>CM064866.1:30281583-30675982 GCA_032719365.1 Prinsepia uniflora
CATGATCCATCATATTCATAACCAAGGTAACATTCCGGTTCCCATAAACCGTCATGTACCGTAATAACATAACCAGGTAACATGCCAGTCCCCATAAACCGTCATGTACCGTAATAACATAACCAGGTAACATGCCGGTCCCCATAAACCGTCATGTACCGTAATAACATAACCAGGTAACATGCTGGTCCCCCATAAACCGTCATGTACCGTAATAACATAACCAGGTAACATGCCGGTCCCCATAAACCGTCATGTACCGTAATAACCAACAAGGGTTCATGCCGGTTCCCATAAACCGTCATGAACCATGATACCATAACAAGGGTTCATGCCGGTTCCCATAAACCGTCATGAACCTGGGAATCCATTTAAGGTTCCCTGACCTGAAATCAAAACCGTAAAGTGACTGGGTCTCGTACCCGAACATAGGACATCAACTGGGCACCGTGCCCGGAATCTGAGGTCATATGCCCGAGACAAAACCAAATGGGTCTCATACCCGAGTTTATCCTTTTATAAATCCAAAGCCATTTCATTAAAACGAATAAAGAAATACAGACCCGTATAAGCACCATATAAGGCTTAAACCTCGAAATACGTGCTTATACGTAACCACACACAAATGCACCCATGGCATCATCAAAAAAGTAATAAAACATATAATAAACATTTATGCATGCACCAATTTAGAAAACAAGGTCCACTCACAGACCGTCCGAGCTGCCGCCTCGATTTGCGTGCCATACGGCTCCCCGAGCCGATCACCGTCACCGGAACTCCCAAACCTGTCCAAATCGTAATAGAAGGTTACTAACTACTTAATTAACCGCCTACCAAAGCCCCGTAATTTTCCCGTATTTTTTAACTATTTTTAATCCCCGAACCTAAACCTTCCGATGCCCCGAAACCTATCGAGACGGTGTCCGATCGACACGAAACCAATCCCAAAATGTTCGTTACATCGAATAGAAGATTTCGTATGTTGGAACCTTCCCCAGATTCCCTGCCACGCGCCTCATGCGCCGCCTGAAGTGGTTGCGCGTGGGCTTCACGCGCCTGCTACCGTACCTGCTGACGTCATCGCTGACGTCAGCATGACGTCATCTGACAGCTGTCAGGTCTGACATGTCAGACTCTGACAGGTGCCACGTGTCATGCTCCCATTGGTCCACGTCACTGTGCTGTTAGTGCCACGTGGCAGTCTGACATGTGCCACGTGTCATCACGGCACTGGTCCACGTCAGTGCCACGTGTCAGCCCCTGATTGGGCCACGTCACTGACATGTCAGTGCTGACTGTGCACTGACATGTGACACATGTCGGCTGATGAGTGGTCCACGTCACCTGACAATCTGACAGGTGCCACGTCATCACGCCACGTCACCACCTTCAACCACTCGACGGGTTGACCCGAATACCAGTAACCGGGTCGCCGTGACCCGCGGCTTGACCCGGCCAGTTCTCCGCCGTCCGACCACCAAAATGCTTCCCGTTTGTCCCATTTTCATCCTCTAATCCTAACCTACCGTCCTATGACCTTAAAATGGAAGAAAAACATCGAAAACCATACCTTCGAGTTTGACCATGGCGGCAGTGCATTCCTCCGCCGTTCACGGCTGTTCCAGGCCGCCTAATGCCTCGAAACCAATCCCATTCATCTCCTGGGAGTCCTAGGAACCTCACCCAATTAATGGAATCGAGTAAAACCCATTAAAACCCAATTTCGAATTTTTGAAATTTTCTTACCTCACGGGTTCTCCTCCGCCGTGTCCTCCACCGTGGGCCACCGTCCACCCTTTCCCTCCTCAGCCCTTCACACTCCCCCCACGGTCATTCCCAGCTCATACAAGTGATGAATGGTGAAGTGTGATTGTGTGTTTTGGTTTTTTGAAGAAAATGAAGAAAATGGAGGATTTTGGGTTATGGGGTTTCGGGTGTGTGTGAAGAAGAATGAAGGGGATGAAATCAGATGAGAGAATGAGGGATGAAGGGTGTGGATTTAAAGTTAGAATTGAAATGGATGGTTAGGATTAATGGTTGTTAGGTTTAATTATAAAATAATTAAAATAATAATATTTAATTATTTAGATCCACATTTTGGGGGATCAAAGCAATGGGATGAGTGACACTTGTCACTCATCCATGGGGCCCACCAAAATATCCACCAAATCAGATTTTGCCGAAACGTCCCCGTCTCGAAGTTCGTGCATAGTGAAATCGAACTTCCGTGACCCATAACTCTCCCGTTTGAAATCCGATTTCAGTGTGCCGCCTGCCTATGGATTCGTATCGTCCTTATCTACGTAACGGTCTTTGGCTCTCGGCCATCGGACCTCCCGGTCAAAAAGTCAACTTTTGACCTCCTATTCACCCAAATTACCAAAATGCCCCTAAACTTCCGAATGTCTTAACTTCCTCCTCGAACGTCGGAATTGAACGTGCCACCTGTCTATGAACTCGTGACGTCACAAACTACGTCACGGTCATCGGTCAAAGTCCATTTGACCGCCCCGATCGAAAAGTCAACGTTTTGCCACCATCATGGGTAAAACGGTCATTTCGCATCGTTCGTCCGATTTCGCTCTACTAATCACGGATTAGCCTCACTAATCGTGATTAGTCACTAATCTAATCATGGAATTTGGGACGGGTCGTTACATCCTAAACATCCATTTAGCTGTTCTAAATGCTTTACATGGTATGCCACCCAGGGTTGATGACCCCGACCCTCGATCACTCTCCTATATCATCAATTAAAAATGTTTCAACCATTATCTTTGTGATACAGGGGCATCAGTAAGTGTTTTGCCCTATCATATTTTAAAAAATCTAAATATAGGGCCACTAAAACCTACTCATCTTTGCATTAAATTGGTTGATTCCTCGATTACTAAGCTAATGGGTGTGATTGAGGATATTGGGGTGCAAATTGGGGATGTTAGAATTGCTGCCGATTTCTATGTCTTAAGGGTGGAAAAACTTGTTCCAAACGATGATCCATCACTGATTTTTTACCAACCACTTTTGACCACCCTAGATTGTGACATCAATATCAAGAGAGGGACAATGGCTATCAAAGTCTTGGACAAGATACGCAACTTCAACAACCATTACCCTATCAAGTACCTGGCTGAACCTATTAGTGATTTATGAATAGAACTAATGGCTCATTTATTTTAGGATACCATTACAGCGTCAAGTGCTAAGAACTTCATTCCTAAGGATGTCATATGACCTCTACAGCTACATGAGAGCCATAGGAAGAACAATTGGGTGTACCACAAGCAGTGTTTCCTATAAATTATGCTTCCAATGGTGATAACTCACTCAAGGTAGGATCTGCGGTCATCCATCCAAGATAGTACCCATGTTTCATAGGAACTACAACCACTATGGCGGATTATGGCTGCTCACCAGCCCAACTAGTAGCTATATCACTTTGAGGCTGATAAGCCCAAAATGAACCTGTAATTTAAACCATAGCACAATGTAGTTGTATTATAGGAAAGCAAGGTATAGTTCAAACACTAAGGATTGAGGGTACACCTTCACCTTACGAAATTAATTAAAATATGGGAAACTAAGCAAACATGAAAAAGAGTTATTGTTGTTTGAGTTTGTTGTTTGCATAAAGCGTAAAAGAATGAAATTGATGGAATGAGAGGGAACTAGTTAAGGGCATGTTTGTCCACACCTAAGTCTATGCAGAGTTCATAGTTTTGACCCTAAGTCGTTTACTATGCCCGTGAAAGACTTCAATCAAGAATAGGCCATGACACACATTTCCTATTCATATTACCTTCCCAACCTACCTTAACCCGTTGACGCACTCAAAGTTAAGGAATTTGTAAACAAGCCATCTCAAGTCATGGAACACATAGAAGATTCTAATCATACAAAATATCCTTAAAAGGATTGATTGAAGATTGAGTTAGTCAAAGTATGGAAGCTATCACCTTCTAACTCAAAGTGAAGTGATTAAACATTGATGATTCTTGCTACTTGAGAACATAGAGATTAACACATAACATACACATCAATTCCTACGTCCAAGCTACACTTATATTCTAATTGAAGTACGTATGCATCCATAATGAATAAACATACACGGTTATTATTTGCACAAATCAAAATCACTCATTCGCATGCATATTTTTGAAGAAAGGAATTAAAAAAATTAGCACATAACTTAAGGATTCAAAATGGCCCCTAACTAATGGAGGTTTAGTTACACATAATGACCAAATACATAATGTATATTAAGAGGTTTAGGATCACACAATGAATCAAACGAAGAAGAAGGTAGAAGCCATGACCAAGTCTACAAAAGCTTTAAATACTCAGAATTATACAGCTGGCTGATAATCCTTTATTTGAGCATCATTTTATATCATTTTATACCCTTTATTAATATCTTATAATGTAAAAATGAAAAAAAAATAAGAGAAAATAATCTATTTTGTGGGAAATATGCAGAATCCGATTAAGCTCAAAATTATGAGAATATTGAGCGAAAGAATCATCTCAATCGGAGTTATATTGAAGAAATTATGATTGAAACAAACAAGGCCACCAAAAAGTGTAACTGGTTTTAGTAGGAGGCTAGCGAATCCATAATGTCAGCCCCAAAGCCCATTCGGCAGGCACTTGCTGAAAAGCCTACAATCTTTTTGCCAGGCATTTCCCAAACCGTAAGCATCCCATCGGTTTGTGTACACCGAACTCCATTACTGTTCTACCTACACCTTTGATCGCCACTGACCATTGAGTGCTTCCCCCCATTTTTCCGCGCATGTGCAGAATTCTTCCCAGCCTTCCTACTCACTTTCGACCAACCATTGACCTATGAATTTCATCTATATTTTCAGCCAGCATTTTTCTAGCACTTGTTTTCCTTCTCCATAGTGGAAAACTTGTCCTAATCAAGATTGGTTTTTCTTTTCCTTTTCCTCAAGGAAAATTTATTATATTAGGACTTCAGTTTATAATTATTTTTCCTTTTAAAATTTAAATTGTGAACTCCTATTTGTTTGAGGATTAATTTTCTCTTATAAAGAGGGAGACTTAGGGTAAATGTAAAGTGTCTCTCATTCTTTGTACCAAAACTCTACTTAACTAATTTTCCCTTTTCATTAAATTTGACATTTTTTTTGTAAAGGCTAATTACAACATACTCCATCATAATCACCTTCATCTGTGACTTATAAGGCAATTCCTGAGTTTCTCACCAAAGATTGTCCAAACACTTTGCATCCATAGGGCAATTCAAGAAGGGAAAAGGGTAACACGACATCTTTACCTCATAGTTATCTTTTGTTTTTTAATATCATTTTTATGGATAGATTTCTAATATAATTCCGGTTTATACTTTATATGAATTTCAATAATCTTTTGTGTGTTCTAATATCATAGTTTTTGTTATACTTGTATGTTGGGCTTAATGCTTTATTAGATATACGACAATTCCCGAGTCTAAATCATTGAAAGTGTATAGGGCAATTTCGAGTGTACTTGAGATAATATGCATGCATTTCGTCGAAC
Organism: Prinsepia uniflora; assembly: GCA_032719365.1. Taxonomy (NCBI): domain Eukaryota; kingdom Viridiplantae; phylum Streptophyta; class Magnoliopsida; order Rosales; family Rosaceae; genus Prinsepia; species Prinsepia uniflora. The sequence continues at coordinate 30,287,128 of CM064866.1, forward strand.
TAAGGTTATGGAATTTCGTAGGTTTTGAAGTTAATATAATTTGTGATGGGTAAGGCTTAGAAAATGAGTTGACCACGTTTAAATAATAGATTATGTTAGTTTAACTCTTAATTCATAGGACTTTAGAAACTATTTTCTTATCCCCATTTAGAAACTCTGAACGTTAATCATATATAGGTACACTCAATACCTAGTCCAGAATTATCCTTATTTACCAATGTCGCATCTACAAAAAATGGTTTTAATTGCATACGTTTTCCTTAAGTGTTGGGTGTTATTTTGTATAAACTGTAATGCTGGGTTTTTGCGTACCATTTTTTGGCGCCGTTGCCCGGATTGAAAAACCTCTTGTGTGATTTCGTTTGTGTAAATATGTTTATGTTGTAAATTTCATACTTGTACATTAATTGTAATTGTAATTATATATATGTTTTTATTTTATGTTTTCCAAAACTCTACACTGCCCTGTTTTGAGCAGTTTATTTGACATAGCTAGAGGTCCTAGAAAATTTTGAACATTGAAATTTGTTTTTCCTTGTGTGTCTAGTACGTGCCTGTAAAATTGCGTTGAAATCGGACAATCCAATAATTCAGGAAAATTATAACAAGTTTCTATGCTCAAATTTGTGCAATTCTGGAATGTGTAATTGTTGTGCATATGTGAACAGATTAAAATTGTAAATATTACTTCCTAGTACATGCCTTAGTTCCTGGAAAAAAATTATAAACACTCGCCTAACTCTTTTGAAGGAAAACACAATATGGAAATTCACTTAATCTAAGGTCCATAAACTAGACTTGGGGATGCCCTTATCAAAGATTTTGCAAGTGAACTTGACCCTCGGATTCATGATGGATTGAAGCCTTACCTAGAGCCCATTGGAGAGCACTATATGAAGTTCAAAAGAGTGCATTGACCTCACTTTGTATGAGCTGATTGAAACACTTTGTCTAGGCTGAATGGATGTTAAACTTAAAGCGCTTGTTGGAAGACAACCCAATGTGTTCCATAACTGTGAAGGAGACATCGACGTATATTTGGTTTCTCAACCCCTTCGCTCTCTTTTATTTTGTTTACGTATGTTTGATAAACCTTGAATTAAGCATCATTTTATACCCTTTATGCTTACCTTTTAATGTAAAAATGCCAAACAATAGGAGAAAATAACAAATTTTATGAGAAATGTGCATAATTTGATTAAGCTCGGAATTACGAGAATTTAGGCGAAAGAACCACCTCAATCGAAGTTATGATTGAATGAAAGGATGCTACTAAAAAGATTGAAAGAATTCGGTAGGGGCCTACTGAATCCAAAATGACAGCACAAGAACCCATTTCGGTGCGCGCCTACTGAACCTCTACTCATCCCTTTAGTGCAGCCCTACCAATTTTCAGGGTCCACCTTTGGCACGCATTCACCGAGTGCACGGAACCTCTACCCCTGCTACTCCGCAAATTGACCCGTGTTGATTGCCGAAGTCATTAAGCCCAGTTCAGCCAATGTCTAATGAAAGAGCCCTGTTTCCTTCCCATGTTGACCTGCCTCTTTGACTGCTAAATTCTAGCCCAATTTTCAGTGGGCTTCCACTGAAATGTCTCCTATTCAAATTCCAACACCTATTTCCTTATTTTTTTGTGGAAATTTTTTCCAATTCAAGCTTAGATTTGTTTCCTTTTTATTTAGGAAACGTTTATAATTAGGATTTTAATTTTCTTTGATTTTTAGGAGCTTTTTAACCCTAATTAAAAGGATTTTCTCTTCACTTTAAGTGTCGCTCATTCTTTGTACGAAACCTCTACTTAACTAATTTTACCTCTTTAAAATTTCGAAATTTCCTTAGCAATAGCCAGTTACACCACATTCCATCATAAACACCTTCATCCGTGACATATAGGGCAGTTCCCAAGTGTCTACACCAAGGAGTGTCGACCACTTAGCATCCATAGGGCAGTTCCCGAAGAAAAAAGTGTAACACGACCTCTTTATCTTGTGATTGTCTTTTTTTATTGAATGATGATTTTTTTTGGATTGATCTTTAATATAATTATGGTTTTATATCTTATATGGATTGATCATTTTGTTAGATATAGAGCAGTTCTCGAGTCTAGATCATTAAAAGTGTATAGGGCAGTTCCTGAGTACCTACATGAGATAATATGCTTGTATTTCGTAAAACTATGGTTATGGAATTTCATAAGTTTTGGAATTGACATAATTTACGAATGTGTTTGGTTTAAAGATGAGTTAATCTTGTAAATAATAAATTATGTTAGATTAGATTAGATTAGGTTAGCTAATCATGTAGGATAATAGAAACAACCAATTACCCCCTTAATTAATTAACCAAACGATAATCATGCTTAGGTACCACCCACATGTGAGTGTCCGCTCGGAGATGCAACATTGAGTGCCATCCATATAACTCAACCACTCGGGGATACAACATCCAAGTGGCCGCCCAAGGATACAACATCTGGGTGTAACCCATCAACCAAGGGGAACCTATTCATAAACACAACAATGCACAACTATCAAGGCAAACATACATTGATAACAAGTATTCAAAATCCACAACAATCCTTTAACAAATTTCGTGACACATGTATGACCAAATGTTAATAATTTTCCGAGAAACATCAAGTAACCATTTGATAATTATGTTCAGATTAGTTCAAGTGTTTTCAATATACAACAATTTTTCAACAACCAATTCGTCATTTTGAAATCCGAGTTCAAACCAAACACATTTTCATAAACCTTCGTAAAACATGTATTCGAAATCAATTCAAATTTTCAGAAATCATCAATACTTATTTAAAAATCAAGTTAAAAGCATTATCTCGTAAACCAGTCAATAACCTTAGTTCACATTCAAATTAACACAAATAATTCCATAAGAAAATCATAAACAACATCATAAGAAAACCACCATGACATAAATCATGCAATAATTAAAGCAGATCATGTATTGAGCTCACATTTCAATGGAAAAAATTCAAACTTGGCTCTGATACTAAGTTGACAGGACCCATCCCTAATTCCTGAAACACAGAAACTGGTCCAACTCTCGTCTGACCACTCTTATTAGACAAGTGATACTATTCCTTTCATTCCACATATCAATTAACTAATGGAATCCACCTCATGCAGAGTACTACCCACATCCAACCCATTTCCCCTGTCAACTGGTGGAACTTACCGATTCAACCTCGCCCAAACCCTAACACGTTTATCATCATTATTAAAATTTATATAATAAAGTACTTATTATCATTATTAGAACTTTATAAAAACTCATATAAAAAGAAGTAAATAAATATCCATGAATGATACTTATGGTAAAGTCTAATCCTATGAATATATACTATACACATAACCAAATTACCTTAATTTCTCTCATATGTATTTCCATTCATGATCACCATTATGACTTGTTAGTACCCAAGTAACATAATAATTCGACAAACTTCTCTTATAAATAAATGGTTACCCAAATATATTTATAGTCATATCCTTTACAAAATAAAGTGATTTATATTATAGATGTGAATAACAACATAATCCCACATTTTTGGACCCATTACCATAACTAAACTTATTTAACCTTTCAATTTAATCAAATTAAACTTGGATTTAAAACATATACATAATATAATGGAAATTCAGAAACATTGCCAAATGAAATCCTTCGTTTTTAGGCCAATTTTCAAGTCCTAGCAGTCCATAATATTCTATTCAATCCCATAAGGAGATCTAGATGCTCAGAATTGAAAAAGACTTACCTAAACTTGCAGTTCATGGTTACCAATTTTCAGTCATGGCTTCCTCCTCAATTATTGTACCAACTTACCCATCACACTGGTATCTTCAGTTTTGAGTTAGAAAACTTCGAAACCAAATGGTGACCTTTGATCACCAAAGAACTTCATGGGTTGGGGAGGGTTTCTTCCTCCTTTCTCATCATTTTTTACAATTTTCTTCCTCTCTACTTTTCCTTTCTCTTCCCTTCTTCCTCTATCTTTATTGGCTCTCTTTCTCCTTCACGATGGTGGCTGGTTTCTCATTTCTTTCCTTCGGCTACCACCCACTAATTCCCCATATTCACCAACACCCACCGATTTATACATGTATTATGTCGGTGGAGGAAATGAAAGAGGAATTTAAAGAGTTTTCTAAACAATGTTCTTTTCGAAATTACAAATATACCATTCATATTACCCAAATGCTCCTTTACTATTTAGACCTAAAACAAACGTATCTGGATTCCATTTTTGGCATACTGCCTATTACGGACTCAGGAGTCCAGGACTTTCGTAATGATATTCACAAAATATCTAGAAAATGTCAACGTCAAAAAGTCAAATTTTGTCCTTTTAAGGGAAAACCCGTCATTTTGTTTTTCTCAAACATATGGGGCATTACAAAACTACCCCCCTTAAGAAAATTTTCGTCCTCATGCATAGAAAGCCATGAAGTGAAAGAATAACATAGTTCAAGACCTTGAAATACGTGTAAAATATTCATAAAGCAAACAACACCGGTAGCCATTGCAAGCATCCTCAGATATCAATCACCATAACTATCAAACTCTCAACACCATAACTATCAAGCTATCAACACTTTAAATCATATTATTGTTATGCTATCTTATCAGCATATCATTACATCATTGTCAACAAATATTCACAATATCATCATGTATTCAACATCTGAACATGTACTAGCATTATGTTCATCATAGCATCATATTATCATATATATGACTACACTATTATCACTTGCAACTTAAAGCCAAATACTTTCATAATCAAACCTTCACTTACTCATAATCACACAAAGTATATAATAATCTTAACTCACATTCAAGTCCATCCCAATCTCATACGAGACATTAGGTCCGGGAACTGCACTAATGCACCATCCGAATATGTTTGGGAACTACACGAAACACCATTCGAGTTATCTCAACATCCCCAAGGAACTGCACGAAGCACCATCCAGGTTATCTTAACATCCACCGAGAACTGCAAGAATCACCATCAGGCACGTCTGGGAATTGCACGAAGCACCGCCCAAACTAACACATCATCCCAAGCATGTCTGGGAACTACACGAAGCACCGTCCAAACTAACACATCATCCCTCAGGAAATGCAAGAAGCACCATCCGGAGTCTCGTAAAATCCTTCAGGAACTCCACGAAGAACCATCCGGGGTATACACAACATCTCCCCTAGAACTGCATGAAGCACCATCTGGGTACTCACAACACTACCGGTAGGCATGACCAAACGAATTGTCCAACTCGACATTTGAATCTTCATTACAATACCATTATATCACACTACCACTTGAGGATACCAAGCCGGAGTGTCTGCTTAGAGATGCAACATCTGAGTGTCATCCACCTAACTCAACCACTAGAGGATATAGCATCCAAGTGGCCAACAAGGGATACAAGATCAGGGTGTACCCCATCAAATCATGGTACCCTATTCAAAAACACAAGAATGGACAACTATCGAGAAAAACATACATTGATCACAAGTATTCAAAATACACAACAATCCTTTAACAAATTTTGTCACATGCATAACCAACTGTTAATAATTTTCCGAGAATCATCAAGTAACCATTTGATAATTATGTTCAGATTAGTTCAACTGTTTTCAACATACAACTATTTTCAAAAACCAATTCATCATTTTGAAATTCGAGTTCAAGCCAACAGATTTTCATAAAGCTTCATAAAATGTGTATTATAAATCAATTCAAATTTCTGAAAATCAGCCACACTTATTTAAAATCAAGTTCGCAACATTATCTCATAAATCGGTCAATAACCTTGGTTCACATTCAAATTAACACAGATAATTACATAAAATTCCTCGAAAATAGTAAACGAAATCATAAGCAAACTACCATCACATAAATCATGTAACAATTAAAGTAGGTCATGTACATGGTTCACATGTCAACCATAAAATTTCAAACCTAACTCTGATATTAAGTTTATAAGACCCGTCCTTAATTTTTTAAAAACCCAGACCGGTCCTGCTCCCGTCTGACCATTCTTGTCAAATAAGAGATACTATTCTTTTTATTTCACATATCAATTAACCAAAGGAATCCACCTCATGCGCGGTACCGCCCACCTCCAACCCACTAGCCCCTTCAAGTGGTGGCATATACCAATTCAACCTCGTCTGAACCTTAACGCCTTTATTATCATTATTAAAATTTATATAATAAAGAACTCATTATCATTATTAGAACTTTATACGAATTCATATAAAAAGAAGTAGACAAATATCCGTGAATGATACTTAAGGTAAAGTCTAATCTTATGAATATATAGTATACTCATAACCAGATTTCCTTAATTTCACTCATAAGTATTTCCATTCATGATCACCATTATGACTTGTTATTATCCAAGTAACATAATAATTCAACAACCTTCATAAATATATGGTTACCCAAATATAATTATAGTTAGATCCTTTCCAAAATAATGTAATTTATATTATAGATGTGCATAACAACATAATTCCATATTATTGGTCCCATTACCATAATTAAACCTTCCTTAACCCTTCAATTTAATCAAATTAAACTTGAATTTAAAACATAGACATAATATATTGGAAATTAAGGAACATAGCCAAACGATATCGTATCAATTCAAACCATATACAATTAGACTCACGATGCAACAAGGAGTATTTTTCATGTTGACTGCATCCCTAGATACGGTCAGACGCACCCTTATGCGTCGCTTGAAGTCTATGTGCCAGTCGCCTCCTACCTTGGAACTAGGTCGACCCAATTCTTGGAACTCAAGTCACAAACCAACGACTTGACCCGACACGAAATTCCTCATTTTGGACCAATTTTCAAGTTTTAACCGTCCATAATCTTCTATTCAATCCCAGAAAGAGATCTATATGATCAAACTAGAAAAAAAACTTACCTAAACACGCAGTTTGTGGTTACCACTTTTTGGCCAGACTGTGACGACCTGTCCCGAATTAAGGGGATTAATTAAGAGTTAATGACGAATAAGCGAGGCTAATCAGAGATTAGACGAGGATTAGCGAACGTTCGGGCGAAATGACGATTTTGCCCTTAGAATGGGCGAATCGTTGACTTTTCGTTCAGGTGGTCAAATGGACTTTGGCCAATGACTGTGACGTAGTTCGTGAAGTCACGAGTTCATAGACAGGTGGCACGTTCAATTCCAACGTTCGAGGATGAAGTTATGACGTTCGGAAGCCCAAGGGCATTTTGGTATTTTGGGTGAATAGGAGGTCAAAAGTTGACTTTTTGACCGGGAGGTACGATGGCCGAGGACCGAAGATCGTTACGTAGATCACGACGATATGAATTCGTAGACTGGCAGCACGTCAAATTCGGACGTTCGACGGCGAATTTACGGTTCACAGAAGTTTCGAGGCACTATTCATAATGACACATTTTACGAGACAAAAATGACAGTTTTGTCTCTAGTGGGCCCAGCTTTTGAGACAGCCAATGGATGAGTGACAAGTGTCACTCATCCACTGGCCAACCTCATCCATTCATGCACCAAAATCATACCCGTGCATCCCATTTTCCATGTTTTCCAAACCCAACCCGATTAACCCTTTCATCCAATCCAAACCTTCAACCCTAAAACCATTTGTGAGAGGACGGAAGATGAACTGAGGACTAGCTGGACGTGGTGGCTGGCCAAGAAGGGCCGCCGTGCACGGCGGAGGAAGAAAATCAATCAGGTAATCGGTTTTACCCTTTTTAATTCCATTTTTCGATTTCGATTGTTAGGGGCTTGTGTGGATGTTTGGGCTGAGTTAATGAGGTTCCTAGGGAGTTTTTAGGACGGTTTGGTGAAGGTTTGGACGTCGGGGAAGCCTGGGGAAGAGATTAGAAAATTGAACCGTAGAGGAAAAATTGGGCTTTCGTGGGTTTTAGGAGCCCTAATTAATTAGGTTAGGTTCTTAGGACATTAAGAAGAATTTAGGGATTGAAATGGAGGAAAACAGATCGAAAAATAGGTAGAAAATGGGCTGGACCGGTCACGCCGGTCCAGTTGCAGGAACGGACCAAACCGGCCAGTTCAGACCGGTCATCGAGAGGTTGAAGACGGGTACTGTAGCAGGCGAGTGAAGCCCACGCGCAGCCACTTCAGGCGGCGCGTGTGGGCGCGTGGGGAGGAATTTGGGGAAGTTTCCAACATGTCAAATCATCTATTCGATGTAACGAACATTTTGGGACTGGTTTCGTGTCAATCGGACATCGTTTCGATATAGTTCGGGACGTCCGAAGGTTTAGGTTAGCGTTTAAAAATAGTTAGAAATTCCGGAAAATTACGGGACTTTAGTGTGGGGTTATATAAGTAGTTATTAACCCTCTAAATTAATTTGGACAGGTTCGGGAATCCCAGAGGCGACGATTGGCCAGGGAGATGCTTATGGCACGCGTATCGAGGAGCGACTTCGGACGGTCTGTAAGTGGACCCTTCTTTTGAATTCGATGCATGCATAAATGTTTTATAATTGTTTTAATATATGTTTTGTGATGCCATGAGTGCATTTGTTTGTGGTAGCCTAGGATTTACGTATTTGCACGTATTTCGAGATTTCCAGTTTTATACGATGCTTATACGTTCTAAGTTTTCAACGAGCGTTTCATAAATGGATTTTGGAATTGGAAATATGAACTCGGGCACGAGACCCATTTGATATATAAACTCTCGGACTTGGAGTCCATTTGATTTGACGAGGAATAGGACCTACGGTCCATTTGAGCGATACGATCGGACCGAGGGTCTAGTTGGTTTACGATTCGGGTTTGAGGCCCAGTTAGTCGTACTATCGGTCTTGATGCCCCGTTGATTGATGATATCGGGTCTGAGACCCATTTAGTTGAGATTTCGGGCTTAAGGCCCCGTTAGTTGTGAAATCGGACTTGAGGTCCTGTTGCTTTATGGTTCCGGGCGTAGGGCCCAAGTAGTTGTAATATCGGGCTTGAGTCCCAATTCAGTTTATGAAATGAGAATTCGGGCATGAGACCTAGTTGAACTGAGGATTTAGGCTGAGGCCTGTGAAATGGAATTGAATCGGATTCGAGGAATCCTATTGAGATGAATCGGGTATGAGACCCAGTTAAGAAATGAATTTTGAGAAAGAAAGTATTTGAGAAAGAAAGAAAGATTATTTGAAAATGAATGAACCCTCCATATGATTATATGGTCTCCTCCAGCGTCGACCTGGAGAGTCACGAGCCACAGACCAGAGTGGGTATCCCCAGAGGGATTGACAGGACCCATCCCAATCCCCCCGGGATTAGTGCGGGATGACCCTGCTCCCGTCTGACACGAAGTGTCAGACAAGGGATATTTTCGTCCTTTGCCCTCCCGGGCTATCAGAGTACGCCAGGATCCGGAGGAGGCATGTGATATCTCGGTCTCTGCTACAGCCCACATCCGATGTCAACCTGAAGGGCAGTCAAAACATTAAAAACTGTGAGTGGACAAAACAAAAGTTTATAAAAACATTTAATAAGAAGACATTTGTACCCTCCACTAAAAAGCATGCATGCATTCGAAAACCATTTATCCAAAACAAACCATATGTGGGACTAAGCCCAAAGCAGATATAAACTAAGGTCGAAAGGACCCCAATAAAACGACCATACGGGCCACTGCCCAAATCCTGTGTACACCTGTACACACCACATATCATATATCATATATTCATCACATACATATATATAAGTCACACAACCAATCCTGTCACGGTATCCAAAGCCACGCGCGCGCTACCCGGGTCTCAATCCGAGTCATCTCAAAGTCAAGGTCAATGTCCGCAGACCACTGACCCTACCCGAGGTAATAGTAACCATAGCCTTCCTGAGAGTAAGGAACCCAACTGGGGGGTGACTCCACTCAGTCGGTGCTCTGTGACTACTCCGGGGTCCACCCAGGCCAACGACCCTCCCCGGAGGAGATAATAGAAGTAAAGGAAAGTAGACGAACATATATATACATAACATAAACATTCATGACCGGTTCCCCTGAACCGTCATGATCCATAATATCCATAATCAGGTAACATGCCGGTTCCCACAAACCGTCATATACCGTAATAACATAACCAGGGTTCATGCCGGTCCCCATAAACCGTTAAGAACCAGAATGACCTGACAAAAGTTCATGCCGGTTCCCACAAACCGTCATGAACTTGGAAATCCATCTAGGGTCCCTGACCCAAAATCATCAGTGTAAAACAACTGGGTCTCGTGCCCGAACATATGACTCAACTGGGCACCGTGCCCGATATCCAAGGGTCAGTCACGACTCCGATCATAGTGATGCGTGCAACCATCCATCCAGGACCGCCCTCAATCCTGGTATGTCGCCGTGAACGAATCAACCGACGCGACCATCGCAAGATCATGGTGCACTCATCACCGATCGCTATCCTGAACCGTCAGCACTTCGTAGTCGAGCCTCCCCAGGCTGCCCGACAACGAATCGTGCATCGTGACCTCTCCGGAAGGAACACATCCAAAACCGGAGGCGAGCGTCGTATCGTCGATCGCCGTGCACATAGCACCCGTCGCGACCACGATTTAGACCCGAAGGTCGTAAATAGTGTCATATGCCCGAGACAAACCAAATGGGTCTCATACCCGAGTTTATCCATTTAGAAATCCAAAATCAAATCATTTAAATCAATAAAGAAATACAGACCCGTATAAGCACCGTATAAGGCCGAAACCTCGAAATACGTGCTTATACGTAACCACATACAAATGCACCCATGGCATCATCAAACAAGTAATAAAACATATAATAAACATTTATGCATGCACCAATTTAGAAAACAAGGTCCACTCACAGACCGTCCGAGCTGCCGCCTCGATTTGCGTGCCATACGGCTCCCCGAGCCGATCACCGTCACCAGGACTCCCAAACCTGTTCAAATCGTAATAGAAGGTTACTAACTACTTAATTAACCTCCCACTAAAGCCCCGTAATTTTCCCGTATTTTTAACTATTTTTAATACCGAACCTAAACCTTCCGATGCCCCGAAACATATCGAGACGGTATCCGATTGACACGAAACCAGTCCCAAAATGTTCGTTACATCGAATAGAAGATTTCCCGTGTTGAACACTTTCCAAATTCCCTGCCACGCGCCCTCACGCGCCGCTACAGCACCTGCTGACGTCATCGCTGACGTCAGCATGACGTCATCTGACAGCTGTCAGGTCTGACATGTCAGACTCTGACAGGTGCCACGTGTCATGCTCCCATTGGTCCATGTCACTGTACTGTCAGTGCCACGTGGCAGTCTGACATGTGCCACGTGTCATCACGGCACTGGTCCACGTCAGTGCCACGTGTCAGCCCCTAATTGGGCCACGTCACCGACATGTCAGTGCTGAATGCGCACTGACATGTGACACGTGTCGGCTGATGAGTGGTCCACGTCACCTGACAACCTGACAGGTTCCACGTCATCATGCCACGTCACCACCTTCAACCGCTCGATGGGTCGACCCGAACCCTGCAACCGGGTCGCCGTGACCCACGACTTGACCCGGCCGGTTCTCCGCCGTCCGACCACCAAATGCTTCCCGTTTGTCCCATTTTCATCCTCTAATCCTAACCTACAGTCCTATGACCTTAAAATGGAAGAAAAACATCGAAAACCGTACCTTCGAGTTTGGCTATGGCGGCCGTGCATTCCTCCGCCGTTCACCGGCCGTTCCAGGCCGTCTAATGCCTCGAAACCAATCCCACTCATCTCCTGGGTGTCCTAGAAACCTTACCCAATTAATGGAATCGAGTAAAACCCATTAAAACCCAATTTCGAATTTTTGAAGTTTTCTTACCTCACGGGTTCTCCTCCGCCGTGTCCTCCACCGTGGGCCACCGTCCACCCTTTCCGTCCTCAGCTCTTCACACTCCCCCCACGGTCACTCCCAGCTCATACAAGTGATGAATGGTGAAGTGTGTTTGTGTGTTTTGGTTTTTGAAAGAAAATGAAGAAAATGAAGAAAAATGGGGTTATGGGTTTCGGGTGGAAGGATGAACAAAGATGAAGGAGGATGGCTGATGAGAGAAGGAAATGGAGGGTGTGGATTTAAAATGAATTTGGAATGGATGGTTAGGATTAATGGTTGTTAGGTTTAATTATAAAATAATTAAAATAATAATATTTAATTATTTAGATCCACATTTTGGGGGATCAAATCAATGGGATGAGTGACACTTGTCACTCATCCATGGGGGCCCACCAAAATATCCACCCAATCAGATTTCGTCGAAACGTCCCCGTCTCGAAGTTCGTGCATAGTGAAATCGAACTTCCGTGACCCATAACTCTCCCGTTCGAAGTCCGATTTCAGTGTGCCGCCTGCCTATGGATTCGTATCGTCCTTATCTACGTAACGGTCTTCGGCCCTCGGCCATCGGACCTCCCGGTCAAAAAGTCAACATTTGACCCCCATTTAACCAAAATGCCCCTAAACTTCCGAACGTCATAACTTCCTCCCCGAACGTCGGAATTGAACGTGCCACCTGTCTATGAACTCGTGACGTCACGAACTATGTCACGGTCATCGGTCAAAGTCCATTTGACCGCCCGATTGAAAAGTCAACGTTTTGCCACCACTAGGGGCAAAACGGTCATTTCGCATCGTTCGTCCGATCTCGCTCTACTAATCACGGATTAGCCTCACTAATCGTGATTAGTCACTAATCTAATCATGAAATTTGGGACGGGTCGTTACAGGGATCCCGTTCTAGGAGTGGAGGTTACTTATGATGTGGTTCCAAACCAGATTCCGGAGAGATGTGTGGACTAGATCCAGAGAGAGAGCTCGGACTAGATCTAATGATTGAGCCTCCCAGATGGAGATTCCTGGGAGAAGACTCGGAGTGAGACCCCGAGTAGTGTGCACACTAGTATAGAGATTGACATCGTGACTGTATCGGGGATGTGTTCCCTAGGGGCTGTGTGCCCCGAGTTGGCATCTTCTCAGAAGTGCCAGCGGATGGGTTATACGTATGACGGTACGTATGAGATTTTATGGAAAAGTGATTTGAGGGCGGAGACCCTATGTTTTATGATTAGAAAGTGATTTGGGGTTGTGACCCCGTATACGAGATTTGAGGGCGGAGACCCTGTGTTATATGTTTCAGAAAGTGATTTGGGGCGGAGACCCCCGTATTTGAATTTGTGAAAGTGATTTGGGGCGGAGACCCCGTTTGTGATATTTTGAGAATGGTTTTGGGCTGAGACCTGTACTTGATGTGAATTGGGCTGAGTCCCTAGTGATTTGACCTACGAGTTTGAGGTATGATTTCGGGTCGAGGACCCAAATGAATTTATGGGTCATGACGGTTTATGGGAATCGGGCATGAACCCTTGAAAGGTTTTGATATGTTTGATAAATGATTTTATGAATGTTTGATAAACGGTTTTGAATGCATGCATATGCTTTTATAAAGGGCATAAATGTCTTTGTATGAAAATGTTTTTAATGAAATTATTATTTTTGTCCACTCACGGTTTTCGTGTTTTAATGCCCTTCAGGTTGATAGCAAATGCAGGCTGTAGTAGAGACGAGACATCACTCCCCTCCTTCTACGATCCTGACGCACTCTGATAGCCCGGCGAGGGCTAAAGATGAACTTTCACTGGTCTGAAACTTCGTGTCAGACGGGATCAGGTGGGTTCCACGTTAATCCCGGGGAATTTGGGACCGGTCCTGACATAGACTATGCCATTTATGGATTAGATGACACTAAAAATATGACAATTTATGTTAAAACTGTCATCTTACTAAAACTGTCATCTATAATAATACAACCATTTAAAAAAAACTATCACCTATTGTAATAGTAGGTGATAAAAGGAAGGAATAAAGACGACACTTTTTAGAAAAAGAGTTGTCTATTATGAATATCATAATTGTGGGAATAAAAAAATTCCCTGAAACCCAAAGCGGCAAAGGCAAAAATGAAAACACGCTGACTACTGCAGCTACAGTAAAAAACAACTCCAACTTGAAACAAGCAACCAAATTCTCGCAAAACAGCAACCAAATTCTCGCAAAACAGCAACCAAATTTCATTTTCGGCGTGATGGGTCGAAGGGTATGAACCTCTGCTAGGGTTTTTGAGTTTCAAAATTTTAGCTTACAAGGAGAGATTTGGCGCCGCTCATTTTCTGGGTTATAGGTCAAAGGGGATGAACCTCTACTAGGGTTTTTGGGAGTGGTAGCAGCTCAGTTTCTTGGAAGGATCTTGGAATTGCAGTGTCAAATGTTTTTCAAAGAGGCCCTCAGTGCTGCACAATGTAATGGCAACTACTGGATTTCATTTTTAGTATGATCTTTCTTTTTCGAATCCCATTGAATAAATCCATGGTTTTCTCTCCCTTTAGGATTGGACCTATGGATGTTGAAGTAAAGCAACGCAAGGCTTATGTTTGTGGAAGACGCGTGAAGCATACCAGCAATGATACTCCGGAGGAGGTAAGAACGGTTTTTGCTAGTTTTAGTGTCAAATCCTTCATATCAAAATTACTGTAATTTTGTGAGTTTGTGCAGCTTGGTGATGTCCTCATGGAAGAGGAGACGGAGATGGAGACGGTTAAAAATGTGGCAGTTATGTTCAATATTTTGAGGAAAAATAAGATAGTAAAGCTTGAAAATCTAGTCTTGAATGCAAATTCCTTTGCACAAACTGTGAAAATATATTTGCGCTCTAGTTTTTGGTTAAAGATGGGCGGGTTGAAATCAAAGTGAATGATGAAGGGCATCATCTAGTTTGTAAGATACTTTTGCAACTGCTCACCCACATCCGGCTGTTGACGGTTATTTATGTGGTTTTTGTATTTGGTATTTGCAGTGCCCAAGAATGCTCCTTCTGCCGATGTAGTTGCCTCCGGGGACATTGCTTACTACCACTTTGTCTTCCAATTCGATTTCAACGACTAGAAGGTATTTGACGGAGTTTGACGGTTTTATCCATTAGATGTAACAAATGATTTTCATTTTGGTAGAATGATATGCATTTTGAAATTCTCAGGTGATGAAAGAGTCTGTTGGGGATGGAGAGTAGTTGATGCCAAATAGGTGTGACAAAAACATATCAGGCAAGTCTCAGTCCAGTTGACAATGCGACGAATCTCAAGCAGCTACAACTTCGGCTACAACTCCAATACATGAAATTGACCTACCATTTATTTCTTTTGAAGGGGACTATTATAAATTTTCAGTTATGGACCTTTCTTCAATGATTTAGGTCTATCTATGTTTTCAATGATAAACTGGTACACCAACTTAAGCTTGTCATCTTGTTTGTATATTGTATTCTTCAATCTTTTGGATTTATAGGTCTTGACTTTCGCTGATATGGAAGGGGAGGAAACATTTGATTCCTCACTTCTTGGATCTGCAGATGAAGTGGTGGAGGAGCGCATTTCTAATGATGATGTAATTTTGATTAAGGAACAAAAAATAATAGTGCGGTAAATGGTTTTACTAAATTTTATCAGTTTTCCTTGTTTGACATTAGTATCTTATCCTCTCAAGTTGTGAAGATGTACATTTAACTATTGGACCTGAGTTGGATGAGTGCATACCATGACCAATCTATATTAAGAAATAGTGATGCCAAACCTATACACATTTACTCTGATCTCTTGGTATGTTCTGATTTTCTTAATATATTGTTGTCAGGTCTCCTTGATCCTTCGAGGTGCAAATGACTATATGCTTGATGAGATGGAAAGAGCTCTTCATGATGCTTTTTCTATTGTCAAGAGGACCCTAGAGTCAAACACGGTAATATTTTCGCTTCCAGCTTACAGTTCAGAATTTAAATGTGAGGATCTTGTACTGTGATAGTGTGTATTCATATAGTATATTTACAGGATAATATGGAACATAGTTTTGTAGTCTTTTTCTCACAGTTGTAGATTCCTCATCTGCAATTGGGAGGCAGAGGCTTTTTTCCTTCCTTTTATTGTTTGATAAGTTGTTTATTTGTTTTTTTAACTTTCATTGGATCACCGCATGGGATTTGTGTAATTTAAGGTTTGGCACATAACATTGCTTTTGTACATCTGTCACAATTTGCTACTAATCAGGTCTTCTGTCATGCAAGTGGGGTTACTATGGCTAGTTATTTGATTTATATTCAAAGAGAATTTTTCGTACTATATTTTTGTACGTTCTTTGCAACCATATATGGGGTATGGGAGCTTGCAATGCATTTTCTAATCGAAAGAAAAATAAAAAAACTGAGAATGTTCCACCACCAAGTTTGGTGTCCTGACATTAATGATTTTACTGATTTTCATGTTATGTCTACACTCAATTCATTGCTATTGACCATACAAGTGGTAGCGGGTGGAGGTGTAGTTGAGACAACATTGACTTTGTATTTGGAGAATTTTGCTACTTCATGAGGATCGTGTTAATAGTTGGCAATTGCAGAGTTTGCCGAGGCTTTATTAATTATATCGAAGGTTCAAAATTTCCAAGTGCATGATACATCGATGGTGTCTTTTTCTATTTGTTCATTGGGTTTATATTGTGACTTCTCTGGATTAGGTGCTGGCTGTCAATGCTGCCAAGGATTCGACAGACTTGGTTTCAAAACTTCGGGCCTGCCATAACACACAACAGACCAAGACAACACCAACCAAGGATAAAAAGGAGGATAATTCTAGGTACTACGAATTCCTCTTGATTTTTTCCCCATTTGGAGAGTCAGTTGATTTCCTTTTGGTTTCCATCATCCTCTTTGGACGTTATAGTGTCTGTAGATTGAATTATAGGGATTATACGTGATCGTAGACAACAGATGCCAACTTGCACTGTTGGAAATCCATGTACATTCTGCGACTACTTACTTATCTTTATTACTCAAAATACTACAGGATGGGGTTAGATCTTCTTAATGGAAAAGTCCGTAACAACTTAAAAGTTCGAGTCATCGAGCCTGCAATGAGTAAAGTGAAGATAATTCAGGTACAAATCATACCTTCATATTCACCAATTTCTTTCTAGTTTCTATGAGTCTTGTTTAATAACAACCTTGTGATGTGTTCGAACTTGATAATTTTTTCATTTGTTTGATAGTTTGCAACTGAAGCAGATATTACAATTCTCCAAATTGATGACATGATCAGGCTAGTCAACTACTTGACAACTCTCATATTGATGATGGTGACACTGAAGGTGACACTGAGAAGGTACATTTGAAATTAAGGACATATTGAAACATGTTTGTACCTAGTTTTTTCACGACTTATAGTTAGATTTAATTCCTTTCATGTTCTATGATGCCAGCTTTTCAGTATTGCAAAGTGAGAAAAAATTATTAGTGTTATTATGTTATCTCAGTGCTAGGAATTAGCTAATAAAAAGTCTGAAGGTAATAAAACCAAACAATGATATACGTTAATAAATTTTCATTCACTTCTTCCGTAACATTTTCTGCCTACTTCCTGGTTATTCTAGATTCCTTTATTAACAACTGTCAACATAAATGTATAAATCGGTTTTCCTTTGCACCGAACACACTCTGGTTCTTAACGGTTTGCCTTTGCACCGAACACACTTTGGTTCTTAACTCTTGATTCTTGTCCTCATCTTGAGTCACTGGATTTGCACCATTGCTTCAATCTCAATCTGGGAGGAGGTTTGGGACGAATGTGTGATAATGCTTCTTCCCAATGATTCCATTGCTGGCTATAAATTTAGTCCTTTGATTGAATGGCATGGATCAGATAAGCCTGATGGTTCAGATTGTTATGATAGATTTTCTGATTATTAGTGATTGATGTGTTTTTGGATTGAAGCTTCTTCATTTGTTCGAGTTGTCTTGGATTTCTCTATTACAGTTATATTTCTGGTTTGGCAGTAGGATTGATTTATTGAAGATCATGGATAGAATTAGGCTAGGAAATTGAAACCCCTTCTTTTGCTGCTTATGTTTCTCACGAGCTTGAACACTTTTAAAGCTTTCTTTGTATGTTTTGCAGCTTTTTGTATGTGAAATTTTGATGTTACATCTGTTCCAAGTGACAACTTACTTTGCTTTGTGTTTGAGCTTATGAGTTCCTTATATCTGTTCAACGTGACAACTCACTTTGCTTTGTGTTTGAGCTCGTGAGAATGGTTGCATCTTATTTTTATTCTGTGTTATATTTACTATTTGGTTGTTCATTAAGTTGTATGTTCGAAAATGTTGTTCATGAAAAATTTGTCAGTTTTAGGAATGTATTAGAGATGACATGTATAATAAGAAGGTGCTAAATGCCTACCTCTTCCCTGGTTGACCTCCACTTTGTCTTTGGCGTGTGGGTCATTAATCATGTTGATCTCTTGGGCTACGAGACTTGCTGAGGCGCCTAAGACTGATCTGGACTTATGGAAGGCTCTATTTCTTGTAAGTTGAATTAAGTTTTATTTTGGTTTCTTCTAGTTTTTGTTCTGTTTAATTTTTATGTGGATGCAGGAGAATGATAGAAAGTGATGTTTTTAACTTGTTATGTGTGATGATGGTCTTTAAATTTTGATTTTGAAAGTGGATTAGGATTTTTGAATGTCCTTTATTGTGCAAATAACAATTTTGTTTCATTGGTGAGAAGAGGAGGATTAACTAGACTTAAATTGCCTCACCTTAGTACTTGCTTTTTGTGCTGGTACTACTTCTGTGCCTCTTTGTGGTGTAAGTATCATACCACCATTATGGAACTTTAATCACTCTACACATGATTGTGAATTAGTCGTAATCTCATTATGGAGGTGTTCTTGTGTTAATATTAGATGTATATATTGCTTGTTTAAGGAAATGCAATGCAGATGTAGATTTATTCTCATTCAATTAGAATTCTGGAATGAAAATTGGTGGTTGTGTTCGGACGGGGAAATGTATGGATTTGATGTTAGGCCTCAACATGTGCAGCGGTATTGAGAATATGCCAATATATACAAGGGTAGTGAAGGATGACTCTGTTGAAGAAGACGATCACAATAAGGTAAATGAATTAAGAATCTGTATATGAGGATAAATCTGATGAAGAGCAAGATGAACCGAAGTTTCAAGTACAAAAAGAGGCTGGGAAAACTATGATCCACATGAAGGATATATAGAAAGCTTGTCAATGCGTTCTTTATTCTGTATTGAAGTCAATTTGGTTGCTTATTTTTTTTTTCCAACAATTTTCAGGTTTTCCAGAGTCTTCATAGCTAATATAGCTAATTCTTATATTTTTGGGATTGCGTATATTTTTTTTTTTACTTTTAGTTGAATTAATAAAAGAATCACATTTGATGGATTTGTTATTATTCATTGAATTTTTTTATATTTGAATCGACGTCAGGTGCTCGAAGAATTGACACACAAATGTTATTTTCTAATAAGATTATAGCTGTCGTCTATGTGAGTATCATCTATTTGAATAATATTAGACGACATTTATTAACTATCATCTATTAGGTTAATAGACGACAGTTTTCAGAAAAAACTGTTGTCTATTAGGCACTTAGATGACAGTTTGTTTGAAAAACTGTTGTCTATTAGCCTAATAGACGACAGTTAATAAGTGTCGTCTGATATGATTCAAATAGATGACTCACATAGTCAACATTTTTTTTTTTAAATCAGATGACAATTTTCACTGTTATCTTAGACTAAAAATGGCATAGTGCCATGGCTTCTTCTTGAGCTTTTCCAGTGTTTCTACATCCCAAACTCGTCCCTTTGGCTCTTAAAACATCGCACCAACTCACCCTTCACACTGGTATCTTCGGTTTCAAGTTAGAAAGCCTCGAATCCAAATGGTGACCTATGATAACCAAAGAACCCCACCAGTTAGGGAGGGTTTCTTCCTCTTTTCTCATCATTTTTTTCCCAGTTTTCTTCCTCTCTCTTTTTCCTTTCTCTTCCATTCTTCTTTCTTTCCCGTCTCTCTTTCTCCTTCATGTTAGTGGCTGGTTTCTCTTTTCCTTCCTTCGACCACCACCCACTGATTCCCCATATTCACCAACACACACCAATTTATACATGTAGTATGTCGATTACGAAAATGAAAGAGAAATTTAAATAGTTTTCTAGAAACTTCTAGGTTCTTTTAGAAATTACCAAAATATCCTTCATATTACCAAAATGCCCATGCACTATTTAGACCTAAAACGAACGTATCTAGACTCCATTTTTGGCATATCGCTTATCTACGGACTCGAGAATCCGAGACCTTCGTAGTGGTATTCACGAAATATCTAGAAAATGTCTACGTCAAAAAGTCAGTTGACTTTTTAAGGGCAAAACTGTCATATTATTTTTCTCAAACATCTGGGGCGTTACAATTTGATTGTACAATCCGTTTAATTGATAAATGTATAAATGACTATTTTTCTACAATTTTTAATTTTTTTCATTAAATTAATTTGAAATAATTATTTAAAATTTGAATAATTTAATTATAATAAATATATAAAAAGTAATCGATAAGATCAAAATAATGGAACCAATATCAACTTTTGAAAAGCAACGGTTGGAACTTTAGTGTGGTGGTACTTTGCAAAATATTTGAAGAATTGCTTTCCTATCCGACCGTTTTATTTACGTTGTATATGAGTGACTACTGTAAAAGTAATAAAAAGTTCATATGCATGCCAAAAATGCAAAAAGCAATGATGTTTTAGGATTATAATAACCTACACGAAGGAAAAAGAAAAAAAAAATTCAATTCAGTAAATCTGTAATTACTTGTTATTAAAATATAGGATAAATTATATTTTATTACTAATTTATATGTCATAAAAAATCATATTTAACTTTTTAAATGTTACAATTATTCTCATAAATTTTTGGAAATGTGATATTTTAGTCGTCCATTAAGTTTTTTATTCTAATAACCTTTTTATGCTGACATGATGTCTCTAAGTGCAATTTTTCAATTGTTATCAACAAATCAATTTATCAATTTTTGCTTGCAAAACTAAGAAAATAGAAACAAAATTGAGAAAATAAAGCCCAAATTGGGTGTCAAAAATGGTAAATTGACAGTGTCCTCTTACTGAAGTTGATAATAATTGGAAAACATAACGCATAAATACCAGGCAACCATTTAATGGAAGGTAAGGCAGAAAATTTAACAGACCGACCAATATGTCACGTTTTAAAGAGCTCAGTTGAATATTTATAATATTTGAAAAATCACATATGAATTTATTTCAATGTGTAAATAGAGTAGTAAAATATAACTTGCTTTAGAATATAAATACATCACGTTGAAAAAGAAAGGAGAAAAAATCAATGGTTTATACAATTAAAAATTAGTTCATGTAACCTCTTAGTCCGTGAAATTTTATTTTTTCTTAATTAGGTTAAAATTCCAAGAAAGTTTTAATGAAGTTAATTACATTAAGCATCTTACAAAATTTACGAGCAATGATACAAGATAAAAAGAAAACAGAAGTAAAATTTATCACGTACTCTAATTAATATACCCTCAGGCTAGTACATGTATATGCAGTAATTAATAAATAGAAATAGAAATGCTCAACTCAATTCTATGATTAACAATTTAAGATCATAAGACTATACCTGCCCACAACTTATAATTTAGACCGTTGTGGTTCTGCTGGTTCATATAAATATAACTACATAAAGGCGGTCCATTCATTAGTTAATAAATTTCACTTCTTTGCTTCTTCCGCTGGTGCTGCTGGCTTGGGTTGTTGCTGCGGCAGTGGAGGGGAGGGTTGTGGTGGAACTCCGCCATCAATGCAGCTCCTGCACCTTCTCTCAACCCATCCTTCAATGTCATGCTCACCGCTGCCATCAAGAATGCCGGCCGCCGCATAGCCGAGCCACAATCCTGGCAATCACACCTACTATTGTGATCACAGCTAAAACCACCACCAGCGTCGCCAACGATGTGCGCGTGCACCGGTTGCTACTACTTGAGTAGTCCACCACGATTGCCGGCGGCGCCCCCACTTGCAGTTGTGGCGGAACTGGTGGTGGAAACTCATCATCTAGCAGTAGCAGCCTTTTCTTTGGAGTCCCCATGGCCATGAACATATTCACTGATATATATTTTGGCCAAAAGAAGGCATGAAATGATAAAGGTAAACCAAGATGAGGTTATGAGAATGAGAAGGCTAATTTAGTGAGGTTAGAGAGAGAAGTGAGAGAGGAAAAGAGAAAGCGGAAATGAAATTGAGAAAGTGAATTAGTATTTGTGTCACGCTTTAGTTTTGGTAGATCTTTCTTTCTGTGATGATTAACTTAGTTCACTACCTTTTCTCGACTGTTTTGCTTTGCGTTTACGAGTCATATTGGAATTGAGGGCTCTGAGAATGGAATCCCACAAATTCTTAGTGGGCCATCTAGCTACAATTAAATTCAATTAAATAAATTAAATTATTTTAAGTAATATTAATCTAAATATGGAATCCCGCAAATGCTTAGTGGCCCATCTAGCTACACTTGAATTCGATTGAATAAATCAAAATATTGCAAGTAATATTAAATAAAAGTAAATATAGTTTTTAAATAAATATCTAACATAAAATATAAATAAACAATTTTCATCTTTGTCGTTGTCTATCATTACTCTTGTTACAGTCTCTCAAAGCCGATGAGGAATACCGTCCACCCACCATATTACATATGCTTCAATGAAAACACATCAAACCTTACGAGCAAAAACCCGATGGAAGCAGATAATTAGGCTCTTGAAGACAAGAGCCTTCATCCTGGCATGTCGAACACCGAAACCACTAACTATGAATGGCACAATGACGATAAAACGAGGAAAAAAAGTTTAAAGACAAACAAATTTAGTGAACTCGACCCCTAAACCAGTTGGATTATTCAGTTTATTCACTACATCTCTATGTGTATTAGGGAAGGGGCAATCCCCTGAACATGAAGACGATGGATCAAAGAAAAAGTAGTTTGGGGATTTTTTTTTACGAGAGATCAGCTATATGGAATCCAAAAACACTTGAAAATTGTAGAACGTCCACGAGACTCATAATTCTTATAATTTCACATACACCCCACTTATTAAATAATACATTTAATGGCTTAATGTAATATTTAATCGAGTTAAATTCTCAATAATTATAATACTCTCCTTGTGACAGGACCCATTATAATCCCCCTGGATTAACGTGGGATGTGCCCGGCTCCCGTCTGACACCACGTGTCAGACCAGGGATCAAACCGTAACCCACTCGGGTTTTCAAAGTGCGCAGTGATTTCCAGAGTACGCAGCGGCATGTGATATCTCGGTCTGTACTACAGCCCCACATCCACGATCAACCTGAAGGGTATCAAAAACATTAATAACTGTGAGTAAACGAAAATAACCAGTGTTAAAACAATTCTTGAATAAACATTTATACCCTTCACTTAAAAACATGCATGCATCACAAAACAGTATCTCAAATACTTTCTTAAAAGAAAAACTTATTTCTTGCCAAATCACTCAATAGTGAAAACATTTATCAAAACAAATTAATTATCTCAATAGGGTCTCTCAGTCCAAAACCAAATCACGTAGGGTCTCCACCCAAATCCAAATTACATAAGGTCTCAGCCCAAAACAAATCTCATAAAACATCTCAATAGGGAATGACACGACCCATCCCAATCACCCCGGGATTACCATGGAATGTGTCATGCTCCCGTCTGACAAGAGGTGTCAGACAAGGGATAACCTATTGCCACTGCCCAACCGGGCTTTCCAGAGTGCGTAAGGATCGATGGAGGAGGTATATGATGTCCCAGTCTCTGCTGCAGTCGCATCCGGAATCAACCCGAAGGGCATTAAAAACAAAAGCTGTGAGTGGACGAAAATAAACAAGTCTGTTTAAAACATTTATAAGACATTTATGCCCCTCAGTAAAACCATATGCATGCGCCAAAAACCAATGATCACACATTTATTTAGAAATAACCATTAGGGCCTTAGCCCGGAAACCAAAGCATAGTTTCAATTTCCAAAAGTCAATCCAAGAGTTATTTCATAAATCCAGTAATATGAACCATAAGGCATATAATATAAACCATAACCATTATTTTAGCCACTGCACTATACACTCCAATCCGACATCCCTGATGTCTGACATCCCTGACGTCAATAAGGTCACAATCACAAGGCTACGCGTGCCACTCGGGTCTCAATTTCCTAGTTCAATCCCCGAACCCCGTTCGGGTACAGCATCCCCGATGCTTAGCGTCATAGACGCTGGATGTACTAGACGTCCGTGACCTCTCCGGGGTACCTCATCCGGAGGAGACAATATAATATGGAAGGATCTATACAGTGCAGTACCAAATACATTTTATTGATATCCACATGCAAAACATATAGGTATACATAGGTAAAATCCGAACCGATCGTTACATTTCATCAAAACCATTTATTGATTCCAGCAGGTGAACATATATAAAATGTAAACCAGAAAACATTTATTCAATTCCATTTTAGGGTCCCCGACCCGCAATCGTATGTAGAAATCAACTGGGCCCCTGGCCCGATTTCACAAGTTAACTGGGCCCCTGGCCCGATCCACATGTTAACTGGGCCCCTGGCCCGATTTCATAGTTCAACTGGGCCCCTGGCCCGATTTTACATTATTCAAGTTCGTAACCGTTTCATGAAATCATATCCAACCATATTTACGGAAATCGGTGCAAATCCAGAAAACCTCGGTTTACGTGCAAATACGTAATTCACCTCGAAATATGTGAAATCATTTTAAATTCACCGATATCCAAAGTAAATCATTTAGTCATAATTAAAACAATCATAAAACAGTTATGCATGCATCGAATTTATGAAACCAATGTCCACTCACAGACCGTTTAACCGAGGGCCTCGATACGCGTGCCATAGGCCTTCCCGGGCCACACCACTATCACCGGGACTCCCAATCCTGTTCAAATCACATTAGAGGATTACTAACCTCATCATTAACATCCTATTCAAGTCCCGTAATTTTCCCGAATTTTTAAGTATTTTTAAACTGGATTTAAAACCTTCGGACATCCCGAACAATAACGAAACGGTGTCCGATCGACACGAAACCAATTCCAAAATGTTCGTTACATTAGATAGGACAGAAGTCATGTTGACCTCACCTCGAGATTCGTGCCCACGCGCCGTCACGTGCCGCCGTGAGTGGCTGCGCGTGAAAGCCACGCGCCTGCTACAGTGACTGCTACAGTCACCATCCTCGCCCGTTTCTCTGGTAAACGGGTTGAAAAACCCGCGATAGGACCCGGTTCAATCACACCCAATTCAACATCAAATCAATCCGTTCTTTCAACTGATCCCTTGTAATCAATCACCATTTAAGTTCTGTAAATCGAATTACACAAATCATGGTCTAAATCCTCACGACTCTCGATCGATCCTCGACGGGTTTTCAATTCGGGTTTCACGATATCGTCCCTGTTTTCCAAATTAATTCATTCAGTTAGCATCGTGAGAGTGTAAGGGACATTTCTACAAGGTCAATTTGAGAATTACTTACCTCAAACCTACTGAACACAAGCTCGACTTTGAGCTGCCATGGAAGCTCCGTTCTCCCTCAATCCGCCATGGTTTCTCTTCGTTCTTGCAGCAAAGATGTTCGTTTTGATCCCAGAAGTCGAATTGAATCATCAATTTCGATCCTCACGGCTCAAATCATCCATTTCGAATTTCCCTCCCAAAAACCAAATTTTCGATTTCTCTGTCTCCCTCACCCGAACAATCCCCCATGTAATCCCAGTTGAGTTAGTCTCTGAATTCTCTCCAATTACTCACTCTCAGTTTCAGAATTGGAAGAGGAATGAAGGTGGGAAGAAAATGGCATTGTTGATCGCACACGGTTAAGAAAACAGAAGAGGTTTAATGGAAATTAAACAATAATTAAGTTAATTAATTAATAAAACATAATAATTATGTTTCCCCAAAACATGGGATCTGGTTTTATGCCTGAAATTAAGGGATGAGTGACACTTGTCACTCATCCAAGTGTGTTCAATCACCGGGTACTGTTCATTATTATATTATTATTTTAATCGGAGCCTCGGTTCGTTAATTCGTTTCCTTGACCATAACTTCATCGTCGAATCTCCGATTTCGGCATGCCGCCTGTCGTTGGATTCGTATCGACGAAACCTACGTAACGGTCCTTGGCCCTCGGCCATCGGACATCCCGGTCAAAAAGTCAACATTTGGCCCCTAATACGCCAAATTACGAAAATGCCCTTGCACTTCCGTACAACATAACTTCATCCACGAACGTCGGAATCGAACGTGCCACCTGTCTATGAACTCGTGACGTCCCAAACTACGTCACGGTCATCGGTCAAAGTCCATTTGACCATCCGAAATAAAAGTTAACGTTTTGCCCACGCCCAGGGGCAAAACGGTCATTTTGCATAATTCGTCCGAAATCACCCAACTAATCCCAGATTAGTAAATCACAATAAAATATTATTAAATCCCGATATTCGGGACGGGTCGTTACAGGGAATCTGCCCCAAACATAGACTCACATCTAGAGTCTTATGAAAACATGAGTAACCAATCATCTTTATCCAATATCCAATATCCAATATACACCCAAGATCTACGACGTTTGAGTGACAACTCAGAATCGGAGCCCTTGGCTCAACGTCTGAGCAATGGCATTCCCACGCTGGAAACCCCTGGCTCGACGTCTAAGAAATTTCCATCTCTGACACTCCTGAGCTTGAGCCTTCCCTCGGAGCTACTCACCTCCAAGCAATGTAATCGTGACCTCTCCAGGATCTACAATGTTTGGAGGCTACCACGCCAGGATCTACGACGTATAACGGGAACAATCACATCATAGAGGATGGTAGTGTACAAAATAGTTCACAAAAATTTGTATCTCAAAATATCTTAATAGGGCCCACATCCGAAATTTAGTTTCATCAAATTAGTTTCCACAAAACCATCATAAAATAGTGTCAAAAAACATTTAACAAATCCAGGATTCATTGAATCCTATCAAATCCAAACTCGTAAATACACAACAAGGTCATAAACCCGAAATCTCATATCATAAATCCGAACTAGGTCACAAGCCTGATATATCATTTCAATAAATCAGAATTGGGTCACAAGCCTGATATATTTCGTTTGACTATACTCTAGTCAAACCATAAACCAGCTGGGACACAAACCCGAATATTATTTCCAAATCCGAAAAACATTTCACTATTCAATTCACTTTTCCAAATCACATTTGACTGTAATCCAAGTCAAAGTCAATAATCAACTGGGTCTCATGCCTGAAATGTCGATTTTATGCATCTCCGTGAAAATATTAAAAATTGGAAGTTAAATCCTCAATTTCACGCATCTTCGTGAAATCATTCAAATCATGTGAATCACAAGCACGTAGAAACTCGACCTATGCGTGAAGTATTATATCAAACATAAATCTCGAAATACGTACAAAGTAACATTTTCTACGAAAAATGCTCAACAAAACACAAATCATATGCAACCAGTGCATCTAGAACCATGCTAATAAAACATATAAAACAATTATGCATGCATC
This sequence comes from Prinsepia uniflora, assembly GCA_032719365.1. NCBI lineage: Eukaryota > Viridiplantae > Streptophyta > Magnoliopsida > Rosales > Rosaceae > Prinsepia > Prinsepia uniflora. The sequence goes on from CM064866.1 coordinate 30,314,766, forward strand.
ATTTTATAAAGCAAGTGTCTAATCATAGACCATCCAAGCTGCGTGCTCAAATAACACGCCATGAGACACTCCGAGGCTAATCCAACTTTTTCGGAACGTCCGAACCTGTCAAAATCATACCCAAAGCATACACCCTCAAAAATCCTGGAACAGTAAACCTGTCCCGAACATACTTCCCAACGCTAAAAATCTTCGATCGACCTGAAACCACCACCATTGCATTTAGATCGTGGAAACCTTTCGAACAAGACCAATTCAACCTCGAAATTTGTGCCCGAGCGCCCTCACGTGCCAGTCAACGATGACATCCGTCATCTATTGACATCATGCTGATGTCATCTATTGACATCATGCTGATGTCATCTATTGACGTCAACCCAAGGCGACATCACTACTGACGTCAGCTTGACAACCTTTACAACCTACCACATGGCACACCCTAATTGGTACCACATGTCACCCTCTGACATTGACGCGTCACATGATGACATCACCTCCTGACGTCATCACTGCCACGTGTCATTGACACGTCAGCTCTAACAATCTGTCAACTGTCTGACAACTTACCATGTGGCACCACCTCAATGGTCCATGTCATTTGACAATGCTGACGTTGACTTCCTCGTCAGCTCTGACAGGTCCTAACACACTACCATGTGGCATCACCCCACTGGTCCACGTGGTCTGATATGGCTGATGTGGACCTGCCACGCCAGCTGCCACATAGCCTGACACCCTCTAACATCTATTCACGTGGCACCAACCATCCTCTACCACGTGGACTAACATGATGATGTGGCTTGCCATGTCATCATTGTCAACCTCTCGCGGGTCGAACCTGGTCACTTTGATGGGTTATTTGACCCACGATCTTGACCGGGTCGTATCTCCGTTGTCCGGCCGCCAAAATGTGCCATTTTTCTCCCAAACGACTCATCTACTTCCCATAAAGAGATCTACAACCTCAAAACCAAATGAAAGGGCCTAAATCTCACTTGTCAAACTCAAACTCCCATGGACAAACTACAACTGTGCTTCCATGGCTGTCCAGGGGACCTCGACCTTCTATTCTTGCCTCTACAGGCTCGTATGAGCTCGATAAAGATGACCATGGCATCAGAATGAGCCTTAAACGTCTAGAAATCAAAATCCAATTTTTCCAAACCTACTAGATTTACTTGTTTTTCACGATCCGCCATGGTTCAGCCGTCCATTGTCATCTCCCTCAGTCTCTCTTTCTCTCAACCACCCTCTTAGTCCCTCTCAAGCAGCAGCAAATCAGTGAGGATGTTGATTGTAGGTGGGTCTCAGCTGTTTGTACAAAATGAAGGGAATGGGAGCAGATGCATATATGTAAAGGGTGACGATAGGGTGGGTGACAAGTGTCACTCATCCTATGGTCCCAAACAGATATTTTGGGGTCCATTTAAATGCAGCCAAGTCAATTTCCTTGTAATACATGCAATCAAAAATAGTACGTACAACCATTCTTGACATGTATCTTTCTCGTATGATATCCATTTTTGACGTGCCGCCTGTCTACGGACTTGTATCGTCCTGATCTACGTAATGAACTTCCATCCACGTGCATTTGACTTGGGAGGTCAATAGTTAATTTTTTCACCCTTCGAAGGGCAAAATGGTAATTTCACCCCGATCGTCGAATAATCCTCGATTAATTCTTGAATAATCCTCGATTAATTCTTGATTAATCCTTAATTAATTCTCGATAATCCCATCAATTCGGGACGAGTCGTTACACTTTGAGAACTAATTGTAATTAATATTTAATATCTTTAATTTCGAAAGAATTATTTCTTAATTACAAAAAGCTATCAACCAAACAAAACATTTCGTGGCTTTCAAGGCTTCAATATAAATAGAGATCATCACCTCACTTCCAAGGTAATTCGATTCACTACTTCTAAAATTCTTTTATGATTTCTCTCTCAAAGCTAACTTAAGAATCATATTGTTTTTCATTGAACAATCCCCCGGATCTTCGACCTTAACGAACAATAGTTTCATATTTGTTGTTTATAAGGATCAAGAAGACTTTTGCAAGCGTGTTCTATCTCTATATCAACAACTGGTTCTTTAATTGAGAGTCGAATTGGGAAATACTTAATGAGTTCTATCAAGTTCGCTAATCGAATTTGTTTGTCATTCTTGAACTTCGTTCATCATTCTTATCATGGCAAGAACATGACGATCAGTTAATTCATCTAGATCTAGAGTTTCTATCTTTACAACTCAAGTTGGGAGCAAAAAATAGGTTGAGGACTAGGATGAACAAATGAACCATTTCCCTACGGGACACGCCAAGTGTCTATACTGGCGCCCATCAGGACACAATGATAGGACCCTTCCCAAACAATAGTTTCATATTTGCTGTTTATAAGGATCAAGAAGACTTTTGCGAGCGTGTTCTATCTCTATATCAAAAACTGGTGCTTTAATTGAGAGTCGAATTGGGAAATACTTAATGAGTTCTATCAAGTTCGCTAATCGAATTTGTTTGTCGTTCTTGAACTTCGTTCATCATTCTTATCATGTCAAGAACATGACGATCAGTTAATTCATCTAGAGCTAGAGTTTCTATCTTTACAACTCAAGTTGGGAGCAAAAAATAGGTTGAGGACTAGGATGAACAAATGAACCATTTCCCTACGGGACACGCCAAGTGTCGATACTGGCGCCCATCAGGACACAGTGATAGGACCCTTCCCAAACAATTGTTTCATATTTGCTATTTATAAGGATCAAGAAGACTTTTGCGAGCGTGTTCTATCTCTATATCAACAACTGGTGCTTTAATTGAGAGTCGAATTGGGAAATACTTAATGAGTTCTATCAAGTTCGCTAATCGAATTTGTTTGCCGTTCTTGAACTTTGTTCATCATTTTTATCATGAGACGATCAGTTAATTCATCTAGAGCTAGAGTTTCTATCTTTACAACTCAAGTTGGGAGCAAAAAATAGGTGAGGACTAGGATGAACAAATGAACCATTTCCCTACGGGACACGCCAAGTGTCGATACTAGCGCCCATCAGGACACAGTGATAGGACCCTTCCCAAATCACTTTGATATCTGTGTTCGATCATGCTCCTGTCTGACAACTAAATGAAAGTTTAAAGATTACCCTGGAGACTTGACAACACAACTGGAGAACCTGTCAGACAAGGGATGTACACTGGCGATGTTAGAAATATATTGCCTCGACATAAGAACCAAACATATTTTTGTCCTCCTAGGATCACCACCTACACCAACCCAGTGACCCCGACAAATAGTAGAGCCCAATATCTCAGCTCCTTTCGAGCCCTAAATCAAGATCCCGATTTTTTTTAGTCCTATACTAACATTATAATCATATAAGGAATCCAAGGAATCCATATCCAATCGTTCGCAATCTCGGGAGGCCCATATTTATTTCAACTAGTAACATCATCACTTCATGTATAAAACTATTTCAAACAAATCCAACTTCCTCAAAACTTGTACCAATGAACCCACAATTTCAAATGTGAAACTTTCATGTTGACCAAAATTGGAGGGGAGGCTCCATGCACTGCCACATGGCTATGGACAACCGTGACAGCTCCCCCATATGCTAGTAGGTACAGTCGCACCCCTACTTGCTTTCGACCTTGCGCAAGGTCGACTTAGTTCTTTGTAATCGAATCCCGACCTAGAAAACTGAACCCAGATCTATCTCCTTCAATCCACATCCATTTTCCAAGTTTGAATAATTAAAGTTTATCTAATCGAAGGCAAGAACACATTTAAGTTATTAGAATAGAAAATGACAGGACCACACCTGAAGGGACATTGATAACCGTGCCCGGTCCTGCTCCCATCTGGCAAATCGACTGAAATTCCCAAATTACCCTCAGTACTTGCCAAACCAGGGATAGCCACACACGTACACACTCATGCCTCCGCCTCTTGATCAGCCTCGATCAGCGCGCCACGACCTGGAGGGTCAATAAAAACACAAAAGTACGAGTGGACAAAAATTAAATCAGTTTATAAAACAGTTACAGAAAGGCATTTCTACCCTCGACGTAAAACCAATGCATGCATTCAAAAATCGTTTCGCAACCCATTTCATTTCCAACATAAGAAAACCGTGTATGAAAATCAAAATCATTTTCATTTTCTTAACCTCCGGGTCTTAGCCCGTATTCATAAACACAGGGCCTCAGCCCAAAATCATGAATCAAATCCAAGTACGTCACATAATCAAAAATCCATCAAAACCACACAAACCTGGCCATTGCCCAACACATCCGAAACATCAGAAATCAACAGTAATTCACAAGTCAATCAATCTGCTGGATCTCAAGTGCGTCCGAGTCTTTAAACTCAAAATCATGCGCATAATCAGGCCTTCCCAGGATATCAACAAGTCTTTAAAATCAGAGCATAATCAATAGGCCACAGGGGGTATCATACCGAGTCTTTAAACTCAAAACAGTAACCGAGTCTTTAAACTCATCAAGGGCCCTCCCCCGTCATCAATCAGCCGGGTCTTTAAACTCAAAACATTATCCAGCGATAGCACCGGGTCTTTAAACCCAAAACTATTTGTAAATCACAATCCAGGATCCATTGTTATCCAAATTCCAAATCCAATCCGACATCACATTTTGTCATGACAGGACTCATGTCCGAATTTCCACATTCAAATCCCCAAAATCTTACTTCAAAAAACATAATTAAATCATCAATAAAAACGGGGCATGTATAATCATATCAAATCACTTTTATCAACCATCATCCATTCCCGAATTCAAATTCGCAATAATGATTCCGTAATCCGGCATCCGGAACCGTCATTCCGAACCCAAACCAGAAATTCACTATCAAACTTCCGAAAACCGAAATCTCGTTCATCAAATTACTTTTATGCCCTGGGCATCAAGCCCGAAATCATCTTTTTCAAAATCCGTTTTATATCCTTGAAATCACATCACCTTTCAAATCCCAAGGTCAAACATCAAAACCATAATCAAATCACCAAATCACCGTCCAACCACAACATACTCAAAATCTCGTAAAACGTGCAAATCCGTATCAGTCTTGAAATACTTGTCAAAACGTGAGTCATACTCACAATCACAATCACAACATCCTTAAAACATCATACTCACAAATCATGTAAAATCGTTCATCAAACCATCATCAAAACATAAGAGAAACCGTAGTCTCGAAATACGTGCAGTTTCGTATTGCATATTAAAAATACGTATAAATACGGAAATCGAAATCACCACAAGTCACATTCATGATCATAGAAATCAAAGAAACATTTATGCATGCAATAAATTTTTGAAAGCAAAGCCCACTCACACACTGTCCATATCGCTCGTTTTCCGCGCTGCACGCGTTTTCGTACTTTCCGACATTTTCCAGAAATCTCGAATCCTGTCCGAAATCACTTCTCAGGGTCACAAAGGTCTCAAATAACATCATACTAATTTTCCATAATTTTCCGGGAATTAAACGTAACATAACCCTTCGGACCCTCGGTACAACATCGAAACGGCGTCCGATAAATTCGAAACCAACTCTAAAAAGTTTGTTACAATGTATAGGACAAAAGTCGCGTTGAACTTACCTCAAAAATTGGGCCCACGCGCCCTCACGCGCCGCCGTGAGTGGTTGCGCGTGAAAACTAACGAGCCGCCGTGAGTGGCTGCGCGTGAAACTCACGCGCCGGCTTACAGTGTTACTACAGTTCATCTTCTTCACCCGACTAGCCTGCAAACGGATTGTTCAACCCGTGACACAACCCGGTTAAATCCCTATCAAAACTCACTCAATTCCTTTCCTTCTTCCATCTAAATCCTTCCTTTACATTTTAATTTAGGTTCTCATTCATTAATTACCCTCAACAAGCCCTAAATCGATCAATCACCCGTGATCAAACAAACTGGTCAATCTCTGAAACTCACCCGAATACAACCCAGTTTTTAAATTAACTTAAACAAAAGCTTGAGGGGACCTAAATGAACACTAGAACACAACCAATTTCAGAGAACCTTACTTGGAAGTAGTCGTCTCAGCATGGAAATTTCCAAAACAGAAGCTTCAATTCTTGGCCAAACTGTGGTTGATTCCCTTCCCAATCGATGTGGTTGAACTCCAAATGGTCCAGAAGACTACTCCAATCCTTGGTTTTGTATAACTCGACTCACAAATTAAAATGCGATTTTCCCTCCAATTTTCCCAATTTCACGAACTCTGGTTTTCTCTCTAGCTCTCAGTGTTTCCTTAGCAGAAATGACTCTCTCAAACTCTTCTAACTCTCTAATAATCGAACGTTCTGCCAACACTCGTGGGAATCTCTCTCAGACGCACTGTGTAAATGGTTTCCCGCAAACAGAACCCAAAGCCAATTTTAAAATTATACCCGTGCACTGATTTTGTTTCAGCCCATGCCACAATGCTTCCAATACCTCAAAACCAATAAACAATTCACCTTGCCCAGCCACTAACAGGTTAAACAATTGCTGGATTCATAACTCTCACGACATGGGTGCTCAGCCCCTGTTTTCCACGGTTTCAAATAGTACCCTCCTGCAAAATTACCATTTTGCCCTTCTGTACAAAATTACCAAAATGCCCTTCTCTTTCTAGACCCCTAACTCATCCGTCGACGTCCGTTTTTAGCGTGCGGCCTATCTACGGACTCAGGGCATCGAGACCTACCCAATGGTCCTTGAATTATGTGAAAACTAGTGGTCAATCAAAATTCAACATTTTCCCCCTTTTCGTTCAAATTACAAAAATGCCCTGAACTTCCGAACGTCATAACTTCCTCCTCGAATGTCGGAATCGGGCGTGCCACCTGTCTATGAACTCGTGACGTCCCGAACTAAGTCACAGTCATTGGTCAAAGTCTATTTGACCGTCCGAGCAAAAAGTCAACTGTTCCCCTATTACCTAGGGGCAAAATCGTCATTTTCTTCAAATTTTCCAAATTTCCCTTTTTTGAACGTCTGGGTCGTTACAATCTACCTCCCTTAAAGAATTTTGTCCTCGAAATTCCAATTAGTGGAAGCCATAAAATTTTCCGAGGAAGCATGTGTACGCTAATCCCGAAACACAATCACTCTCAACTGGGTATAAGTCATACCCAACTTATATAAATCATACAACCAGTCTCATCCTCTGTATAAATCCCTGCCCCATGGCAGTCATAACACATACAGGCTCAGAATACATAGCCTAGCTCACGTTCTAGTCCACACAATCCAAGATACACCATAATCAGTCAGATTTCCTCGATTACATGTCATCCACTCGTGACATGATTCAATGGTTAAATCCGCACAAATTTCATCAGGCCACTGGGCCAATACACTCCTAAGGTTCGATAACTCGGGAACTCATTCCCCTCACCAAGTAAATCATACCATCTCCCTTTTCCCATGTCATTGTGTATAATGATTTAGACTTTTCCTTCTGACTCCTTCCTCTTGCGAATAAGCACTTAGTACATTCGCTCGTACTATCGCAAATCGCACCCTTCACTTAACCTCGACCCCACCATACACCAAGTATGGTCCTGTAGTTGGACGTCAGCCATCCAAGTCATCAGAATCAGGTGTTACTCCAATCCTATGGAGTTCCCCAACTAACAGGATTCCACCTATCCTTAGGTTACCCAACATTAAAATCTTTTCCCTAATAGTACCTGATCCGCCAAAGTGGTCGTAATCCCAATTTATTCCGACCATCACCTTATCACGCATTATGTCTTTCCTTTTATCCATCCATACTAATCCTTATGGTTGATACAGTACTCGTACAGTCTTTCCCAAAGTTATATGACCTCTACATACTCAACCTTGTGGTCGATCTCAACTCATACAAGGAAGGTCAACTTCTGATGGTTTAACTAGCATCAATACACGACTCACCTAGTCCCAAATCTCGTGGTACATCTCTATATACACACATGAGGGATCACCATGGAACATAAGTCACTATTCCTCCACTCGTAACCATTCCACCTCAGTTCTCATTTCCAAAAACTTTGACCTCCTTCCGGGTCAATCGCCATAACTGGAGAAACATGGTAGCGAACCCTCTTACAATCCTCTGTGGTCTCCAACAAAACTCAGACCAACTCACGTTCCCCAAACCTACTCTGGTTTAGCAGACCTAACACTCAATCCACTATCTCTTCCTCTGGGGGCGTATCCATTTCATCTACTCAGTACATCACACGCCTATCGGTACATGTCAGTACACAACCAATCATCAATCATGGTACCTTACATCACCTAGATGGGGTCAGACTACCCGACTCCTCATCTCTCATCTACGGCTAGCCCAAATGGCTGTCCAAGGGTATCAACCACCTTAGACATACCAAATCCGGCATTATCCTTTTCTCTCTTTTACTCAAAATCGACAATCACTGCCATATTGGCCTCTCCTATTAAGGTCACTACTCTCAACCTTCCCACGAAACCACAATTCCTTAATTTGTGATACAGGACACTTATCCCATACCGTTACTTATCAAGTTGTCCATAACCATCATGTAATCCCAAATCATCGTAACTCAATTCCTCATCCTAGAAAAACCCCATCCTGAAGAACCTCAGGAATATGTCGAGAAATCTAGGCATCCTCAGCTCTCACTAGGCATCTCATACACGAAGCACAGACGCCACACATGTGATCAGTAAACTTGAATACCTCAAACCGACCACCAATTGGTTGCGAGGATCAAAATTATCCTAGAGGGTAACACCCTCGATTCTCCCTGAAACATAACCTCTGGGATCCTAGATTCCACATATCACTCTCAAATCAACATAACCTCACATCGACAGGTCTACCCCTCCCCCCCTCCCCCCTTTTATATCTCACCAATTTTACCATATATAATTACCAAGGTTGCCACATAACTATTATCAAATTACCACATCGGTAACTCGAGTCGGTTCAACAACTTCCATACCATAACCAATCACGAATGACGCCATACCCGACCAGTAGCCAATCTCATGCCATGGAAGAGTGGATAATCCGGGACCTACCCAATACATACGTCCGAGTTAACTTACACCATGACCACAAGTAATAGGTATCCAAACCATCACTCCAGGGCTACTCAGGCTTCCTACGAAGGAATTGTAAATCCCCGAGCATGTGGTCCCAACTGACCACGCCCCCATGGTCCATCGCGGGACCTACTAACTCTTCCCTTGCCTGTCATATCAACAGTCAATACAGGAGCCGATCCTCACTCTAACAAACCCCCAACAGTGCTATCTCACTTATATCCATCAATCTATAAAACCATTTCTTTATGATGTGACAAGACGACTCACAATCAAAACTATTACTGTATAATTACCCTTGTTACTTTACCTCCCAGTGGGCCCGACTTGCGTCCCACTGAACTGGACTATCTCCTAAGTCCAAATCCTCGTATACCTCGGGTCTCTGCCCGAACCTCAGTCACTAAGGACACTAACACGTCCCACAAGTCCAAAACAAAACCAAGCCATAATTTCCTAACTCCTCAATACCTGACCATATTCCGGTCCTTGGCATCCTAAGTGCCAAACGTTCCTTAATCAGCCTTTCTGGCTTCTCTCGAGCCTTGATACCTCACCATGGCTCATCTCAAGTTCCTAACCAAGGCATCCAATCTTGACTCCTCCCGAGTCCAATATCATACCAATCAATCATGTCATCACTGACATACCCAGTCCCCGAGCAATTACCAATGCTCAACCATATCTTATACGACCGATAAGGCCTAAAAAGTATCCCATCACAAGTGAAACTTGCGCGATTATGCAACCTTTCTAGCCACTAGGCTTATTCGTCCTTGCGACCAGCACAATTCTACGTCTAATAAACAGTAGTTCACAGTGTATTCTACATAACACCGGACCCTCAACCTAGGGTCAATCTCGTCCGAGATCTATCACGAGGTCTCATACACTCTCGTCTACCCGTCTCACTACCAGGTCGCGCACGAGGCTTACGCTTCGGAGGCATGATGTAGCAACCGAATCAGCAACGTAGCGCTCTGATACCAAATTGACAGGACCGCCCCCGAAAGGACATTGATAACTATGCCCGGTCCTGCTCCCGTCTGGAAAGTCGACTGAAATTTCCAAATTACCCTCAGCACTTGCCAAACCAGGGATAGCCACACACGTACACACTCATGTCTCCGCTTCTCGACCAGCCTCGATCAGCGCGTCACGACCTGGAGCGTCAATAAAAACAAAAAAGGTGTGAGTGGACAAAAATTAAATAAGTTTATAAAATGGTTACAGAAAGACATTTCTACCCTCCACGTAAAACCAATGCATGCATTCGAAAATCGTTTCGCAACCCATTTCATTTCCAACATAAAAAAACCGTGTATGAAAATCAAAATCATTTTCCTTTTCTTAACCTCCGGGTCTTAGCCAGTATTTATAAACACAGGGCCTAAGACCAAAATCATGAATCAAATCCAAGTACGTCACATAATCCAAAAATCCATCAAAACCACACAAACCGGGCCATTGCCTAACACATCCGAAACATCAGAAATCAACAGTAATTCACAAGTCAATCAATCTGTTGGATCTCAAGTGAGCCCGAGTCTTTAAACTCAAAACCATGTGCATAATCAGGCCTTCCCGGGATATCAACAAGTCTTTAAACTCAGAACATAATCAATAGGCCTCGGGGGGTATCATACCGAGTCTTTAAACTCAAAACAGTAACCGAGTCTTTAAACTCATCAAGGGCTCTCCCCCGTCATCAATCAACCGAGTCTTTAAACTCAAAACATTATCCATCGATAGCACCGGGTCTTTAAACCCAAAACCATTTGTAAATCACAATCCAGGATCCATTGTGATCCAAATTCCAAATCCAATCCGACATCACATTTTGTCATGACAGGACTCATGTCCGAATTTCCACATTCAAATCCCCAAAATCTTACTTCACAAAACATAATTAAATCATCATTAAAAACGGGGCATGTATAATCATATCAAATCACTTTTATCAACCATCATCCATTAAATTTTTGAAAGCAAAGTCCACTCACACACCGTCCATATCGCTTGTTTTCGCGTTGTACGCGTTTCCGTACTTTTCGACAGTTTCCAGAAATCGCGAATCCTGTCCGAAATCACTTTTCAGGGTCACTAAGGTCTCAAATAACATCATACTAATTTCCCACAATTTTCCTGGAATTAAACGTAACATAACCCTTCGGACCCTCGGTACAACATCGAAACAGTGTCCGATAAATTCGAAACCAACTCTAAAATGTTCGTTACAATGTATAGGAAAAGAGTCATCTTGAACTTACCTAGAAAATCGGGCCCACGCGCCATCACGCGCCGCCGTGAGTGGCTGCGCGTGAAACTCACGCGCCTGCTACAGTGTTGCTACAGTTCATCTTCTTCACCCGACTAGCCTGCAAACGGGTTGTTCAACCCGCGACACAACCCGGTTAAATCCCTATCAAAACTCACTCAATTCCTTTCCTTCTTCCATCTAAATCCTTCCTTTACATTTTAATTTAGGTTCTCATTCATTAATTACCCTCAACAAGCCCTAAATCGATCAATCCACCTGTGATCAAACAAACGGCTCAATCTCTGAAACTCACCCGAATCAGCACAGTTTTCAAATTAACTTAAACGGAAGCTTGAGGGGACCTAAACGAACACTAGAACACAACCAATTTCAGAGAAACTTACCTGGAAGTAGTCGTCTTCAACCTTGGAAATTTCCAAAACCAGAAGCTTCTGTTCTTGGCCAAACTGTCGTCGATTCCCTTCAAAATCGATGTGGTTGAACTCCAAATGGTCCCAGAAGACTAATCCAATCCTTGGTTTTGTCCAACTCGACTCACAAATTAAAATGCAATTTTCCCTCAAATTTTCCCAATTTCACGAACTCTGGTTTTCTCTCTAGCTCTCAGTGTTTCCTTAGCAGAAAATGACTCTCTCAAACTCTTCTAACTCTCTGATAATCGAAGGTTCAACCAACACTCGTGGGAATCCCTCTCAGACCCACTATGTAAATGGTTTCCCGCAAACAGAACCCTAAGCCAGTTTTAAAATTCTGCCCGTGCACTGGTTTAGTTTCAGCCCATGCCACAATGCTTCCAATACCTCAAAACCAATAAACAATTCACCTTGCCCAACCACTAACAGGTTAAACAATTGCTGGATTCAGAACACTCACGGCATGGGTGCTCAGCCCCTGTTTTCCACGGTTTCAAATAGTACCCTCCTGCAAAATTACCATTTTGCCCTTCTGTACAAAATTACCAAAATGCCCTTCTCTTTCTAGACCCGTAACTCATCCGTCAGCGTGCCGCTTGTCTATGGACTCAGGGCATCGAGACCTACCCAAAGGTCCTCAAATTGTGTGAAAACTAGTGGTCAATCAAAAAGTCAACATTTTTCCCCATTTTCGTCCAAATTACGAAAATGCCCTTGAACTTCTGAACGTCATAACTTCCTCCTCGAATGTCGGAATCGGGTGTGCCACCTGTCTATGAACTCGTGATGTCCCGAACTATGTCACAGTCATTGGTCAAAGTCCGTTTGACCGTCCGAGCAAAAAGTCAACTGTTCGCGCATTACCTAGGGTCAAAATCGTCATTTTCTTCAAATTTTCCAAATTTCCCTTTTTTGATCGTCCGGGTCGTTACAGAAAAATATTAACTGGTTTGAAAAAAAACCAAACTTGAAGTTTGAGTTTCCTTATTTCCGTCAATCCATTGTCTACGGTGAAGCTTCCACTTTTTGCAACCATATAACTCCTCCAAAAGGATGTAGGGAAGCTATTTCCATCATCCAACATGGTTAATCACTACCTATGTCCAGTTCAGTATCAAAAATTGATCTTTTTGGTGCTCTATGGCTGGAATTAAACAGCGCTCAAACAACCATTCCTCTAGTGTGTTTTTACCTCTCTAGAGGACACCAAGTCCATCATGAAAGTTACCTCATCGCCAAGCTGCCATAGGGTGCGCAGAGAAACTCCTAGGTGAGATACAATGTCCTTCTCCACATTCCCCCTCCTTTGTCATCAGCTCCATTCATCCTCTCTAAAGACTCATAAACAAGCATACATAATCTCCATGTGAAGAACTTCCCACCTTCCGGACTATTATTGACAGAAACCGTCCCTAATTACCAAAAAAATCGGACCGGTACTGCTTCCATCTAATGAAAACTTGTGAGACATGGGATTTTGCTAAATTTAACCCGGTTCGAATCCTCATTAAATAAACCAAATTAATTCCACCTTGCTTAATTTCCAATAGTAGGAAAGTTTGCATAGCATCTTATCGGAAGGTTATTCCAGATTTGTCCATAATTGATCAATCACAAATAGTTCTAGCAATAGTTCACCATATAACCAAACATTTATAGTACGTAAATATTCATTACCATACATAAAAACCGCCCAAGGACCATATTGATTTTCCCCAATTACTCTTAAGATTTATTAATAAGGTTTAATAAGTACATAATCTTTGAACAACGATAAATATTTCATACGATGTCCAATTAATCCCAAACTTGAACCATTAAATTCATAATTCCAAGAAGAAAATTTTTCATGTTAGCCAACACCTCATATTCAGAAGAACGTGTCGTCACGCACCAGAAATAGATGAAGATAGCCTCTGCGCGTGAGCCTCGTACGCCCTGCACAAAGGTTCTCTTCAACCTCCAACCGGGTCAGGTTTCGAGTCGCCTGACCCGCCACCTCAACCCTATTCTAACTTTCTTATTTCTCATCCTTTTTCACTCCTTTCATGTCCAGAATACTCTAAATCATCTCAGAAGAAGATCTACGATGTTAAAAACATATTAACTTACCTCCAAATCAACGTTCCAATCTCTTGAACACGACTGGTTTTTCCAACATGCTCCCTAGACCTTCCAACCCCCAGAACGACTCCTTTCCAATTCCAATGTGCTCGTAGAGACCCACGGACCATAGCAGGACACTCGACCTCCAGCTAAACACCCTAAAACCATCTCCGCAGTCCACAACCAACGACATAGCTTCTGTTTGGAGGGTTTTCCATTCCATTTCTAGCTTGTCTCATAGCCCACATCCCTCACACACACTCTTTTTATTTTCTCTTTCCCTGCTTCTCTCTAGTTTTCTCTGAGTTTGGCCCTCGGGTGGACATTTTTCCATGGCTTTTGCCATGTTCCCCCAAAGCACTCTCAATACACACCCCTCACAATCATATACACGATTAGGTCAGTGGGAGCGATTGTGGAGGGACTTCTGAAGAATAGTGAAGAAAATTCCAGAAAATGCTAGGTTTTTCATGAAAAATTATCAAAAGCCCTTAATAGTAAAAAATGACCAAAATACCCCTCTGCCCACCATAACCTATAATGAATTCATCCGACCTTCAAATTTGACATTCTGCCTATCCACGAACTTAGGATCCAGAAATCTGCGCAATAGACTTTTTAATATTACAAAAAGATGTCCCAATCTAAAATTCAACACTTTGACTTTTGACTTTTGGTCAAATTCAACTTTTTTACTTCCCGGGGCAAAATGGCAATTTCCATTCTTTCGAATGTCCAGGGTGTTACATTCTCCCCTCCTTAAAATAATTTCTTCCACAAAATTTTAAAACCAAACCAAACTTACCCACGGTACTGATAGGTCATAATTTATGCATGTTTTATCCATGATTTAATGCCCTTTTACTTATGTTTTGTTAATATTTTGTTCTATGCAATTGGAGAAAATAATATATTTTGTGAGAAATGTATAGATCAAATAGAGCTTGGAATTACGAGAATTTGGGCGAGAGAATCACCTAAATTGGAGTTGAAACGAAGAAATTATGAAGGAAAGAAAATGGCATAAGAATCCGGTGGATATCCACCGAAATAGGCATCAGAAAATGCATACGCGCGTTACTGTAGCACAGCCGCCTTCGGTAGGCACTGGCCGACAACTCTCAGTCACCCTCAGCGCATGTGTCCTGAAGCAGCGCTTCCCAATTCAGTACACGCCCACCGAAACTTCCAACCGCAGCCCTGGTGCGTTGACTTGCTGTTGACCTCGCCTTTGACTCGCTCAAATTCAGTAGTTGACCACCAAAATTGATCCTGTAGCTTTATTCCATGATTTTCCACCTTTTTTAGGATAATTCCAACTTTCTTTCACACCTAATCTCCATATTGTATAAGCATTTTAGTCTTACTTCCTTTTCTATTATTATTTTCAGTTGCTTTACTTGTAGGAATGGTTTTAATTAGATTTCTTAATTAATGAGGAAGCCTTTTCCTTATAGAATTGGATTAAAAACTCCTATTTATAAGAGGATTAATTATTCTCTTATAAATAGAGGTATTAGGGTTTATGGAAGGGGGTCCGAATTTATCTCTTGAAGGTCCCAGAAACATTTTCAAAATTCGTACTTCAATTCATGATCTTAGTTTAGAGTTTTGTAATCTTCATTCAAACACTCTTTACAATTCAAGCATTTGAATTTCAGCACGTCTACCTTGAGGGAGTTTTCCTTCATTCCTTTTATTATTTATTGCATTATTTATGTTTATGGACCTTTTAATTATGTCCTTGTTTTATTTAATAATGTTTGAGTAATGTAATTAGGGCTAGGGTTACTTGAAGCCCTAGCCATGTTAGTTCTTATTTGATTTCTAGCTCTTGATTATGATTGTTATGCATGCCAGGATTTGTTGGATTACTGGGCTTTATGAACTCAATTTATGCCTATAAGCTTAGCTACCTTATATGTATATAATTTTCGATGTAATTGCTTGACGGATCACCTCAATGTTTGTGTTCACCATGCAATTTGTAGCATCACGTTTATGAGGGGAAATCTTATTCATAATCTAAACTCATGACTCACTAGAATTGCACATCACTTTTCTAGGGATAGTGTAGTGTCATTAAATCTTATTCATGTTCCATGGATTATTACGCACCATCAGCAATAGACATTTAAGAGCAGACACATCACGCTTAAACATGCAATTTAAGAGAAGATAATATGTGTTAGGTGTGCCTTAGCCGGACCCCTGCAC
The DNA here is from genome assembly GCA_032719365.1 of Prinsepia uniflora. Taxonomy (NCBI): domain Eukaryota; kingdom Viridiplantae; phylum Streptophyta; class Magnoliopsida; order Rosales; family Rosaceae; genus Prinsepia; species Prinsepia uniflora. Next base: position 30,330,871 of record CM064866.1, read on the forward strand.
GGGCACTTAATTCAGAAAACATGCATAGTAATCTAATCAAGGAAATCAGAGGAGAACTATAATTGGTAAAGGTGGATAAAAACCCTCGCTCGACTTAGTTAGTTAATCTTAGTTAATTTACTTACATTAATTCAACGTGAAAACCCCCTATATTTGCATTTTAATTACTCCATTTAAGTCAATTGAGTTAAACGGAATTGGATATCATTAAGCAAGTCTTCGTGGGATCGACCTTTGCTTGCATCTATACTATCTACACGTCTTGTGCGCTTGCAAAGTTTATTACAAGTAGAGGTTTTGCCTAGTACATCTTTTGTGCTTGGTAAAATCTCTATCAGTTACTCAACACATTTCACATTACAATTACATATACGTAAATCACATACCAAGTGTACCGAGCAATACATACTATGACGACCCGTCCCGAATTAATGGGATTAATTAAGAGTTAATGACGGATTAGCGAGGCTAATCAGAGCTTAGACGAGGATTAGCGAACGTTCGGACGAAATGACGATTTTTCCCCTAGAATGGGCGAATCGTTGAATTTTCATTCGGACGGTCAAATGGACTTTGGCCAATAACTATGACGTAGTTCTTGACGTCACGAGTTCATAGACAGGTGGCACGCTCGATTTTGACGTCTGAGGAGGAAGTTATGACGTTCGGAAGCCCAAGGGCTTTTAGGTAATTTGGGTGAATAGGAGGTTAAAAGTTGACTTTTTGACTCTAGTGGGCCCAGCTTTTGAGGGAACCAATGGATGAGTGACAAGTGTCACTCATCCACTGGCTACCATTCCACATACATGCATATCATCCCTTGCATTGCATCGATCATTCCCATTTTCCCCAAAACCCGATCTCCATACCCACCCCAAATCCAAACCCTTGACCCTTTAAACATGACTGGTAGGCCAGAGAAGGAAGAAAGGACTAGACGGAGGTGGTGGCCGGGCCCAGCAAGCACCTGCGATGGACGGCGGCGGTGGCTCGCCGTGCAGGTATCGGTTTAACCGATTTTAACCCATTTTCCGTTTTAATTATTATGGGTCGATTTGGACGGGTTTACTGCATTAAATAGGTTATTAGGATTGTTTTAGGGTGGTTTTGGGAGTTACTAGACGGCTGTGAAGCGGTGGGTAAGGTTTTGGATAGTTGAACCGAAGAGGGAGTTTTGGACCGGGTGGGTTTAACGTGTTTTAGGTGGTTTTGTTGATTGGGTTAGAAAGGAAATGAGAAAAGAGGAATTTTAGGATTGAAATGGGACAAAACGGACGAAAAATGAGGGTTTTAGGAGCCTGGACCAGTCACGCCGGTCCAGTTGCAGGGTTGGACCTGGCCGGCCGGTCTGAACCGGCCGCTGAAGGTTGAAGACGATCTACAGTACCCTGGCGCGTGAGGCCCACGCGCAGGGCCTGTCTTGGGCGCGTGAAGGAGCGTGTCCCAGTCTTTTTGGGAAGTGTCCAACATGTCAAATCATCTATTCGATGTAACGAACATTTTGGGACTGGTCCCGTGTCAATCGAACATCGTTTCGATAGGTTTCGGGTTGTCCGAAGGTTTAGGTTCGCGTTTAAAAATACTTAGAAATTCCGGAAAATACGGGGCTTTAAGGAGAGGTTAATGAGGCTATTAGTAACCCTCGAAATGAATTTGGACAGGTTTGGGAATCCCGGAGGCAACGATTGACCCGGGAGACGATTATGGCACGTGTATCGAGGCGCGGCTTCGGACGGTCTGTGAGTGGACCTTTCTTTCGAATTCGATGCATGCATAAATGTTTTAGAATTGTTTTAGAATATATTTTGTGATGCCATGAGTGCATTTGTTTGTGGTAGCCAAGGATTTACGTATTTGCATGTATTCGAGATTTACGGTTTTATACGCTGCATATACGTTCTAGGTTTTCAACGAGGGTTTAAGAAATGGATTTCGAATTTAGAAATATGAATCGGGCACGAGACCCATTTGATTTACGAACTCTCGGACTTCGAGTCCATTTGATTTGACGAGGAATCGGACTTAGGGTCCATTTGAGCTATACGATCGGACCGAGGGTCCATTTGGTTTACGATTCGGGTTTGAGGCCCAGTTAATGGTACTATCGGGCTTGATGCCCCGTTGATTTATGATATCAGGCCTGAGACCCATTTAGTTGAGATATCGGGCTTGAGGCCCCATTGGTTGTGAAATCGGACTTGAGGTCCTGTTGCTTTATGGTTTCGGGCTTAGGGGCCAGTTGGTTATGATATCGGGCTTGAGTCCCAGTTCGATTTATGAATGAGTATCCGGGCATGAGGCCCTATTGAACTCAGGATTTAGGCCGAGGCTGTGAAATGGAATTGAATCGGATTCGAGGAATCCTATTAAGATGAATCGGGTTTGAGACCAGTTGAGAAATGAGTTTTGAGAAAGAAACTAATTGAGAAGAAAGAAAGAGATTTGAAAATGAATGAACCCTCCATATTGATTATATGGTCTCCTCCAGCGTCGACCTGGAGAGTCACGATCCAGAGACCATAATGGGTATCCCCATAGGGATCCCATTCCAGAGTGGTGGTTACTAGATATGATGTGGTCCAGGACCAGATTCCGGAGATATGTGTGGACTAGATCCAGAGAGAGAGCTCGGACTAGATCCAGTGATTGAGCCTCCCAGATGGAGATTCCTGGGAGAAGACTCGGAGTGAGACCCCGAGTAGTGTGCACACTAGTATAGATTTGATATCGTGACTATTTCAGGGATGTATTCCCTAGGGGATGTGTGCCCCGAGTTGGCATCTTCTCGGAAGTGCCTCGGATGGGTTATACGTATGACGGTACGTATGAGATTTTATGTAAAAATGATTGAGGGTAGAGACCCTATGTTTTGTGTTTCAGAAAGTGATTTGGGGCGGAGACCCCAGTATTTGAAATTGTGAAAGTGATTTGGGGCGGAGACCCCATTTGTGATATTTTGAGAATGGTTTTGGGCTGAGACCCACGTGATGTGATTTGGGCGGAGTCCCTAGTGATTTGACCTACGGGTTTGAGTTATGATTTCGGGTCAAGGACCCAAATGGATTTACGGTTCATGACGGTTTATGGGAACGAACATGAACATTTGAAATGAATTTATGGATCATGACGGTTTATGGGAACCGGGCATGAACCCTCGAATAGAGACAACCCCGCTCTGATTAGCATCCTACGAGCAATCCTATGCTCTGATACCACGCTGACAGGACCCATCCCAATCCCCCCGGGATTAACACGGGATGACCCTGCTCCCGTCTGACACGAAGTGTTAGACAAGGGATATTTCCGACCTTTGCCCTCCCGGGCTATCAGAGTACGCCAAGATCCGGAGGAGGCATGTGATATCTCGGTCTCTGCTACAGTCCACATCCGAGGTCAACCTGAAGGGCAGTCAAAACATTAAAAGCTGTGAGTGGACAAAACAAGAGTTTATAAAAACAATTTATAAGAAAGCCATTTGTACCCTTCACTAAAAAGCATGCATGCATTCGAAAACCGTTTAACCAAAGAAACCATATATGGGAACTAAGCCCAAAACCATAATGAAATAACCATCATGAAAAAGACCATACGGGCCACTGCCCAAATCCTGTGCACACCTGTGCATACCACATATCACAATCCATATATCATATCTATATCATATACACATATAATTCACACAACCAATCCTATCACGGTTTCCAAAGCTACGCGCGTGCTACCGGGTCTCAATCCGAGTCATCTCAAAGTCAAGGTCAATGTCCGCCGACCACTGACCCTACCCGAGGTAATAGTAACTATAGCCTTCCTGCAGCAGTAAGGAACCCAACTGGGGGGTGACTCCACTCAGTCGGTGCTCCGTGACTACTCCGGGGTCCACCTAGGTCAACGACCCTCCCCATAGGAGATAATAGAAGTAAAGGAAGGTATATGAATACATATATATACATAACATAAACATTCATGCCTGGTTCCCTTGAACTATCATGATCCACAACACCATTAACCAGGGTTCATGCCGGTTCCCATAAACCGTCATGTACCATAACGACCAACAAGGGTTCATGCCGGTTCCCATAAACCGTCATGTACCATAATGACCTGACAAAGGTTCATGCTGGTTCCCATAAACCGTCATGAACCACAATGACCTTTCTAGAGTTCACGCCGGTTCCCATAAACCTCCATGAACTTGGAAATCCATCTAGGGTCCCTGACCCGAAATCATAACCGTAAAGTAACTCGGTCTCGTGCCCGAACATATGACTCAACTGGGCACCGTGGCCGATATCTAAGGGTCAGTCACGACTCCGATCATAGTGATGTGTGCAACCATCTATCCAGGACCGCCCTCAATCCTGGTATGTCGCCGTGAACGTATCAACTGACGCGACCACCACAAGGTTATGGTGCACTCATCACCGATCGATATCCTGAAACCGTCAGCACTCCGAAGTCGAGCCTCCCTAGGCTGCCCGACCACGAATCGTGCATCGTGACCTCTTCGGAAGGAACACATCTCAATCCAGAGGCGAGCGTCATATCGTCGATCGTCGTACACATAGCACCCGTCGCGACCACGATTTAGACCCGAAGGTCGTAAATAGTGTCATATGCCCGAGACAAAACCAAATGGGTCTCATACCCGAGTTTATCCATTTGAAATCCAAAACCATTTCATTTAGACCAATAAAAACATACAGACCCGTATAGACACCGTATAGGCCCGTAACCTCGAAATACGTGCCTATACGTAACCACACATCCAAATGCACTCATGGCATCATAAAAAAGTATTTAAAAAATATAATAAACATTTATGCATGCACCAATTTAGAAAAAAGGTCCACTCGAAGACCGTCCGAGCTGCCGCCTCGATTTGCGTGCTATTCGGCTCCCCGAGCTGATCACCATTACCGGAACTCCCAAACCTGTCCAAATTTTAATAGAAGGTTAATAACTACTTTAATTAACCTCCCATTAATGCCCCGTAATTTTCCCGAACTTTTAAACTATTTTTAAACCTATCCTAAACCTTCCGATGCCCCAAAACCTATCGAGACGATGTCCGATTGACGCGAGACTAGCCCAAAATCTTCGTTACATCGAATAGAAGATTTCCCGTGTTGAACACTTTCCCAAATTATGGACCACGCACCCTCACGCGCCCCAAGAAGGGCCAGATTACTGTTCATCATCAGTAAGCTCCAGCGGACAGGTTTTCTTGTGCTGGACCGGTTCACCTGGTTTAGCCGGTCCAATTGGACCGGCGTGACCAGTTCACAGCCCTAGAGACCCCATTTTTTATCCCAGTTCTTCCTTTTTGGTTCCTTTGTTCCTATTTTGGTGTTTTCTATTCATTCCAATCCTTAAAACAACCTAAAAACCGCCTAAACCCATGGTTCGATTTTTAACCAAACGGTTCAAAGTTCCCAAAATGCAGCCATGGCTTCACAGCCGTCCCTAGCTTCCTAAAACCTTCCTAACATGTCCCTAGCAACCTAATGGACTTATTAAAACCATTAGAAACGAACCATAACATCAAAAATGTAAAAATGGATCAAAATTGACTTACCGTGAACCTCACGGGTTCTTCCTCCTCTCGCCGCCGTGGACGGCGGTTCTGGCCGCCCAGCAACCTCCTCAGCATCCTCACTTCACTCTGTCCTCAGTCCAGATCATAGGGTAAGGGTTGGATGGGTTTTGGGGTGAATGGTTGGGTGAGAAAATGAGATCAGGTAATGGGTTTTGAATGAGGAAAAATGAAGATGGAATGCACGGTGCATGAAGGTATAAGGATGGCCTGTGGATGGGTGACACATGTCACTCATCCATAGGGCAGGAACTAAATATCTGGGCCCCACTAAAGTCCAAAAGTTAACTTGTTTCGTAATTCGTGCAATAGTGCACTTGAATTTCCGTGAACCGTAACTTCGCCGTCAAACGTCCAAATTCAACGTGCCGCCTGTCTATGGATTCGTATCGTCCTTATCTACGTAATGGTCCTTGGCCCTCGGCCATCGGACATCCTGGTCAAAAAGTCAACTATTTTGCCCTTTTAACCAAAATTACCAAAATGCCCCTAAACTTCCGAACGTCATAACTTCCTCCTCTAACGTCGGAATTGAACGTGCCACCTGTCTATGAACTCGTGACGTCACGAACTACGTCACGGTCATCAGACAAAGTCCATTTGACCATCAAAATGAAAAGTCAACGTTTTACCATGCCCAAGGGCAAAACGGTCATTTCACATCGTTCGTCCGATTTCGCCCAACTAATCACGGATTAGCCTCACTAATCGTGATTAGTCACTAATCTAATCTAGGAATTCGGGACGGGTCGTTACAACCTTCCCTCCTTAATTAATTTCGTCTTCGAAATTTCAACCGACCTAATTCTAGCCGTTCTTCCCTCCTTAATTAGTTTCGTTCTCGAAACTCCAATTATCTTGATTCCACATCCACCCCGTGGAAAGTAGAATCGACCTCGAAACTCATGTACACTCGTACACCCACTAACCAGAACGATACTCGTCTGCAACCAGACGTAGCACTAACACTCACGTCGTATCGACTACATTCGACCACGTCGAATGATAGAAGTCGTACGCTCCGAATTGACACCACTTGTCAGATCTACCGTTTCGCTGACACAACCAACTAGACGGTTCCCTGCTCAACCACTAACTATCATGTCGTCTGCTCCCACTGGGAGTCATCAGACCTCACACCGCGATCCACGCTGACACCTCCTACAAACTGTCACCACTTGACAGTCGTCAATCGAAAACTGTCACTATACTCACTCGTCATTATACTAACCCCCAAATTACTCAACCTGTGTGTAACTAGACCCACCAGAATCACTATGACCCAATGCACAGTATCCAATGTCTAGTCCACGACCTCAACTAATCCAATGGTATCCGAACCATTCCGACTGCCAACACACTCACCAACATACCCCTAGTATAACCTATATACCGTCACCAGGCAAGACAAGTTTACCTGGTATTGTACCTCGAACAACGTACAAGGTACGTAGATCTACCCATCAATCAGACTACAACAACAACGTAGGTCGTAGCCAATCACGTTTCTATAATGGAGTCCATCTGTCCAATCCAGTACCAGACAGATCAAAACTCCGACCTATTATCCATTTCCAGATCCGAATCCGAATCCGCAACTTCATAAGAAATCCCGAATCCTAACCCAGAAATCATATCCATAATCTTGTCCAAATTCGAATCCGAAATCATTATTTTGTAAACTAGTATCAGGAATGACCATTCCGAACCCAAATCCTTAAAAAGAAATCCACTGTCAAGCTCCAGATTCAAATCCTGGATCGTCACCCAGAATCCGATTCCAAAACCCAAATCTAGAAATCCTCTTTCAAGTTCCAAAATCAAATCCTGAATCGTCATCCAGAAATCTAATTCCAAAACCCGAAATCTCGTTCACGTCTACCGAGACACACTATATCCGAACCTATCGGATACCTGTTCAAATGATTTACCAAAATAGGTTCGATTGACTTCATAGGGAAGCCAATCCCAACATCAACACATCTAGGTTGACAAAAATCCAATCACGTCGGAAAACTACTTACCTGAGTAATATACCATATGGGATTCACTTCGAAAAGAAGTTCAGTCCCAACATCCTCAACTCAAACGTCCACGTAAGAGTGATAAACTCTCCACCTATCTAGATCATCAAAATTACGATCCAGATCCATAACTACGTCACCCGACTATGAACGTCACGATCGAGAATCGTCACAATGCCCAAAGTCCTCATCCATTTCCCACATCTAAACAGATCAGTCAACGACGAGACACGCCGAGACTGTGGGTTCTCACTGATTACCTCGTATCGATCCTTGTCATTCCACCGAGGAAAAATCAATAATGATCGAATAATCCATCCTACGTGAATGCAAACAACACTCGCTGCACTCACCACGTCATGTAACCTAACATCGTCGGCCACCAAGTAGAGAATGAGAAATCTCAGTCACCTAACTTCGATATACTCACTCCACCTGATGACCCAAGATAAACCACGGGTCCACCAACCAATACACGATCAGTGTACTAGTGGCAACCAACAACATCTACATCATCAATATCATCTACCATCATCTACCATCTTATGCCATAATTTACCGTCATCTACCGTGGTAGAAACTGAGAAGTCACCCAAAATGACTTCAACATACCCGATACCAATGCGGATAACCCGCATTCCTCTCGTCACCTCAATCGCAACCTTTCGCGATTCCGAAGTTCCAACCATACCAGAACCATCACACTATGACATCAGCCACGTGTCCAGCACCAATTTAACTCTATCCGTGATCCACTCCCGGATCACAGATACCGAACATATACCTATCTCGACGAAGTCACATCCCGACTCGAGACTCACCGTCATCACGATCTCCAGCACTAGCACCAGCACCAGTACCAGTACCAGTATCATCACCAGTATCAGTATCGGCACACAGACATCAGTATCAGCATCGGCACACAGGGTGCAAATCTGACAACTCTGGATCTCCACTCATACCGAGCGACGATCCCGTACCTCTGCTCGAATAGGAGAAACTCTGCCTGCCTCGTACCTGACAACTCTAGGTACAGTCACCCTAATAACGCATACGAGAAAAGGAAACGTCACCTGAACGTCACCGATTCCCAATAACCGTAACTACAACCATCCTCGGTAGTAGTGCGTGCCACAGACTCGCGCAGACCTCACTACCAGACATCGCTATCGAGACTCTGCACCCAACGGAATCAACCGCCCGTACCAACCACTCTGTATCCCACTCAGGGATTCCATCGACAAGTACCAACCCTGATAACTTGTCCAACCAAACTCTAACTAGTCACAACTCGACTCAACCAATGTCGTCTACCAGGTCGCCAATGACCTTAGTTGCACCAAACCACAACTGAGTAGCACGACAACCAACTCGGTCTAACCGATAAGTACAACCCCGACTGCGAAGTGTAGTCCCAACACAAGCTGACATGACTAGACCGAATAAGGAATCCAAATCCGAATAGTCGTCCAAGTCAAACCACTCGTCAACTCACATTTTCGAACCATACATCCAAGGTAGGGTTCCACAATCACACCTAGGTTTCCACTGAACCCAACTGCATAAGGCAGTATAATCCATAATCTGACCGACCCCGTCGGTCTTGACATCGAAAAGATGACAATCCAATCCTACCGTCAATCCAACTCGGATTCCCCGAATCCAGCTGCTCACAGCAGTAAATCCATCTAACTCAACCAAATTAGATCATCGGATAGTCACAATTCCCAACCAGTCATCGGAACCGATCCTACGACATCGTGAAAGACGATCCCAACTAACCGTCTCACGATCAAAATGCTAACGTACGAATAGGTTCATCCTTCCATAGGGTCCCACACTATCATCCACGACAAAACTATGGCAACCCCGACATCAAGTTCCGAACCAAGACATTCCACGATTCCATCCTACTAACTATCGTACCGGCACCCTAACTATCAGGTTGATCATGAACTGTAGCCAATTGAGATATCACACCCTCCACCTGCGTACATTCCAAGAGCTCCGTGGTTGCTCGAATAGAGACAACCCCGCTCTGATTAGCATCCTACGAGCAATCCTATGCTCTGATACCACGCTGACAGGACCCATCCCAATCCCCCCGGGATTAACACGGGATGGCCCTGCTCCCGTCTGACACGAAGTGTCAGACAAGGGATATTTCCGACCTTTGCCCTCCCGCGCTATCAGAGTACGCCAGGATCCGGATGAGGCATGTGATATCTCGGTCTCTGCTACAGTCCACATCCGAGGTCAACCTGAAGGGCAGTCAAAACATTAAAAGCTGTGAGTGGACAAAACAAGAGTTTATAAAAACAATTTATAAGAAAGCCATTTGTACCCTTCACTAAAAAGCATGCATGCATTCGAAAACCGTTTAACCAAAGAAACCATATATGGGAACTAAGCCCAAAACCATAATGAAATAACCATCATGAAAAAGACCATACGGGCCACTGCCCAAATCCTGTGCACACCTGTGCATACCACATATCACAATCCATATATCATATCTATATCATATACACATATAATTCACACAACCAATCCTGTCACGGTTTCCAAAGCTACACGCGTGCTACCGGGTCTCAATCCGAGTCATCTCAAAGTCAAGGTCAATGTCCGCAGACCACTGACCCTACCCGAGGTAATAGTAACTATAGCCTATCCTAAACCTTCTGATGCCCCAAAACCTATCGAGACGATGTCCGATTGACGCGAGACTAGCCCAAAATCTTCGTTACATCGAATAGAAGATTTCCCGTGTTGAACACTTTCCCAAATTATGGACCACGCGCCCTCACGCGCCCAAAGAAGGGCCAGATTACTGTTCATCATCAGCAAGCTCCAGCGGACGGGTTTTCCAGTGCTGGACCGGTTCACCTGGTTTGGCCGGTCCAACTGGACCGGCGTGACCGGTTCACAGCCCTAGAGACCCCATTTTTCATCCTAGTTCTTCCTTTTCTCGGTTCCTTTGTTCCTATTTGGTGTTTTCTATTCATTCCAATCCTTAAAACAACCTAAAAACCGCCTAAACCCATGGTTCGATTTTTAACCAAACGGTTCCAAGTTCCCAAAATGCAGCATGGTTTCACAGCCGTCCCTAGCTTCCTAAAACTTCCTAACTTGTCCCTAGCAACCTAATGGACTCATTAAAACCATTAGAAACGAACTCCATAACATCAAAAATGTAAAAATTGATCAAAATGGACTTAACCGTGAACCTCACGGGTTCTTCCTCCTCTCGCCGCCGTGGACGGCGGTTCTGGCCGCCCAGCAACCTCCTCAGCATCCTCACTTCACTCTGTCCTCAGTCTAGATCATAGGGTAGGGGTTGGATGGGTTTTGGGGTGAATGGTTGGGTGAGAAAATGAGATCGGGTAATGGGTTTTAAATGAGGAAAAATGAAGATGGAATGCACGGTGCATGAAGGTATAAGGATGGCCTGTGGATGGGTGACACATGTCACTCATCCATAGGGCAGGAACTAAATATCTGGGCCCCACTAATGTCCAAAAGTTAGTGCAATTTCGTAATTCGTACAATAGTGCACTTGAATTTCCGTGAACCGTAACTTCGCCGTCAAACGTTCAAATGCAACATGCCGCCTGTCTATGGATTCGTATCGTCCTTATCTACGTAATGATCCTTGGCCCTCGGCCATCGGACATCCTGGTAAAAAAGTCAACTATTTTTCCCTTTAACCAAAATTACCAAAATGCCCTTAAACATCCGAACGTCATAACTTCCTCCTCTAACGTCGGAATTGAACGTGCCACCTGTCTATGAACTCGTGACGTCACGAACTACGTCACGGTCATCGGTCAAAGTCTATTTGACCACCCAAATGAAAAGTCAACATTTTGCCATGCTTGGGCAAAACGGTCATTTCACATCGTTAGTCCGATTTCGCCCAACTAATCACAGATTAGCCTCACTAATCGTGATTAGTCACTAATCTAATCTAGGAATTCGGGACGGGTCGTTGCACTAACCACCACTCAAATTGACTCAGAAACACGACATCCAAATACCAACTGGAAATTCAAGATTCCTGTTTCCAACAATACAAAGAAAATCGACAACAAACATTCATGTATACATCATCTTAATCGTCATGGCATCATCAAACATATAACACCATAATCATACATACACTACCCATCATTCTTATTTCATAACATAACATATTTTGGCATAACCGTATTCTCATAATTACATGATCATACAATCATATCATTATCATGAATATCATCATCATCATTATATGCTTATCATCAACAATCATATACTCATTATATAATCTAATATCATGATATTATGCAATCATACCATCATCATCGTTATGTCATTATCATGATTGTTTTTTCTCTTATAACTAGTTTATAATCTCGCATTTCGTGCATCAAATGAGTTCCATAAGATCAATAAACTCATATTTAAATTATTTTACCAATTGTTCATTCCTTAACAATCAAACAATAATTTCAAAAACTTGAATTTCAACTCAACATCGTAAAACATGCCACAAAATAATTTTCAAATTTTTTTTGTAATATCGTAATTTACTTAAGGTTCTCAAGCCAACCACTGATCACTGAAACTAAATTTAAATTATCATCACGTAAATCAAACCAAATTCTAAACGGAATTTTAACCAACATATCTACAAAATCAGCCAAACATTCCAAAAATAATTTAAAATCCTTAATCAACCGAAATACTTCAAAAATAATTTATTCAATAACCTCGCTCTGATACCAAGTTGACAGAAGTCTTCCTTAATTACCACGAAAATCGGACCAGTCCTACTCTCGTCTGACAACCACTTGTCAGACAAGGAATTTTACTAATTTTAACCTAGTTAGAATCCTCATTAAATAAGCCAAATTAATTCCACCTTGCTTAATTTCCAATAGCAGAAAAGTTTGCATAGCATCTTAGAGGAAGATTATTCCTAATTTGTTCAAAATTAATCAATCACAAATAATTCTAGTGATAACCCACCGTATAACCAGAAATTTATAGTAGGTAAATATTCGATACCATGCGTAAATGCCCCCCAAAGACCATATTCATTTTCCCCAATTTTTCTTGAGATTTGTTAACACGGTTTAATTAATATGTAATCTTTGAACAACCATAACTATTTCATACGATATCCAATTAATCCCAAACTTTAACCATTAAACTCGGAATTCCATGAAGAACATTTTCATGTTAGTGAAAACTTGAGATTCTGAAGAATGTGTTGTCACACACCGGAAGTTGCTGAAGATAGCCTCTGCGTGTGGGCCTCACGTACCCTACACAGAGGTTGTCTTCAAACTCTAGCTGGGTCTGGTTTTGAGTCGCCCGACTTGCGACCTTGACCCGGTTCTTACTATCTTATTTCTCATCCTTTTTCACTCCTTTCATGTCCAAATTGCTCTAAATCATATCAGAAGAAGATCTACGATGTTAAAAACATATTAACTTACCTCCAAATCGTTGTTCCTATATCTTGAACATGGATGGTTTTTCCAGCATGCTCCCCAGACCTTCCAACCCCTAGAACGACTCTCTTCCAATTCCAATATGCTTGTAGAGACCCACAAAGCATAGCAGGACACTCGACTTCGACTTGAACACCCTAAAACCATCTCGACAGTCCACGACCAATGAGATACCTTCGGTTTGGATGGTTTTTCTTTTTCTTCCTCTCTCTCTGTTTCTCGGAGTTTGCCTCTCGGGTGGACATTTTTGCATGGCTTCAGCCCTGTTCCCCCGAAGTACTCTCAATACACATCCTTCGCAATTATATACATGATTAGGCCAGTGAGAGAGCTTGTGGAGGGGAATCTGAAGAATAGTGAAGAAAATTCTAGAAAATGAAAAATTACCAAAATACCCTTAAGGGCAAAAATGACCAAAATACCCCTATGCCTTCCTTACCTATAACGAATTCATTCGACCTCCGATTTTGGCATTCCGCATGTCCATGGACTCAGGGAACCTATGACTTTTTGTCAATGTCTACTTTTGATTTCAAGGGAAAAATGGTCATTTCCCATTCTTTCGAATGCCCGAGGTGTTACAATTATCACTAGCCAAGATAGATAGAGGAATCTAGGAGGACCTATTTTCCTCTCCATTCCTCCCTACGTTCACTCCCTTAAACACACAAACACCACACACACACACACACACACACACACACACACACACACACACACACACACACACACACACACACACACACACACACACACACACACACACACACACACACACACACACACACACACACACACACACACACACACACACACACACACACACACATGCACACATATTACCAAGATGGTGAGGTCCGTGTCTCTTCTTTTTAGTGACACTTTTCATGAATCCAGTAAACCATAGTTGCCACTTGTTGACTCAGCCTAAACGGCTCAACCAAAATTACCAAAATGCTCTTGCTATCCAAAATTACCAAAATTTCGTTGGACATTTAGACTTGTAGTTTTTCATATGATCTCAATTTCTACATGTCGTCTATCTACGAACTCATGAGGGTAAAAATATCCATTTTTATTTTATTTCTGAAATGACCATCATTTTTCGGGACAGATATTACAACCTTCTCCCTTTTATAGAAATTTGACCTCTAAACTTTACTCTTGTAGGTTAGGAATCAATTTTCTGCAAGTCATCAATGACCTTAATCATTAACCATGTGGGTATACACATCATATCTCCTAGATCATACACATCCTGATCATATCCCCTAGGCTCAATCACATCTAGAGCAACATAGCATCAAATATCTTGGATTTCATGTCAGATCAAGCCTCCCTGAAATCGAGTCTCCATAGGATTATTTTCCTTCGAGTAGCCTCGAGATCCTGGAGAGTAATAGTCATTCAACATCCAAATAGCCTCGGAACTTTGCATCATACTACAACATCCGAGCAGCCTTAGGATCCTATAGTATACCTATGACTTTTGAGTAACCTCGAGAGATATCATATCAAGCCTCCCAAAGCACAACTCACCATTGGATTTACTCATCTCTAGGATATCATATCAAGCCTTTCTAGAAATGAGTCTCCAAACTCACCTTCGGGATATCATATCAAACCTCACGCGACATGAGTCTCCTAACTCACCTCTGTGATATCATATAAGGCTCCCCCGGGCACTAGTCTCTAAACTCACCTCTGGTACATCATAGCAGGCCTCCTTGAGCACGAGTCTCTATGCTCGCCTTCAGGATATCACGATCTCTCCAAGAACAGACACATCCTATGGTATCTTCGGAATATTTCAAACTTGGAGGTGTATAACATTGCTCAAGCGAAAAAAAATAATTAATCATTGAAACAATTACGAATAAAGCTGAAACTTTTTTTTTCAAACAAATCCTTGACACAAAATCCACGTCAAAACTTTTCCAAACGAGGCCTAAGTCTAAAACATTGTTTCCACAAAAAAACCTAAAAGCTACGTTCAAAACCAATTTCCTGAATAAATATTCTAAATCCTAAGAATCACCAAACAACATTTAGAAAATTTTTTATTCCGACAATTGTAATCCAAATCATGCAAGAAAACATTTAAAATATTTATATATGCTGTATAACAGTTTATAAAACAAATGTCCACTCATCATGCGACAAATAATTTTAATCCCAGCTAAAACCCCAGGACAGTGTAACATATTTGGCTTTGATAGAAAATTGACAGGACCCTTCTTGAAATCACTTTGATATTCACGTCTAGTCTTACTTCCATCCGACAACCAAATCAAAATTCCAGAATTACCCTTGAGACTTGACAACACAACCAGATAACTTATCACACAAGGGATATACAAAAACCAAGTAAGAATTATTTTCTTGACATACAAACCAAAAATATTTCGTCCTCTCGGGGTCACTGTCTGCACCAACCCACAAACCTCAATAGATAGTGGAACCCAATATCTCGGCTCCTTTCGAGCCCTAAACCAAGATCCTGACTCTTTCCGAGTCCCATTCTATCACCCTAATCATATCAGGAATTCAAGGAATACATATCCAATCCATCAAAACATCTAGAGGTCCATATGTATTTCAACTAGAAACATCGTCACTTTAATATCCAATTTCCTCAAAAATTGAACCAATCGATTCATAATTTCAAAATGAGTAACTTTTGTATTGATTAGAACTAGAGAGGAGGCTCCACATGCTGCCTTACACGAGTGGATGACTAGGATAGCTCCCCCACGCGCCGGCAGGCGCAGTCGCACCCCTACACGCCTTCAACCCTGAAACGGGGCGACTCAATCCTTTGTATCTGGGTCTCAAATTGGAAAACTTAACCCAATTCTATCCGCTTCAATTCTCATCTATTTCCAATGTTCCAATAATCAAAGTCTATCTAATCAAACCTAGGAACACAATATGTAATTAGAATAGAATAATATTACCTGGTTTGACCAAGAACCAAACTTGAAGTTTAGGTTTCCTTGTTTCTTTCAACCCGAAATCCACGGTGAAGTATCCAGCTCTAGCAACCATCTATCTCCTCCAAATGGATGTGGGGAAACTATTTCCTTCCTCGAACTGGGTAGATCACGACCAAAGCGTGGTTCAGAATGAAATTGATCTTTTTGGTGCTCTACCACCATAAATGAACTGCCCAAGAAACGCGTCTTCTGGTGTGTTCACCACTTTAGAAGACACCAAGTCCATCATGAAAGTTGCCACATCCCCAGGCTGCCATAGGTGGCATAGAGAAACTCCCGGGAGAGATTCCATCTCCTCCTCCTCATTTCTTTCCTAGCCCCTATTTCATTGTCATTACCTCCATTTAACCTCTCCAAAGCCTTGTACACAAGCATACATAATCTGACAGGACCCATCCCAATCCCCCTGGGATTAGTGCGGGATGACCCTGCTCTCGTCTGACACGAAGTGTCAGACAAGGGATATTTCCGACCTTTGCCCTCCCGGGCTATCAGAGTACGCCAGGATCCGGAGGAGGTATGTGATATCTCGGTCTCTGCTACAGTCCACATCCGATGTCAACCTGAAGGGCAGTCAAAACATTAAAAACTGTGAGTGGACAAAACAAAAGTTTATAAAAACATTTAATAAGAAGACATTTGTACCCTCCACTAAAAAGCATGCATGCATTCGAAAACCATTTATCCAAAACAAACCATATGTGGGACTAAGCCCAAATCAGATATAAACCAAGGTCGAAAGGACCACAATAAAAACGACCATACGGGCCACTGCCCAAATCCATAAGGGACTCGGCCCCAAACCATAAAGAAACCAAGTACACGAGCCAGTGCTCAAATCCTGTGCACACCTGTACACACCACATATCATATATCATATATCCATCACATACATATATATAAGTCACACAACCAATCCTGCCACGGTATCCAAAGCTACGCGCGTGCTACCCGGGTCTCACTCCGAGTCTTCTCAAAGTCAAGGTCAATGTTCGTAGACCACTGACCCTACCCGAGGTAATAGTAACCATAGCCTTCTTGAGAGTAAGGAACCCAACTGGGGGGTGACTCCACTCAGTCGGTGCTCCGTGACTACTCCGGGGTCCACCCATGCCAACGACCCTCCCCGGAGGAGATAATAGAACATGTAAAGGAAGGTAGATGAACATATATATACATAACATAATATCCATGCCCGGTTCCCCTGAACCGTCATGATCCATCATATTCATAACCAAGGTAACATGCCGGTTCCCATAAACCGTCATGTACCGTAATAATATAACCAGATAACATGCCGGTCCCCATAAACCGTCATGTACCGTAATAACTAACAAGGGTTCATGCCGGTTCCCATAAACTGTCATGAACCATGATACCATAACAAGGGTTCATGCCGGTTCCCATAAACCGTCATGAACCTGGGGATCCATTTAAGGTTCCCTGACCTGAAATCAAAACCGTAAAGTGACTGGGTCTCGTGCCCGAACATAGGACATCAGTTGGGCACCGTGCCCGGAATCTGAGGTCATATGCCCGAGACAAAACCAAATGGGTCTCATACCCGAATTTATCCTTTTGAAATCCAAATCCAGTTCATCTAAATCAATAAAGAAATACAGACCCGTATAAGCACCGTATAAGGCCGAAACCTTGAAATACGTGCTTATACGTAACCACATAGAAATGCACCCATGGCATCATCAAACAAGTAATAAAACATATAATAAACATTTATGCATGCTCCAATTAAGAAAACAAGGTCCACTCACAGACCGTCCGAGCTGCCGCCTCGATTTGCATGAAATACGGCTCCCCGAGCCGATCACCGTCACCGGGACTCCCAAACCTGTCCAAATCGTAATAGAAGGTTACTAACTACTTAATTAACCTCCTACCAAAGCCCCGTAATTTTCCCGTATTTTTAACTATTTTTAATCCCGAACCTAACCCTTCCGATGCCTCGAAACATATCGAGACGGTGTCTGATCGACACGAAACCAGTCCCAAAATGTTCGTTACATCGAATAGAAGATTTCGTATGTTGGAACCTTCTCCAGATTCCCTGCCACGTGCCCTCATGTGCTGCCTGAAGTGGCTGCGCGTGGGCTTCACGCGCCGCTACAGTACCTGCTGACGTCATCGCTGACGTCAGCATGACGTCATCACTGACAGCCCCTGACAGTGACACGTGTCACGCTCCCATTGGCCCACTGTCTGACATGTCAGTCTGACATTGTCAGATCTGACATGATGACGTCATCCCTGACATGATGACGTCATCAGGATGACGTCATCAGTCATCCCCTACATCGGTCAGACTGGTCCGAACCGGTCTGGTCCGGTTTTTCCTGCAACTTGGACCGGCGTAACCGGTCCAGGTGTCCTTCTCCCTCATTTTCGGTCCGATTTCATCCATTCCAATTCCTAAATTCCTATTTCTTCATTTCCTATCTAACCCAATTAACAAAATTACCTAAAACCCTCGAAATCCGACCGGTTCAATTTTGAACCTCACGGTTCAATTTTCCCGAAACCTCCCAGGGCTTCTCCGACGTCCAACCACCACCAAAACCTACCTAAAAACTCCCTAGCAACCAATTTAACTCAAACCAATTGTCCAAATCGACCCATAACAACAAAATCCACACAAAAATTGAAAATGGGCTTACCGGGTACCCGCTCGGGTTCTGGGTTCCCGCCACCGCCCACGGCGGTTCCAGCCACCAGCTGCCATGCTTAGTCCTCCTCTCTCACCCTCTGGTCTCAGTTATGGTTAGAAGGGAAGGGTTTGGTGTTTGGGTGTAGAAATGGTGATCGGTTTGGTTTGGGAAGAAAATGGGAGAAATGGATAAACGAGGAAGGGTTTGGTGCATGAGTGGGTGAGGTTGGCCAGTGGATGGGTAACAAGTGTCACTCATCCATTGGGCCTCCATTAAATATCTGGGCCCACTAGAGACAAAATTGCACTTTTTGTCTCGTAAAACGTGCCATCGTGAATAGTAACTGGGAACTTCCGTGAACTGTAACTTCGCCGTCGAACGTCCGAATTCGACGTGCCGCCTGTCTACGGATTCGTATCGTCCTTATCTACGTAACGGTCTTCGGCCCTCGGCCATCGGACCTCCCGGTCAAAAAGTCAACTTTTGACCTCCTATTCACCCAAATTACCAAAATGCCCCTAAACTTCCGAACGTCATAACTTCCTCCACGAACGTCGGAATTGAACGTGCCACCTGTCTATGAACTCGTGACGTCACGAACTACGTCACGGTCATCGGTCAAAATCCATTTGACCGCCCGATTAAAAAGTCAACGTTTTACCCATGCTAAGGGCAAAACGGTCATTTCGCATCGTTTGTCCGATTTCGCCTAACTAATCACCGATTAGCCTCACTAATCGTGATTAGTCACTAATCTAATCATGGAATTCGGGACGGGTCGTTACAACCTTCCCTCCTTAATTAATTTCGTCCTCGAAATTCCAACCGACCTAATCTAACCGTTCTTCCCTTCTTAATTAGTTTCGTACTTGAAACTTCAACTATCTCGATTCCACAACCACCTCGTGGAAAGTAGAACCGACCTCGAAACACACGTGTACACTCGTACACCAACTAACCAGAATAAAACTCGTCTGCAACCAGGCGTACCACTAACACTCACGTCGCATCGACTACATTCGACCACGTCGAATGACTGTAGTCGTACGCTCCGAACTGACACCACCTGTCAGTATCAGAGTAGCCCAAGTATCCTATGATCAACCCACTTGTCAACTCTACCCTTTCGCTGACACAACAACTCGACCTGTGTGTAACCAGACCCATTAGAAATACCATGACCCAATGCATAGTATCCAATGTCCAGTCCACGACCTCAACTAATCCGATGGTATCAGAACCAATCCGGCTACCAATACGCTCTCCCACGCACCACTGGTATCTCCTATATACGACAAGTACACCCAGTATCGTACCTTGAACAACGTACAAAGTACATACATCTACCCATCGATCAGCCTAGAACCATCCAGGTCGTAGTCAATCACGTTTCTACGATGGAGTCCATTTATCCAATCCAGTATTAGACAAATCGAAACTCCGACCCATTATTTATTTCCAAATCCGAATCCGAATCCGCAATTTCGTAAGAAATCCCGAATCCAAACCCAGAAATCATATTCATAGTCATGTCCAATTTCGAATCCGAAACCATCATTCCGTAAACTAGTATTTGGAATAACCATTCCGAACCCAAATCCATAAAAAGAAAATCCACAGTCAAGCTCTAGAATCAAATCCTGAATCGTCACCCAGAATCCGATTCCAAACCCCAATTACAGAAATCCTCTTTCAGGTTCCAAAATCAAATCCTGAATCGTCATCCAGAAATCTGATTCCAAAACTCGAAATATCGTTCTCGTCTACCGAGACATACCAAAACCAAACCTATCGGTTACCTGCTAAACCGATTACCCTATTACAAACGATTGACTTCATAGGGAAGTCAATCCCAACATCAACACAACACTAGGTCAGACAAAATCCGACCTCGTCAGACACCTACTCATCGGACAACTACTCAGGCGAGTAATAAGCCATATGGGATTTACCTCGAAAAGAAGTTCATTCCCATCATGCTTCACTCAACATCCAAGTAAGAGTAATAAACTCTCCACCTATCTGGATATCCAAATCACGATCCAGATCCAACACTACGTCAACCGACCATAGACGTCACGATCCCCGATCGTCACGGCGTCCAAAGTCCTCAACCATTTCCCACATCTAAATAGATTAGTCAACGACGAGACACGCCGAGACCGTGGGTTCTCACTGATTACCTCGTATCGATCCTTGTCATTCCACCGAGGAAAAATTAAGAATGATCGAATAATCCATCCTACGTGAATGCAAACAACACTCGCTGCACTCACCACGTCATGTAACCTAACATCGTCTGCCACCAAGTAGAAAATGAGAAATCTCAGTCACCTAACTTCGATATACTCACTCCACCTGATGACCCAAGACAATCACGGGTCCACCAACCAATACACGATCAATGTACTAGTGGCAACCAACAACATCAATAACATCTACATCATCTACCACCATCAATTATGGTAGAACCTGAGAAGTCACCCAAACGACTTCGACATACCCAATACCAATGCGGAAAACCCGCATTCCTCTCGTCACCTCAATCGCAACTTCTCGCGATTTCGAAGTTCCAACCAGATTGGAAACAACATACCCGGACATCAACCACGTGTCCCCTAACCAATGTAACTCTATCTGAGATCCACTTTAGGACCACAGATACCGAACACATACGTAACTCGATGGAGTCATATCCAGATTCGTAACTCACCGTCACCACAATCACCGGCACCAGCACCAACACCAGTACCAGTATCCCATTATACTCCATCAACATCAGCATCGGCACACCATGTGCAAAACTGATAACCCTGGATCTCCGCTCATACTGAACGACGATCCCGTACCTCTACTCATATTGGAGAAACTCTGCCTCCCTCGTACCCAACAACTCTGGGTACAATCACCCTGACAACTCATACGAGAAAAGGAAAACGTCCCCGATTCCCAACAACCACAGCTACAACCACTCTCGGTAGTAGTGCCCTCCACAGACTCGTGCAGACCTAACTACTAGACCTCGCTATATCCAGACTCTGCATCCAACGGAATCAACCGTCCGTATTAACCACTCCGGATCCCACTCAGGGATTCCAGCGACAAGTACCAACCTTGATAACTTGTCCAACCGATAAGTACAACCTCGACTGCGAAGTGCAGTCCCAACACAAGCTGATATGACCAGGCCGACTAACGAACCCCAAATTCGAATAGTCGTCCAAGTCAAACCACTCGTCAACTCCCATTTCTGAACCATACACATACGGTAGGGTTCCACGATCACACCTAGAGTTCCTCAGAACCCAACTGCATAAGGCAGTAAAATCCACGATCTGACCGACCCCGCGGTCCGGACATCATAAAGACGTCAATCCAATCTTACCGTCAATCCAACTCAGATTCCTCGAATCCGGTTGCTAACTGCCAACTGCAGTAAATCCATTTAACTCAACATAATCTGACCATCTAATGGTCACAACATCGAATCAGTCGTCGGAACCGATCCTACGACATCGTGAAGACGATCCCAACTAACCGTCTCATGATCACACTCCAGAATACGAACACGTTAATCCTTCCGTAGGGTCCCACACCATCACCCACGATAGAACTGTGGCAACCCCGACATCTAGCGCCGAACCAAAACGATCCTATCCTACTAACTATCGTATCGGCACCCCAACTATCAGGTTGATTACGAACTGTAGCCACTTGAGATATCACATCCTCGACCTGTGCATTACTCCGAGAGCTACACGGTTGCTCGAATAGAGACAACCCCGCTCTGATACCACGTTGACAGGACCCATCCCAATCCCCCCGGGATTAGTGCGGGATGACCCTGCTCCCTTCTAACACGAAGTGTCAGACAAGGGATATTTCCGACCTTTGCCCTCCCGGGCTATCAGAGTACGCCAGGATCCGGAGGAGGTATGTGATATCTCGGTCTCTGCTACAGTCCACATCCGATGTCAACCTGAAGGGCAGTCAAAACATTAAAAACTGTGAGTGGACAAAACAAAAGTTTATAAAAACATTTAATAAGAAGACATTTGTACCCTCCACTAAAAAGCATGCATGCATTCGAAAACCATTTATCCAAAACAAACCATATGTAGGACTAAGCCCAAATCAGATATAAACCAAGGTCGAAAGAACCACAATAAAAACGACCATACGGGCCACTGCCCAAATCCATAAGGGACTCGGCCCCAAACCATAAAGAAACCAAGTACACGAGCCAGTGCTCAAATCCTGTGCACACCTGTACACACCACATATCATATATCATATATCCATCACATACATATATAAGTCACACAACCAATCCTGTCACGGTATCCAAAGCTACGCGCGTGCTACCCGGGTCTCACTCCGAGTCTTGTCAAAGTCAAGGTTAATGTCCGCAGACCACTGACCCTACCCGAGGTAATAGTAAACATAGCCTTCCTGAGAGTAAGGAAGCCAACTGGGGGGTGACTCCACTCAGTCGGTGCTCCGTGACTACTCCGGGGTCCACCCATGCCAACGACCCTCCCCGGAGGAGATAATAGAACATGTAAAGGAAGGTAGATGAACATATATATACATAACATAATATCCATGCCCGGTTCCCCTGAACCGTCATGATCCATCATATTCATAACCAAGGTAACATGCCGGTTCCCATAAACCGTCATGTACCGTAATAATATAACCAGATAACATGCCGGTCCCCATAAACCGTCATGTACCGTAATAACCAACAAGGGTTCATGCCGGTTCCCAGAAACCGTCATGAACCATGATACCATAACAAGGGTTTATGCCGGTTCCTATAAACCGTCATGAACCTGGGGATCCATTTAAGGTTCCCTGACCTGCAATCAAAACCGTAAAGTGACTGGGTCTCGTGCCCGAACATAGGACATCAGTTGGGCACCGTGCCCGGAATCTGAGGTCATATGCCCGAGACAAAACCAAATGGGTCTCATACCCGAATTTATCCTTTTGAAATCCAAATCCAGTTCATCTAAATCAATAAAGAAATACAGACCCGTATAAGCACCGTATAAGGACGAAACCTTGAAATACGTGCTTATACGTAACCACATAGAAATGCACCCATGGCATCATCAAACAAGTAATAAAACATATAATAAACATTTATACATGCACCAATTTTGAAAACAAGGTCCACTCACAGACCGTCCGAGCTGCCGCCTCGATTTGCGTGCCATATGGCTCCCCGAGCCGATCACTGTCACCGGGACTCCCAAACCTATCCAAATCGTAATAGAAGGTTACTAACTACTTAATTAACCTCCTACCAAAGCCCCGTAATTTTCCCGTATTTTTAACTATTTTTAATCTCGAACCTAACCCTTCCGATGCCCCGAAACATATCGAGACGGTGTCCGATCGACACGAAACCAGTCCCAAAATGTTCGTTACATCGAATAGAAGATTTCGTATGTTGGAACCTTCTCCAGATTCCCTGCCACGCGCCCTCACGCGCTGCCTGAAGTGGCTGCGCGTAGGCTTCACGCGCCGCTACAGTACCTGCTGACGTCATCGCTGACGTCAGTATGACGTCATCACTGACAGCCCCTGACAGTGACACGTGTCACGCTCCCATTGGCCCACTATCTGACATGTCAGTCTGACATTGTCAGATCTGACATGATGACGTCATCCCTGACATGATGACGTCATCAGGATGACGTCATCAGTCATCCCCTACATCGGTCAGACCGGTCCGAACCGGTCCGGTCCGGTTTTTCCTGCAACTTGGACCGGCGTAACCGGTCCAGGTGTCCTTCTCCCTCATTTTCGGTCCGATTTCATCCATTCTAATTCCTAAATTCCTATTTCTTCATTTCCTATCTAACCCAATTAACAAAACTACCTAAAACCCTCGAAATCCGACCGATTCAATTTTGAACCTCACGGTTCAATTTTCCCGAAACCTCCCAGGGCTTCTCCGACGTCCAACCACAACCAAAACCTCCCTAACAACTCCCTAGCAACCTATTTAACTCAAACCAATCGTCCAAATCGACCCATAACAACAAAATCCACACAAAAATTGAAAATGGGCTTACCGGGTACCCGCTCGGGTTCTGGGTTCCCGCCACCGTCCACAGAGGTTCCAGCCACCAGCTGCCGTCCTTAGTCCTCCTCTCTCACCCTCTGGTCTCAGTTATGGTTAGAAGGGAAGGGTTTGGTGTTTGGGTGAAGAAATGGTGATCGGTTTTGTTTGGGAAGAAAATGGGAGAAATGGATGAACGGGGAAGGGTTTGGTGCATGAGTGGGTGAGGTTGGCCAGTGGATGGGTGACAAGTGTCACTCATCCATTGGGCCTCCATTAAATATCTGGGCCCACTGGAGACAAAACTGCACTTTTTGTCTCGTAAAACGTGCCATCGTGAATAGTAATCGGGAACTTCCGTGAACCGTAACTTCGCCGTCGAACGTCCGAATTCGACGTGCCGCCTGTCTACGGATTCGTATCGTCCTTATCTACGTAACGGTCTTTGGCCCTCGGCCATCGGACCTCCCGGTCAAAAAGTCAACTTTTGACCTCCTATTCACCCAAATTACCAAAATGCCCCTAAACTTCCGAACGTCATAACTTCCTCCACGAACGTCGGAATTGAACGTGCCACCTGTCTATGAACTCGTGACGTCACGAACTACGTCACGGTCATTGGTCAAAGTCCATTTGACCGCCCGATTAAAAAGCCAACGTTTTACCCACGTTAGGGGCAAAACGGTCATTTCGCATCGTTCGTCCGATTTCGCCTAACTAATCACCGATTAGCCTCACTAATCGTGATTAGTCACTAATCTAATCATGGAATTCGGGACGGGTCGTTACATAATCTTCCTTAGAAGATCATACATAATCTTCCTTAGAACATCTTCCCACCGTTTAGGCTATAATCACTAACCAAACATAGAGAGAAACCTAGGAGGACCCAACTTCCTCACCCTTCCTTCCTTCACTTTCTTAAACACACTTGTCACCAATCCAGTGAGCCATAGTTGCCACTTGCTGACTCAACCCAAATAGCACGACAAAATTTACCAAAACATGCTTGTTGTCCAAAATAACCAAAATGCCTTTGGTCATTAGGACCTATAGTGTTTTCAAACGATTTTTGTTTTTCGTGTGCCACCATTCTACCAACGCAGGAGTTCGAGAATCATGCAATGGTCCATTCAAAACTTCCAACAAGTTTTCCCAAGCTAAATTTACTTTTGGACATTTTATAAGGACAAGGGTAAAAACCAACATTCTAAATGGCACTAGGTGTCCCTAAGGCGGTGGGTCAGGGCCTAGTGCCTAGGCGTTTGGAAGGGTGCCTAAGTCGTTTTTTAAGGACAAAAATAAATAAGTTATGTACTACATAATTACATATACATAAATATATACTATGTAATTCATTTCAAACATTGTGAGGAATTGAATAAAGATTAATGAATAAAGAAACTCAATTCCAAACAAATCCATGCTAATTGTATTTACAAACACTAACTCAATATGTTTAAAAACTCAAACCCAAAATATTTACAAACCCAATCTGTTTAGAAGATCCAAACCCAAAAAAAAAACCTCATAATAATAATAATGATAACAACAACACTAGTTTAGATTCTTCAAAAATACAATCGAAACCCAAAGAGATCGAAGCTGGAACTAAATCAGGCCAAGAATAAAAAAACAATAAGGCAACAAGTTAATTGACTTTCATTCCCTCATCTCTGTTATCTTCCTCTCTATCTCTCCATCATCTCTCTTCTCTTGTTCTCTGATTCTCTAGTTAAGACCGCAATCGAAGAGGCCATGATCGAAAAGGCCAGGATCAAAAAGGCTATGATCGAAGATGCGATAAAAGTTACGAAGTCGCGAAGGGTGAGTCTCAGCCTCTGGTTCTCAACTCAAACCTTGAAGATAGAGTATAGGGTGAAATTTTGGTTCTACGAATTAGGGGTGATGAATTGAAGATTTGTGTTAAAATTGAGAGGGCTTAGATTGATGGTGCGAAGAGTCCAACTTGGAGGCGATTCGAGTGCAAGTGCAGTGTAGACTTCAAGCTCGAGTGCAAGGCTGAGAAAGAAGACTGAAGAGTCGAATATAGAGAGCTGGGGATGAAGCCATAGAGGAGATTCACGATCGTAAGGTTTTCGCATCATTATTCTAATCTCTGTAAATGCAATTATTTGGGTTCAATTTTTCTGTTTTGCTTTTCTGAAATTGATTTGGAACCAATCATTGACATTTCATTTGGGTGGGTTTGGGTAAAATTGTAACAAAAAGTTACAGTGTACAACGACATAGATTTTTTTTTCATCTTCACTTTCTTAAAATGCCCAGCCGCCTCCGAGGTGCCTAGCCACCTAGGGCCGCCCAGGTGCCGCCCAATTTGGTTAGGATCCACAGAATCCCTCTGCCACGTATAAATGACGCATAGATCTTATTCGTGGCAGCCTAGGCAGCACCTAGCCCGCTATTTTGAAAATTGGTAAAAACGTCTATTTCCACATTATTTTTCGAAACTTCCATAACTTTCCCGGACAGTTTGTTACAACGTTCCCCCTTATATAAATGTCGTCCCCATAATTTCATGCGGGTTACAAATAAATTTCCCACAACTTCTCAATGACCCCAAGCATTAATTGTGTGGGTATATACACCATATCTCCAAGACCAAACACATTCGAGTCATATCTGTTGGGCTCAGACACATCCAGAACATCATATCTACATCTCAGAGATTTCATTTCAGGTCAGGCCTCCTTGAGATTGAGTCTCCATAAAATTATTCACCTTCAGGTAGCCTCAAGATCATGCAGAGTAATAGCCTTGTAATGTCTGAGCAACTTGAAACCCTACATCGTACCTACAACATCCAAGTAGCCTCGAGATCCTACAACATCTGAGAAACCTTGGGATATCATATCCGGACTCCCTAAGAAAAAAGTCTCTAAACTCACCTACATGATACATGGTCTCTCTAGGAATAGACACATTCGATGGTATCCCCGGAATCAGTCACATTTTGAGGCGTATATCGTAACTTAAGCGAAACAAAAAAATCAACCATGGAAACAGTTATGAATAAAGCGAAACTTTGTTTTAAAACAAATCCTTGACTCATTATCCATGTCAAAACGTTTCTAAACTGGGCCTAAGCCCAAAACACTGTTTCAACAGAAAATCGTAAAACTTGTGTCTAGAACCAATTTCCTGAATAAATATTCTAAATCTGGAAAATCACCAAACAACCATTTAGAATCACTTATTCAAGCAATTGCAATCCAAATCATGCATGAAAATATTTCAAACTTTTAATTATGCATGCATCATAATTTATAAAACAAATGTTCACTCACCGTGCGTCAAATAATTTCAATCCTAACTAAGTGCCCAGGAATAGTGAAACTTGTTTGGCTTTGATACCTAATTGATAGGGTCATTCCAAAAATTACTTTGATATGTGTGCCGATCCAACTCTCGTCTGACAAATAAATCAAAGTTCTAGTATTATCCTTGGGACAATATAATACATCTGGAGAACGTGTCAAACAAGAGAAATACACTAATCAAATCAAAATTATTGTTTCGACATACAAACCAAGCATATTTTTCCCTATGGGATTATTGCATGTACTAACCCACTGACCTCGAAAGATAGTAGAACCTAATATCTCGGCTCCTTTTGAGCCCTAAACCAACATCCCGACTTTCTTCGAGTCTTATCCTAACATCCTAATCATACAAGGAATTCAAGGAATCCATATCCAATCTTCCAAAACCTCGAGAGGTCCATATGTATTTCAACTAGCAACACTATCACTTCAGAAATATAAAATTATCCTGAAATAATGTAACGACCCGTCCCAAATTCCAGGATTAGATTAGTGACTAATCACGATTAGTGAGGCTAATCCGTGATTAGTTGGGCGAAATCGGACGAACGATGCGAAATGACCGTTTTGCCCATAGTGGTGGCAAAACATTGACTTTTCAATCGGGCGGTCAAATGGACTTTGACCGATGACCGTGATGTAGTTCGTGACGTCACGAGTTCATAGACAGGTGGCAAGTTCAATTCCGACATTCGAGGAGGAAGTTATGACGTTTGGAAGTTTAGGGGCATTTTGGTAATTTGGGTGAATAGGAGGTCAAAAGTTGACTTTTTGACCGGGAGGTCCGATGGCCGAGGGCCAAAGACCGTTACGTAGATGAGGACGATACGAATCCGTAGACAAGCGGCACGTCGAATTTGGACGTTCGACGGCGAAGTTACGGTTCACAGAAGTTTCCAGTTACTATTCACGATGGCACGTTTTACGAGACAAAAGTGCAGTTTTGTCTCTAGTGGGCCCAGATATTTGTCCTGATGCCCAATGGATGAGTGACAAGTGTCACCCATCCAATGGACATCATTTTTCCTTCATGCATCTCACTTGCCTCTTCATCGATCATTTCTTTCCTTCAACCCTTGACCCCAGATGCTTACTGGAGAGACTATAGAGTGATGAGATGATGGTGGAGGACGGTGGCCGGCCAGGTGACACCACCGTGCACAGCTGAAGCCACGAACCAGTGCGGGTGCACGGTAAGGCCCAAATTCCCTTTTTAATTGATTTTGATGTTATGGTTGCTTTTGGACGATTAGGATGAGTTAGTTAGGTTGCTAGGATAGTTTTAAGGTGGTTTTGAACGGGGGTTGACGGCTGTGAAGCCTGGGGACGGAATCGGAAAACAGGGGTCGTGAGCCTCTTTGTTCTTGGATAGGATTTAAGGTGTTTTAGTTAGTTTTATTAATTGGAATGGATAGGAAATGAGAAAATATGATTTTTAGGATTGAAATGGGACCAAATGGACGAGAAATGAAGAGTGTAGGGGCCTGGACCGGTCACGCCGGTCCAGTTAGACCGGAATTGCAGAGAAAACCGGACCGGCCCGGTCGGACCAGTTTGATCGAAGGAAGAAGACGGGTACTGTAGCGGCCCGTGAAGCCCACGCGCAGCCACTTCAGGCGGCGCGTGCAGGCGCGTGGAGGAGAATTTGGGGAAGGTTCCAACATACGAAATCATATATTCGATGTAACGAACATTTTGGCACTGGTTTCGTGTCGATCGGACACCGTCTCGATATGTTTCGGGGCATTGGAAGGTTTAGGTTCGGGATTAAAAATAGTTAAAAATACGGGAAAATTTCGGGGCTTTGGTAGGAGGTTAATTAAGTAGTTAGTAACCTTCTATTACGATTTGGACAGGTTTGGGAGTCCCGGTGATGGTGATCGGCTTGGGGAGCCGTATGGCACGCAAATCGAGGCGGCAGCTCGGACGGTCTGTGAGTGGACCTTGTTTTCTAAATTGGTGCATGCATAAATGTTTATTATATGTTTTATTACATGTTTGATGATGCCATGGGTGCATTTGTATGTGGTTACGTATAAGCACGTATTTCGAGGTTTCGGCCTTATACGGTGCTTATACCGGTCTGTATTTCTTTATTGGTCTAAATGAAAAGGTTTTGGATTTCTAAAAGAATAAACTCGGGTATAAGACCCCTTTGGTTTGGTCTCGGGCATATGACACTATTTACGACCTTCGGGTCTAAATCGTGGTCGCGACGGGTGCTATGTGCACGGCGATCGACGATACGATGCTCGCCTCCGGATTGGGATGTGTTCCTTCCGGAGAGGTCACGATGTACGATTCGTGGTGGGGAAGCCTGGGGAGGCTCGACTTCGGAGTGCTGACGGTTCAAGATAGCGATCGGTGATGAGTGCACCATGATCTTGTGGTGGTCGCGTCGGTTGATTTGTTCACGGCGACATACCAGGATTGAGGGCGGTCCTGGATGGATGGTTGCACGCATCACTATGATCGGAGTCGTGACTGACCCTTGGATATCGGGCACGGTGCCCAGTTGAGTCATATGTTCGGGCACGAGACCCAGTTGTTCTACACTGATGATTTTGGGTCAGGGACCCTAGATGGATTCCCATGTTCATGACGGTTTATGGGAACCGACATGAACCCTTGTTATGGTATCATGGTTCATGACGGTTTATGGGAACCGGCATGAACCCTTGTTGGTTATCGAGGTACATGACGGTTTATGGGAACCGGCATGTTACCTCGGTTATGTTATTACGGTACATGACGGTTTATGGGAACCGGCATGTTACCTGATTATGGATATTATGGATCATGACGGTTCAGGGGAACCGTTCATGAATGTTTATGTTATGTATATATATGTTCATCTACCTTCCTTTACCTCTATTATCTCGTCCGTGGAGGGTCGTTGGCCTGGGTGGACCCCGGAGTAGTCACGGAGCACCGACTGAGTGGAGTCACCCCCCAGTTGGGTTCCTTTGACAGGACCCATCCCAATCCCCCCGGGATTACCGTGGAATGTGCCCTGCTCCCGTCCAACAAGGGGTGTCAGACAAGGGATAACCAAGAGCTACTACCCAACGGGGCATCCAGAGTGCGCAAGGATCGATGGAGGAGGTGTGCAATGTCCCAGTCTCTGCTGCAATCGCATCCGTAATCAACCTGAAGGGCATTAAAACCAAAAGTTGTGAGTGGACAAAAACCAATAAGTTTACCAAATACATTTATAAGACATTTATGCCCTCCAATAAAAATGTATGCATGCCACCAAAAACCAGTAACCAAAATGTTTGCTCAACCGAGCCATTAGGGCCTTAGCCCGAAAACCGTTAACCAAAAACCAAGTGTGGGAACTCAGCCCAAAACTGTGGAATACCACCACCATACATAAACAACCATGTGGGTCACTACCCACGACCATAAATGAACATCAATTCATTAAAATCACACAATCATAAATCCACCCGGAAAGCCATTTCATTAATTCGTATTTTACCATTACCATCACCAGCATCCCTGATGCTAGACGTCCCTGACGTCATATCTCACGGTTTCACAAGCTACGCGTGCTGCCCGTGGTCTCTCCGGGTTCATATATCTGACATCCCTAATGTCTGACGTCTCAGACGTCAATCATAGCAATCCTGCTCCTGAGTCATCATACGGTCCGGCTGCTCCGTATGGTGACCCTTCACAGGCAATGCACCGTGACTTCCCAGTGTCCCAGACATCTGGAGGAGACCATCATATATCCATGTGTACAGATGGTATATGGAAAACAGTTTTTATTAATTCATTTCACAACATCACAATGGGCCCTGCCCGAATTTTCCATAAAACAACACATTTCCATTTAGGGTCCCTGACCCGAAACCACATTTATGAAATATAGGGCCCCTGACCCGAAATCATCATTTTAATCCAACTGGGCCCCATGCCCGATAACATAACTCAAATGGGTCTCAGCCCGATTTTATACCAACTGGGCCCCTGGCCCGATTTCATTAACCAACTGGGCCCCCGGCCCGATTCTCAAATGGACTCCAAGTCCGAAATTTCCAAAACAAGTGGGCCTCAAGCCCGAGTTCATCTTTCCAATATAAAAACCATTTTATCATAATATTTATTTAACCACAAGCATGCAAAACCACAAATAAACCGTTAATCCCGATACACGTGAAATACGGAAAATACCTCGAAATACGTACAACATACCCAAAATCAATACTCACAAATACCATCATAGAAATCATGTATATAAACCATATAACACATTTAAGCATGCATAGGATTTATAAAACCAAAGTCCACTCACAGACCGTTTTAACCGTGTGCCTCGATACGCGTGCCACCGGCCCTCCCGGGCCACACCACTATCACCGGGACTCCCAATCCTGTCCAAATCACATTAGAGGGTCACTAACCTCATCATTAACATCCTATCAAAGTCCCGTAATTTTCCCGAATTTTTACTTATTTTTAAACTTAATTTAAAACCTTCGGACATCCCGAACACTATCGAGACGATGTCCGATCGACACGAAACCACTTCCAAAATGTCCGTTACATCGAATGGATTAAAAGTCATGTTGACCTCACCTCAAGATTCGTGCCCACGCGCCGCCACGCGCCGCCGTGAGTGGCTGCGCGTGAAACTCACGCGCCGTGAACAGTGTCACCGTTCTGACCCGGTTGTCTGATAAACGGGTCACCGTGACCCGCGGCCCAACCCGACTGGTTCTCCGCCATTACTCGATCAATTTCAATTCTGTTTGTTCCTACAAGATCGTCTCATCAATTCCAGTTGATCCAAGCTTTAAAAACTGAGAAACCAATACGTTTGACTACCTGTTCGTGGAGGTGTGCAGACCGGCCACCTGCAACCGTCGTGCCTGCACGATCCCGGCCACCATTCCTTTCGAAAACGATCCCCAGAAGCTCGTCTCACCTTCTAGATCATCATCCTAATCACCAGATCGATCGAAATACGTTAAAACCCATCCTACCATTTTTGTACCCGAAAACAAGCTCACGGGTTCGAGGCTTACCTCGCTGCCGTGGCTACCGCCGTGGCCACCAGCATGCCCAGTTCGACTCCAGGAACTCCTTTCACCCCTCGAACACGATCAAAACCAGCCCACACTAATTTTCCAATTTTTGAGTTTTCGGACCTCTCTGTTTTTGTTTTGCCGCCGTCGTCCCTGCCGTCTCCGTCGCCTCCCGTCGTCTCTCAAGCCTCACCGTAGTCAATTCACATTCCTCCGCACAGCCTCATGGTTACAGATGTGGTGGGGATGCGTAATGGGGAGCCGTGTGCGGGTGTGCATGTGCACGGTTCTGTTTTCCGGTCACCACCGCCACCCACGGCGGTCACGCCGCCACATGCGACACAAAACTCCTCTCAGTCTCCCTGTGTTCGCTCATGGTTCCAAAAACAGAGAAGGGGTTGTGTGTGTATGTGTTTCGGGTGGGAGAAAACAGAGTGAGAGAGAGATGAGTGTGATCAGAGATAAAGGAAAGGGAGAGATGAGATCAAAGTCCCAGATTTAATCTGAGGTTTGAATGGATGGTGAGGATTTAAGGGGAGAAAATGGATTAAATAATCCAATGG
This sequence comes from Prinsepia uniflora, assembly GCA_032719365.1. Lineage (NCBI taxonomy): Eukaryota > Viridiplantae > Streptophyta > Magnoliopsida > Rosales > Rosaceae > Prinsepia > Prinsepia uniflora. The sequence continues at coordinate 30,364,661 of CM064866.1, forward strand.
CCAACAAGGATCCAGATTTTAGGGAAGGTGGGGATGAGTGACATGTGGACTGCATCCAAGGGTCCTGATTCGTCAGTTACTGTTCACCTATTAAATATTATTATTTTATTCCGAGTCTCGGTTAATCGCGTTTTACGTCCTTGACCATAACTTCGTCGTCGAATCTTCGATTTCGGAATGCCGCCTGTCGTTGGATTCGTATCGACGAGACCTACGTAACGGTCCTTGGCCCTCGTCCATCGGACCTCCCGGTCAAAAAGTCAACATTTGGCCCCTAACAAGCCAAATTACCAAAATACCCCTCAACTTCCGAACATCATAACTTTCTCTACGAATGTCGGAATCGAACGTGCCGCCTGTCTATGAACTCGTGACATCCCGAACTAGGTCACGGTCATTGGTCAAAGTCCGTTTGACCGTCCGATCAAAAAGTCAACATTTTGCCCACGACCAGGGGCAAAATGGTCATTTTGCTCAATTTGTCCGATTCCGCCCTACTAACCACCGTTCAACCTCACTAATCAAGATTAGTGACTAATCTAATCCCGGAATTCGGGACGGGTCGTTACAATCTTCCCTCCTTAATAAATTTCGTCCTCGAAATTCCAACCGCTCTAATCTCAACGTACTTCCCTCCTTAATAAGTTTCGCTCTCGAAACTCGACTATCCTGATTCCACAAACACCCCGTGGAAAGTGGAATCGACCACGCAACACGTGTACACCCGTACACCAACTACTTAGACAAAACTTGTCTACACCCAACCGTACCACTAGTACTCAAAACGCAACGACTACATTCGACCCCGTCGAATGACTGAAACTACTTGTTTCGAATTTGACACCACTTGTCAAATCGACCCTCTCGTTGACGCAACAACTCGACGGTTCCTTTCCCACTCCCACTAGGAGTCAGCTGACCCCACTCAACGATCTATGTTGACACATCCTGACAATCTGTCACCACACAGTTGTTGTCAGTCGAAAACTGACACTAGACTCACTCGTGGCTACACATGCCACCAACGTACTCGACTCACCAATACCCTTACCGACATTTCACACGACCTGTGTGTAATTAAACACATCGGAATTACCATGACCCATTGCATAGTAATGTCCGGTCCACAACCAATCCCATGGTATCGGAACCAATCCGACTACCAACACGTTCACCGACACACCTCAGGTATATCCCGTATACCGTAACTGGACATCACAAGTCTACAAGGTATTGTACCTCGAACCATGTACGAAGTACACACATCTACCTAATAACCAGACTACAACCACCTAGGTCATAGCCGAACGCGTTCCAATAATGGAGTACGTTTGCCCAATCCAGCATGAGGCAAATCGAAACTCCACCCAACATCTAGTTCCAATTCCGAATCTGAATCCGCAACTTCGTAAGAAATCCCGGATCCAAACCCAGACATCACATTTTAATTCATATCCAAATCCGAATCCGAAATCATTATTCCGTAAGCTAGCATTTGGAATAACCATTCCGTACCCAAACCCGGAAATATACTTTCAAGTTCCAAAATCGAATCCTGAATCGTCACCCAGAAATTCGATTCCAAATCCCGAAATCTCGTTCACATTTACCAAGACACACCAAAACCGAACCTATCGGTTACCCATTCAAAGCACTTGATTGACTTCATAGGGAAGCCAATCCAACCTCCACACGTCTAAGGTTGACAAAATGCAACTACCTTGAAAACCAGTAGAATACCCTACGGGCCCCACTTCGAAAAGAAGTTCAATCCCGTCATTTCGACTCACATACCCAAGTTCGTATCGATCCTTGTCATTCCACCTAGGAAAACCAAGGATGATCCAAAATAATGACACCAATACTCATCCTACGTGGATGCAACAAAACTTACTGCACTCACCACGCCATGTACCCCAACATCGTCTGCCACCAAGCAGAAAATGAAAAATCTCGTTTACCTAATTTCGAACACGTAGCTCCTCCTAATGACCTCGCAACACACAAGAGCTCACCAACCAATACACGCTCAACGTACTGGTAACTACAGTCAATGTCTGCCAGGGCAGAAAGCAAGAAGTCAACCCCAATGACTTCGGAATACCAATCACCAAAAACGAACACCACTCTCGTTCCCCAATCACAACTCTCTTCGACACTTAGGTTCCAACCATGTTGGAAACAGATATGCTCCCAACAAGACGTCAAGTCTAACCACTAGACTTCCTACCTCCTCAATTCACTTGGACAACCCCGTGTCCACAATCAATCCGTTATTGTTCCGTTCGCACATCCCGACCTTTACAGGTGCAACACTCGGTTTCCCAAGTTCTCAATTACAAATCCCTACCTTTAAACCACTAATGGTTTTCCTTGTCTTTTCCAGTTTTAATCATTTCCATGTACTTTTTAGGGATATTAAAACATAAAATCGCACAAATTTTGGAGTTGCCAACAACTCCCCCAGATCCACCAATTATCATGATGTAGGGGTCGTCATCCCAAGATTACTCAAGTCTCAATTATACCCTTTTTAATCCACTCCTTACTGGTTATCTCACCACTATTGGAACTTATCCCAACACATTACGATCTTAACTGGAACCCATCCAGTCCATCACTCAACCACTACCGAATCACATGGACCGAACATATGTTCATCATGACGGAGTCACACCCCAATTTGTGGCTCATCGTCAACACCATTACCGACACTAGCACCAGCGCTAGTACCAGCACCAACACTCTATCAACAACACTAGTATCAGCACACAGGCATCCATACTAGCATCAGCACAAAAGTACCAACCTCGCAACCATCCATACTGCACACCGTGTGCAAATACGACAACCCTGGATCTCCGTTCATACGGAACGACGATCCCGTACCTCACGACTATGGGTACCACTATTCTGACAATCCTCATCAGGAAAAATGAACGTTCCCCGAACGTCCCCTGATCCCCAAGTATTATAACCACACTAATTACCCTCGATAGCCAGTCATCTCCATATGACTACCGACTAACTGTCATTGCTATCGAGATCCGCATCCACACATCACACCAATACCCGATCCAACACGGGATTCCACAATTTATCTCAGAACCGTATCCGTAAATCGAATCCCATAGTTCTGCCTAGACTCACCAGAGCCATCCACATGGTCATCCATGACCTCAGCCACTCGTCGCAGCACAAGTTTTCACCCGCTAATCACAATTAAGGTTTACCTTTTTAATACTAGGGTTCCACAATCACACCCTATGGTTCACCCTAACCCAACCTCTTTCCGTAATATAAAATCCACAACCTGACCGACCCCGCGGTCCTGACATCGAATAGACGTCAATTCCAATCCTACCATCAACTCAATGTGGGTTCCACCACTAAGGTCACCGGCCAACTCCGATGAACCAACATCCCTCACACTAGAAACCACCACAAGGGTTCACATTTTAGACCATTACTCACATGAGGTTCCCCGAACCTGGCTGCACCTAGCAGCACAACAATCCAATCTCACATGACCGAACCGACGGTCCCACTATACCAGTTCACCAATATCAACCCCACTTGGGTCGAATCACATTAATGCACGGTGTATCGGGCCAATCACACTCCATCCACTATCCAAACCCCAAAACTCTCTATCAGGTTGATAACAAATTGCAGCCCAATGAGACATCACACCCTCGACCTGCGCACACAAAAGAGCAACCGTGCTCTGATACCAAGTTGACAGGACCCATCCCAATCCCCCCCGGGATGACCGTGGAATGTGCCCTGCTCCCGTCCAACAAGGGGTGTCAGACAAGGGATAACCAAGAGCTACTGCCCAACGGGGCATCCAGAGTGCGCAAGGATCGATGGAGGAGGTGTGCAATGTCCCAGTCTCTGCTGCAATCGCATCCGTAATCGAACCTGAAGGGCATTAAAACCAAAAGCTGTGAGTGGACAAAAACCAATAAGTTTACCAAATACATTTATAAGACATTTATGCCCTCCAATAAAAACGTATGCATGCCACCAAAAACCAGTAACCAAAACGTTTGCTCAACTGAGCCATTAGGGCCTTAGCCCGAAAACCGTTAACCAAAAACCAAGTGTGGGAACTCAGCCCAAAACTGTGGAATACCACCACCATACATAAACAACCATGTGGGTCACCACCCACGACCATAAATGAACATCAATTCATTAAAATCAACAATCATAAATCCACCCGGAAAGCCATTTCATTAATTCGTATTTTACCATTACCATCACCAGCATCCCTGATGCTAGACGTCCCTGACCTCATATCTCACGGTTTCACAAGCTACGCGTGCTGCCCGGGGTCTCTCCGGGTTCATATATCTGACATCCCTGATGTCTGACGTCCCAGACGTCAATCATAGCAATCCTGCTCCTGAGTCATCATACGGTCCGGCTGCTCTGTATGGTGACCCTTCACAGGCAATGCACCGTGACTTCCCAGTGTCCCAGACATCTGGAGGAGACCATCATATATCCATGTGTACAGATGGTATATGGAAAACAGTTTTTATTAATTCATTTCACAACATCACAATGGGCCCTGCCCGAATTTTCCATAAAACAACACATTTCCATTTAGGGTCCCTGACCCGAAACCACATTTATGAAATATAGGGCCCCTGACCCGAAATCATCATTTTAATCCAACTGGGCCCCATGCCCGATAACATAACTCAAATGGGTCTCAGCCCGATTTTATACCAACTGGGCCCCTGGCCCGATTTCATTAACCAACTGGGCCCCCGGCCCGATTCTCAAATGGACTCCAAGTCCGAAATTTCCAAAACAAGTGGGCCTCAAGCCCGAGTTCATCTTTCCAATATAAAAACCATTTTATCATAATATTTATTTAACCACAAGCATGCAAAACCACAAATAAACCGTTAATCCCGATACACGTGAAATACGGAAAATACCTCGAAATACGTGCAACATCCCCAAAATCAATACTCACAAATACCATCATAGAAATCATGTATATAAACCATATAACACATTTAAGCATGCATAGGATTTATAAAACCAAAGTCCACTCACAGACCGTTTTAACCGTGTGCCTCGATACGCGTGCCACTGGCCCTCCCGGGCCACACCACTATCACCGGGACTCCCAATCCTGTCCAAATCACATAAGAGGGTCACTAACCTCATCATTAACATCCTATCAAAGTCCCGTAATTTTCCCAAATTTTTACTTATTTTTAAACTTAATTTAAAACCTTCGGACATCTCGAACACTATCGAGACGGTGTCCGATCGACACGAAACCACTTCCAAAATGTCCGTTACATCGAATGGATTAAAAGTCATGTTGACCTCACCTCGAGATTCGTGCCCACGCGCCGCCGTGAGTGGCTGCGCGTGAAACTCACGCGCCGTGAACAGTGTCACCGTTCTGACCCGGTTGTCTGATAAACGGGTCACCGTGACCCGCGGCCCAACCCGACTGGTTCTCCGCCATTACTCGATCAATTTCAATTCTGTTTGTTCCTACAAGATCGTCTCATCAATTCCAGTTGATCCAAGCTTTAAAAACTGAGAAACCAATACGTTTGACTACCTGTTCGTGGAGGTGTGCAGACCGGCCACCTGCAACCGTCGTGCCTGCACGATCCCGGCCACCATTCCTTTCGAAAACGATCCCCAGAAGCTCGTCTCACCTTCTAGATCATCATCCTAATCACCAGATCGATCGAAATACGTTAAAACCCATCCTACCATTTTTGTACCCGAAAACAAGCTCACGGGTTCGAGGCTTACCTCGCCGCCGTGGCCACCAGCATGCCCAGTTCGACTCCAGGAACTCCTTTCACCCCTCGAACACGATCAAAACCAGTCCACACTGATTTTCCAATTTTTGAGTTTTCGGACCTCTCTGTTTTTGTTTTGCCGCCGTCGTCCCTGCCGTCTCCGTCGCCTCCCGTCGTCTCTCAAGCCTCACCGTAGTCAATTCACATTCCTCCGCACAGCCTCATGGTTACATATGTGGTGGGGATGCGTAATGGGGAGCCGTGTGCGGGTGTGCATGTGCACGGTTCTGTTTTCCGGTCACCACCGCCACCCACGGCGGTCACGCCGCCACATGCGACACAAAACTCCTCTCAGTCTCCCTGTGTTCGCTCATGGTTCCAAAAACAGAGAAGGGGTTGTGTGTGTATGTGTTTCGGGTGGGAGAAAACAGAGTGAGAGAGAGATGAGTGTGATCAGAGATAAAGGAAAGGGAGAGATGAGATCAAAGGCCCAGATTTAATCTGAGGTTTGAATGGATGGTGAGGATTTAAGAGGAGAAAATGGATTAAATAATCCAATGGCCAACAAGGATCCAGATTTTAGGGAAGGTGGGGATGAGTGACATGTGGACTGCATCCAAGGGTCCAGATTCGTCAGTTACTGTTCACCTATTAAATATTATTATTTTATTCCGAGTCTCGGTTAATCGCGTTTTACGTCCTTGACCATAACTTCGTCGTCGAATCTCCGATTTCGGCATGCCGCCTGTCGTTGGATTCGTATCGACGAGACCTACGTAACGGTTCTTGGCCCTCGTCCATCGGGCCTCCCGGTCAAAAAGTCAACATTTGGCCCCTAACAAGCCAAATTACCAAAATACCCCTCAACTTCCGAACATCATAACTTTCTCTACGAATGTCGGAATCGAACGTGTCGCCTGTCTATGAACTCGTGACATCCCGAACTACGTCTCGGTCATTGGTCAAAGTCCGTTTGACCGCCCGATCAAAAAGTCAACATTTTGCCCACGACCAGGGGCAAAATGGTCATTTTGCACAATTTGTCCGATTCCGCCCTACTAACCACCGTTCAACCTCACTAATCAAGATTAGTGACTAATCTAATCCCGGAATTCGGGACGGGTCGTTACATCCTTACTCTCAGGAAGGCTATGGTTACTATTACCTCGGATAGGGTCAGTGGTCTGCGGACATTGACCTTGACTTTGAGATGACTCGGATTGAGACCCGGGTAGCATGCGCGTAGCTTTGGATACCGTGACAGGATTGGTTGTGTGACTTATATGTATATATGATATATGATATGTGGTGTGCACAGGTGTGCACAGGATTTGAGCAGTGGCTCGTGTACTTCGTTTCTTTATGGTTTGGGGCCGAGTCCCTTATGGATTTGGGCAGTGGCCCGTATGGTCGTTTTCATTGTGGTCCTTTCGACCTTGGTTTATATCTGCTTTGGGCTTAGTCCCACATATGGTTTGTTTTGGATAAATGGTTTTCGAATGCATGCATGCTTTTTAGTGGAGGGTACAAATGTCTTCTTATTAAATGTTTTTATAAACTATTGTTTTGTCCACTCACAGTTTTTAATGTTTTGACTGCCCTTCAGGTTGACATCGGATATGGACTGTAGCAGAGACCGAGATATCACATACCTCCTCCGGATCCTGGCGTACTCTGATAGCCCGAGAGGGCAAAGGTCGGAAATATCCCTTGTCTGACACTTCGTGTCAGACGGGAGCAGGGTCATCCCGCACTAATCCCGGGGGGATTGGGATGGGTCCTGTCAACGTGGTATCAGAGCGGGGTTGTCTCTATTCGAGCAACCGCGGAGCTCTTGGAATATGTACGCTGGTCGAGGATGTGATATCTCAATGGGCTACAGTTCGTGGTCAACCTGATAGTTGGGGTGCCGATACGATAGTTAGTAGGATTGGATCGTGGAACGTCTTGGTTCGGCATTCGATGCTGGGGTTGCCATAGTTCTGTCAAGGTTGGCAGTGTGGGACCCTACGGAAGGATTAACGTGTTCGTATTCTGGAGTGTGATTATGAGACGGTTAGTTGGAATCGTCTTCACGATGTCGTAAGATCGGTTCCGACGACTGATTCGATGTTGTGACCATTAGATGGTTAGATTATGTTGAATTAAATGGATTTACTGCAGTCGGCAGTTAGCAGCCGGATTCGAGGATCCTGATTAGACTTACGGTAGGATTGGATTGACGTCATTACGATGTCAAGACCGCGGAGTCGGTCAGATCGTGGATTTTACTGCCTTATGCAGTTGGGTTCTGTGGAACTCTAGGGGTGATCGTGGAACCCTACCGTATGTGTATGGTTCGGAAATGTGAGTTGACGAGTGGTTTGACTTGGACGACTATTCGAATTTGGATTCGTTAGTCGGTCTAGTCATGTCAGCTTGTGTTGGGACTGCACTTCGCAGTCAGAGTTGTACGTATCGGTTAGACCGAGTTGGTTGTCGTGCTACTTCAGTTGTGGGTTGGTACACCTAAGGTCGTGGGCGACCTGGTAGATGACATTTGGGTTAGTCGGAGTACGACTGGTTAGAGTTCGGTTGGACAAGTTATCAGGGTTGGTAATTGTCGATGGAATCCCAGGTTTGGGATACAGGGTAGTTGGTACGAGCGGTTGATTCCGTTGGATGCGAATCTCGATAGCGAGGTCTGGTAGTTAGGTCTGCACGAGGTTGTGGCAGACGCTACTATCGATGGACTTAGTCGAGTCTCATCAGGTCGAGTAGACTCAGGTTGTCGTGACGATGATACGAGGTGCGTGACTAACGCAGATGTACGAGCAGTGATTCTGGATTCGACTCGGTTACTGCTGAGTGCGATCGCAGAATGAGACGGGGACGTTCAGGGGACGTTTCCTATTCTCGTATGGGTTGTCAGGGTGACTGTACCCAGAGTTGTCAGGTACGAGGGAGACCGAGTTTCACCTATTCGAGCAGAAGTACGGGGCCGTCGTTCGGTATGAGCAGAGATCCAGGGTTGTCAGTTTTGGACATGGTGTGCCGATACTAATACTGGTGTTGGTATACTGGTACTAGCGCTGGTGCTAGTGCTGGTGATTGTGATGACGGTGAGTCACGAGTCAGGATGTGGCTCTGACGAGATGGGCATATGTTCGGTATCTTTGGTTCCAGAGTGGACCTCAGATAAGGTTAAAGGGGTTAAGGGACACGTGGTTGATGTCCGGGTATGTTGTTTCCAATCTTGTTGGAACTTCGGAATCGCGGGAGTTTGCGATTGAGGTGACCAGAGGAATACGGGTTTTCCGCATTGGTATCGGGTATTTAGACGTCATTTTTGGTGACTTCTCAGATTCTACCATGATTGATGATGGTAGATGACGTTGATGATATAGATGTTGTTGGTTGCCACTAGTACACTGATCGTGTATTGGTTGGTGGACCCGGGATCTGTTCTGAATCATCAGGAGGAGATGAGTATATCGAAGTTAGGTGACTGAGATTCTCATCTTCTGTATGGTGGCAGACGATGTTGAATTACGTGGCGTGGTGAGTGCAGCGAGATTTGGTTGCATTCACGTAGGATGACTTTTGATGTCATTACCTTGGATCATCCTTGGTTTTCCTAGGTGGAATGACAAGGATTGATACGAGATAATCAGTGAGAACCAACAGTCTCGGCGTGTCTCGTCGTTGACCGATCTGTTTAGATGTGGGAATTGGTTTAGGACTTTGGGTATTGCTATGGATCTGGATCGTGATCTTGATGATCCAGATAGGTGGAGAGTTTATTACTCTTACTTGGATGTTTGAGTGGGGCATGTTGGGACTGAACTTCTTTTCGAGGTAAATTCCGTATGGCTTACTACTCGCCTGAGTAGTTGTCCGATGAGTAGTTTTTCGACGTGGTCGGATATGGTCAGCCTTAAGGATGTGCGGATATTGTGATTGGCTTCCCTATGAAGTCAATCGATGGTATTGGAGTAATCGGTTGAGCAGACAACCGATAGGTTCATGATTGATACGTCTTGGTAGACATGAACGATATTTCGGGTTGTAGAATCAGATTTCTGGATGGCGATTCAGGATTTGATTTTGGAACTTGAAAGAGGATTTCTGTATTTGGGTTTTGGAATCGGATTCTGGGTGACGATTCAGGATTTGATTCTAGAGCTTGACTATGGATTTTCTTTTATGGATTTGGGTTCAGAATGGTTATTCCTAATACTAGTTTACGGAATGATGATTTCGGATTCGAATTTGGACAGGATTATGGATATGATTTCTGGGTTTGGATTCAGGATTTCTCACGAAATTTCGGATTCGGATTTGGATTTGGGAATAGATGATGGGTTGGAGTTTCGATTTGTCTAATGCTGGATTGGACGAATGAACTCCATAATTGAAACGTGATTGGCTATGACCTAGGTGGTTGTAAGCTAATTGATGGGTAGATGTACGTACCTTGTACATTGTTCGAGGTACGATACCGGGCAGACTTGTGGTGTATGGTGATGGTATATAGGTTATACCAGAGGTATATTGGTGAGCGTGTTGGTAGTCGGCATGGTTCCGATACCATTGGAGTAGTCGGGGTCGTGGACTGGCCGTTGGATACTGTGCATTGGGTCATGGTATTTCTGATGGGTCTAGTTACACACAGATTGAGTGAAATGCTTTGTGGGTAAGTATTTACTCCTGGTTGGGTCCGTTGGTGGTTAGTGTAACCACGAGTGAGTATAGTGTCAGTTTTCGACTGACGACTGTCAAGTGGTGACGGTCTGTCGGAGGTGTCAGCGTGGATCGTTGAGTGAGGTCTGATGGCTCCCAGTGGGAGCAGACGTCAGGATAGATTAGTGATTGAGAAGGGAACCGTCTAGTTGTTTATGTCAGCGAAAGGGTAGATTTGACAAGTGGTGTCAATTCGGGACGTATGACTACGGTTATTCGACGTGGTCGAGTGTAGTCAATGAGACGTGAGCGTTAGTGGCACGTCGGGCTGTACACGTGTTGCATGGTAGATTGAGGTATTACCACGAGGTGGATGTGGAATCAGAATAGTTGGCGTTTCAAGTACGAAACTAATTAAGGAGGGAAGAACGGTTAGATTAGGTCGGTTGGAATTTCGAGGACGAAATTAATTAAGGAGGGAAGGTTGTAACGACCCGTCCCAAATTCCAGGATTAGATTAGTGACTAAGCACGATTAGTGAGGCTAATCCGTGATTAGTTGGGCGAAATCGGACGAACGATGCGAAATGACCGTTTTGCCCCTAGTGGTGGCAAAATGTTGACTTTTCAATCGGGCAGTCAAATGGACTTTGACCGATGACCGTCACGTAGTTCGTGACGTCACGAGTTCATAGACAGGTGGCACGTTCAATTCCGACATTCGAGGAGGAAGTTATGACGTTCGGAAGTTTAGGGGCATTTTGGTAATTTGGGTGAATAGGAGGTCAAAAGTTGACTTTTTGACCTGGAGGTCCGATGGCCGAGGGCCGAAGACCGTTATGTAGATGAGGACGATACGAATCCGTAGACAGGCGGCACGTCGAATTCGGACGTTCGACGGCGAAGTTACAGTTCACAGAAGTTCCCATTTACTATTCACGATGGCACGTTTTACGAGACAAAAGTGCAGTTTTGTCTCTAGTGGGCCCAGATATTTATCCTGATGCCCAATGGGTGAGTGACAAGTGTCACCCATCCAATGGACATCATTTTTCCTTCATGCATCTCACCTGCCTCTTCATCGATCATTTCTTTCCTTTCAAACCATTTAACCCGATCTCAGGAGACCCCAAACCCATTACAATCTTCAACCCTTGACCCCAGATGCTTACTGGAGAGACTAGAGAGTGATGAGATGATGGTGGAGGACGGTGGCCGGCCAGGTGACGCCACCGTGCACGGCCGAAGCCACGAACCCGTGCGGGTGCACGGTAAGGCCCAAATTCCCTTTTTAATTGATTTTGATGTTATGGTTGCTTTTGGACGATTAGGATGAGTTAGTTAGGTTGCTAGGATAGTTTTAAGGTGGTTTTGAACGGGGGTTGACGGCTGTGAAGCCTGGGGACGGAATCGGAAAACAGGGGCCGTGAGCCTCTTTGTTCTTGGATAGGATTTAAGGTGTTTTAGTTAGTTTTATTAATTGGAATGGATAGGAAATGAGAAAATATGATTTTTAGGATTGAAATGGGACCAAACGGACGAGAAATGAAGAGTGTAGGGGCCTGGACCGGTCACGCCGGTCCAGTTAGACTGGAATTGCAGAGAAAACCGGACCGGCCCGGTCGGACCGGTTTGATCGAAGGAAGAAGACGGGTACTGTAGCGGCGCGTGAGGCCCACGCGCAGCCACTTCAGGCGGAGCGTGCGGGCGCGTGGAGGAGAATTTGGGGAAGGTTCCAACATACGAAATCATATATTCGATGTAACGAACATTTTGGGACTGGTTTCGTGTCGATCGGACACCGTCTCGATATGTTTCGGGGCATTGGAAGGTTTAGGTTCGGGATTAAAAATAGTTAAAAATACGGGAAAATTTCGGGCCTTTGGTAGGGGGTTAATTAAGTAGTTAGTAACCTTCTATTACGATTTGGACAGGTTTGGGAGTCCGGGTGACGGTGATCGGCTCGGGGAGCCGTATGGCACGCAAATCGAGGCGGCATCTCGGACGGTCTGTGAGTGGACCTTGTTTTCTAATTTGGTGCATGCATAAATGTTTATTATATGTTTTATTACATGTTTGATGATGCCATGGGTGCATTTGTTTGTGGTTACGTATAAGCACGTATTTCGAGGTATCGGCCTTATACGGTGCTTATACCGGTCTGTATTTCTTTATTTGTCTAAGTGAAAAGGTTTTGGATTTCTAAAAGAATAAACTCGGGTATAAGACCCCTTTGGTTTGGTCTCAGGCATATGACACTATTTACGACCTTCGGGTCTAAATCGTGGTCGCGACGGGTGCTATGTGCACGGCGATCGACGATACGACGCTCGCCTCCGGATTGGGCTGTGTTCCTTCCGGAGAGGTCACGATGCACGATTCGTGGTCGGGCAGCCTGGGGAGGCTCGACTTCGGAGTGCTGACGGTTCAAGATAGCGATCGGTAATGAGTGCACCATGATCTTGTGGTGGTCGCGTCGGTTGATTTGTTCACGGTGACATACCAGGATTGAGGGCGGTCCTGGATGGATGGTTGCACGCATCACTATGATCGGAGTCGTGACTGACCCTTGGATATCGGGCACGGTGCCCAGTTGAGTCATATGTTCGGGCACGAGACCCAGTTGTTTTACACTGATGATTTTGGGTCAGGGACCCTAGATGGATTCCTAGGTTCATGACGGTTTATGGGAACCGACATGAACCCTTGTTATGGTATCATGGTTCATGACAGTTTATGGGAACCGGCATGAACCCTTGTTGGTTATCACGGTACATGACGGTTTATGGGAACCGGCATGTTACCTCGGTTATGTTATTACGGTACATGACGGTTTATGGGAACCGGCATGTTACCTGATTATGGATATTATGGATCATGACGGTTCAGGGGAACCGGTCATGAATGTTTATGTTATGTATATATATGTTCATCTACCTTCCTTTACTTCTATTATCTCCTCCGGGGAGGGTCGTTGGCCTGGGTGGACCCCGGAGTAGTCACGGAGCACCGACTGAGTGGAGTCACCCCCCAGTTGGGTTCCTTACTCTCAGGAAGGCTATGGTTACTATTACCTCGGGTAGGGTCAGTGGTCTGCGGACATTGACCTTGACTTTGAGATGACTCGGATTGAGACCCGGGTAGCACGCGCGTAGCTTTGGATACTGTGACAGGATTGGTTGTGTGACTTATATGTATATATGATATATGATATGTCGTGTGCACAGGTGTGCACAGGATTTGAGCAGTGGCTCGTGTGCTTGGTTTCTTTATGGTTTGGGGCCGAGTCCCTTATGGATTTGGGCAGTGGCCCGTATGGTCGTTTTCATTGTGGTCCTTTCGACCTTGGTTTATATCTGCTTTGGGCTTAGTCCCACATATGGTTTGTTTTGGATAAATGATTTTCGAATGCATGCATGCTTTTTAGTGGAGGGTACAAATGTCTTCTTATTAAATGTTTTTATAAACTCTTGTTTTGTCCACTCACAATTTTTAATGTTTTGACTGCCCTTCAGGTTGACATCGGATGTGGACTGTAGCAGAGACCGAGATATCACATACCTCCTCCGGATCCTGGCGTACTCTGATAGCCCGAGAGGGTAAAGGTCGGAAATATCCCTTGTCTGACACTTCGTGTCAGACGGGAGCAGGGTCATCCCGCACTAATCCCGGGGGGATTGGGATGGGTCCTATCAAATAATATCTAATTTCCTCAAAAATTGTACCAATGGATCTATAATTTCAAAATGAAAAACTTTCATGTTGATCGGAACTAGATAGGAGCTCCCTCACGCGCTAGCGAGTACAATCACACCCATATTCGCCTTCAACCTTAAGTTCAGTTGACCCGATTCTCTGTAATTGGGTCTGACCCGAAAAACTCAACCTAGTTCTATCTCCTTTAATTCTCATCCATTTTCAATGTTCCAATGATCAAAGTCTATCTAATCAAACCCAGGAACACGTTCATGAAATTAGAATAGAAAAATATTACCAGGTTTGACCAGAAGCCAAGTTTAAACTTTGGGTTTCCTTGTTTTAATCGACCTACCATCCAAAATAAAGTTACTACCTCCAACAACCAACTATCTACTCCAAAAGGATGTAGGGAATCCATTTCCCACCTCCAACTGCATCATTCATGGCCTAAGTCTGGTTGAAAATTGAATTGATATTTTCAGAGCTCCACCACCAAAAATGAATTTCCCTTGAATAGCCCTTCCTCTGGTGTCTATTTGCCTCTCTATAAGACACCAAGTCCATCATGAAAGTTGCCTCATCCCTAGGGCACCATAGGTTGGGTAGAGAAACTCCCAGTTGAGATACCATGTCTTTCTCCCCATTTCCTTCTCGGTTCTCCCTCCTTTGTCATCTTCTCCATTCATCCTCTCCAAAGACTCATACATGAGCATACATAACCTCCTTCTGAAGATTTTCCCACCCTCCAAGTTATTAGCACCAACCTATATAAAGAGATAGAAATATAGGAGGTCCTATCTTCCTTTCCCTTTTCTTCCACCCTTCACTCTCTTAAACACACACATACACGACTAAGAAAGTGAGGGCCACATCATGTCCTTATGGTGACACTTGTCACCAATCCAGTGAGCCACAGTTGGCACTTGCTAACTCATCCCAAACAACTCGACTAAAATTACCAAGATACCCTCGATGTCCAAAATTACCAAAATGACCTTGGACATTTAGTACCATAGCATTTGTCATACGATCACAGTTTTCCACATGCACCCTGTCTATGAACTCATGAATTCGAGACTCATGCTACGATCCATTCAAAACGTCTAGGAAGTTACACACAGGGACCGACTTCTATTGTTGGTTTTAGAACCCTTCCTATCCCATTAACTACTGCCTGCCACTGTCTGCATCTGGGTTGGTAGCTTACAAGCCTTTGCCCTGTGAAGCATATATGTCTTCTTCTGAGCCCTTGTACAATAAAGCATTCAAGTCTTTTCCCTACAAAGAATCCAATCATTCGGGCCTTTTCCTTGTAAACCATCCAAGCCTTTACCTGAGCCTTCGTCCAGTGAAACATCCAATCATCTAAGCCTTCACCCTTAATGAAGCTTCTAAGATTTTGCCAGTGAAGCGTGCATGCATTCTCCTTGCGAAGTGTTAATGGCTTTGTCCTGCAAAGCATCAATAGCTTTGCCCTGCAAAAGAATCAATGAGTTTTCCTGTGAAGCGACTAAGCCTTCCATCGGGAAGTACACCAAGGCTTCCTTCGGGAAGCACTCAAAGCCTTCCTTTGTGAAGAACACAAAGCCTTCCTTTAGGAACTACGAAATCCTTTGTTTGTGAAAATAAAGAACACGAATATTGAGTCTATATTCAAAAGTTAAAACCTTGCAAGCGTACAAATAAAAAGATGGTATAGTAGTTTAGCAGGGATTGATCACACAAGGTATGTATCAACGTTATGTCGAATTAAGTCCATATCAATTTGACTTAGATTCTCTCTCACTCTCTCTCTCTCTCTCTCTCTCTCTCTCTCTCTCTCTCTCTCTCTCTCTCTCTCTCTCTCTCTCTCTCTCTCTCTCTCTCTCTCTCTCTCTCTCTCTCTCTCACACACACACACACACACACACACACACACACACACACACATGTACACATACGCATGGGGTTTTGATATTTTTTAGATCAAAAATTAAAGATAAAAGTGGCACAAATATGGAAAAAATGAAACAATCGCAAAAGATGAAGGTGCTTGATTGATTTTATTAACTAAAGTGAATTAATAATTACTATCCATCCTAACTGATTATGGTCATTAGCTAGATTTTCTTGACGTAATTACTTTGGAAGTTCTTAATTAGATGCCATGTAGAGGACCTACTACTAGTTCACTCCACGATTTTATCCTTTCTTAATTGGCATTTCCAAGCGTGATGTTTACCGACAACTTCTATCACTTGCTATTTAAGATGATACCTTACATGCTAAGATGATTTAATGACACCACACTACTCTAAGAAAAAGATGTGCATTCCTAGGTTATCATGAATTTTGATTACAAAATTTTTTCATAACCTCAACCTCCTGATGCTAACGATTTGCAAGACGATATAGTGGTTTGATAGAGATTATATCGAATAAAGAATTATGAACAATAAACTCTAGAGTGATATTTTACAAGTGCACAAAATCGTGTAATTGAGTATAGTAAGTTTGCAAAGGTCGATTCCTCGAGGACTTGTTTCAATGTGATTCCACTTTTAGTTTGGTACTTAAAAACTTAGTTTGTAAATTAAACACAGTCACGGTTTTGAGAATGAAAATTTTCCACTAAATTAAAGTGCAAAAATAGAATTTAAAGTGATTAAAGTTTGATTGATTTTAGGTTAATCGATTAAAGCGAATTACGACTTATTATCCATTGTCCCCAATTATAGACCTCGTTAGATTTCCTTTACCTAATTACTATGCTTATTCTGAATTAAGTGCACGTACAAGGGTCCAACTAAGCCTCACCCCACACCTATTATATTCTCTTAGTTTTCATGTTTTAAGTGTGATGTCCAGTGTAAAACGTCTATTATCGATGGTGCGCGATAATGCATTAACATGAATAAGATTTAATGATATTACACTACCCCTATAAAAGTGATGTGCAATTCTAGATTGTCATGGTCTTGAATATGAATAAGATTCCCCCTCTTAAACTTGATTCTATAAAATGCAAGATGATATGATGGTCCGTCAAGCAATTACATCGAAAATTATGCACAAACATGGTAGCTAAGCTTATAAGCGTATATTGAGTTCATGAAGAATAGCAATCAAACAAATACAGTCATGCATAATAACCACAGTCAAGAGCCAGAAATCTTAGTATGAACTAACATGGCTAGGGCTTCAAACAGCCATCATCGTAAAGGGAACTACTCACACATACTTAAATGAATCAACATAATAAATGAGTCCATAAAAACATAAGGGGATAACGGAATTGAGAAACACAAATACTAAGAAGCAATGAGGCGTGAGAAAAGTGGCACAAACACTTCCTCTTCTCCCAAGCTTCACGTCGAAACCTTAGCACCAAACTTGAATGAAAACTGCAAAAAAACTCTTTACAAAATTGCGGCTTAGAAACTTATTACAATATATGAGTTATTTTATGTTTAGGGTGTAACCCTAATTAAACAAAAATGAGACTATATACAGACATGCATGAATCCTCTGAAACATAGGAGAAATTTTGGTAGAAAATCCTTGTGAACTATGGATCTAGACATGTGAGCTCTTTTGAGTGGAAGATTAAATTCAGGTTTGACATAGAAAGGACTTTCTTTGGTGACAAGAAGGAAAGATAAGTTCCTTGATTTCTCTCCAATGTTTAAGAGACTTATCCTACTGAAAATATGGAAAGATAAGTTGAACATTCCCTTAAATCTTGGACTTGGACAGCTGGAAATACTGGGATTGGTCCACACTTATTCCAAGTGTGAACACAAGCCTATGTCGGCAATGGAAAATGGCAGGAAAGTTCTTTATGGATCTTGAACGTTTAAAATGAAATGATGACATGTCAATGACACCTGGATAAGATCTAGCAGGCTTGATTAGGTCATAGACGTTGGAAAGTGCCAATACAAGGCCAAAACTCGAGAGGATCTCAAGTTGAGACTAGAAAATGGTGATTTTCAAAGTACCTCCAAACTTGGCCCTAGACATGCACCTGGAAAGAGGGCACAATTTTTGTAGGAAATGAATTAAGAGGCCCCAAAAATACTATCATTGATATATCCAAATCAAGATGCCAAAAGTTGCCCCTTGGCGCAACCCTGGCCGGAAATATAGTGCTAGAGGTGCCAAAATAGGTCGTGATAGTGCGCTTTGAAAATTTATGTTATGTTGGTTATGAATCCCTAAGTAGGGCCTGAAAATTCGTAGTGGAGGATTGGAACCAAGGTGGCCAAGTGTTGTGCATCGGGCATGTCTCGGGCTTGTCTCTCGGGTGGCACTCGGGTATCTACAAACCTGGCCCTCGGGCTAGCTCTGTAGCAAGCTTTTCACGTGTCTAGGTCTGGGCACTAGGCAAGGTAAGGTTCCTGGCCAGGGCTTGGCATGTTTCTAGCAGAACCATGACAAGATCTCGGTAGGGTCTTGAGGACTCGACTAGGATCTTAACTTCAATTTAGTGCCATTCATTCATTTTGGCTCAGATTTCATCCGTTCTTTTTGCACTCTTCATAATTGACTGGACTGTTATATTCTGCACAAGTCTCATAAAACAGATTACTTTCTCCTATTGTTTGCACACTTGTAATCAAAGGAAAAGAAAAAGCGATAAGGAATGGCATTGAAACAATGCTTAATTGATGACTTATCAAATACCCCAAACCTATCTTTTGATATCCCATAGCAAAATAGAAAGTAACAGACTCGATCCAATTAAGATATGCATTTAAATCTCTAGGTTCACCTAGTAGGCGGAGTTTTTTCTCCTGAGGGTTATAGCAGCACAATACCCACAAACGTTTTACTTAACACAATGGATGCTAGAAATGATATGTCAACAAGTTATTAAGAACCTAGAACTGAGAACAAGCTTCACAAAAACCAAGGAACATGCCATAACCGTGAACTTCATATGTCAAGTGTTTATACCAATATATCAAATGATTAAGCTAGAAAACAACATCATCTAAACACACTAGAAAGTTTTCGCCTCGACCCTAATCCTCACTAGACATCACTCAATGCACACATGAATCCTAAGCTTCCACTCAACAAGCATATGTAATGAGTTATAGAATTAATCACATATGAATTTCAATGAAGGACGTCACTTTATGATAATAAAGATCTCATGAAGGAATCAACATTTAAGAACATAAATACATACCTTAATCCTCGATATGATTACCCATAAGATCAAATAGGTCTTTACCATACGTTGTGGTGGAGCTAGGCTCGTGGGCAAAGGAAAGAAGGATGGGATTCAAAAATCTGAACTGTGCCAAGGCATGAGAAGTCATGACTCTAATTTTGGTGCTCTTGATATTTCTTTGTTCGAGTCTTACAACCTTTGGTCCTTGCAATGAGGTCCTTGGCTCCATGGTTCACTTAATGATTTTTTTTTTTTAAATTGAACAATTTACTTCTCTTTTCTTTTTGCGAGTTGAACCAAGATCATGCCATAACTCCTTCAAACTTCTAAACATATCTCCAATGTTGAACCTTTGAAACACACCAATTATCCAAGCTTAGGGCAACACATAGTACTTCGAGATTATAGTGTATGGCATATATAGAGTGAGGTTCATTAAACATCAATGCAAAATGTAATGAGATCATGCAATTAGAGCAAAAGAAAAGAGTGTTACAGAATAGAATCAAGTAGATCACTCATAAGGAACATCAATAAGGCTCAAAAGATCTCACAAGGTAGTCTCCACTAATTTTCTAAGCATGCTCAAATTCAATTGTTGTGGTTGCTTAATCACTCAATCATGGCCCCGTGAGTTGCAAGTGCGAGTTCAATGGAATGGCAATGATTCTTAGTAGGTACAAGAAACTCTCATGCTATATCCATTCCTAATAACTTGTTTATGTAAAAAAACTAGCATTACACAAAAAAAAAAACAGCAAGCTACTTAAAACAGAAACTGGAAAATCAAAACAGAAAAATGGTTTATGTACCCCAAAACATGCATGTATTTCGTAAGGTTTTAAAGTCCATACCCCAAACCTAAATAAGACATTGTCCTCAATGTTGCAAGAATAAAAGTAAGAATAAGTCCTTAAAGTGAGGAAGGTCTAAAAGTGAAAAACTGACACAAAGAAAAAGGGAACAAACTAGGCCTAGGTTACCTCCTATGAGTGCTTGATTTACGGGGCAACATTTTATGTGAGAGCCTGCAGCTGGGTCACGAGAGCCTCAAATGGAATGGGAGACGTCCCATAGTAAGTGTTAAGTAGATGACCATTCACCTTGAACGGTTCTTCCTTAATTGGATGTTGAATCTCAATGCACCATGAGGGACGTTCGTGATGATGAATGACCAGACCATTGAGATCTCAACTTACCCGGAAACAACTTGAGGATTGAATTAAAAAGCAAGATCTTGTGGCTGACTTGGGAGTGTTTCCTTTGAAGGTTCTAGTCTTGTTAAGCCTTTGTCTTCTCCGTATAAATCTGTGCACTCTCGTAAGCCTCATTTCGGAGTTTGTCTAGCTCGTTGAGTTGTAACATTCGAGGAAGTCAAATAGCATCAATGTCCATGTTCACTTGCTTAAAGGCCCAACAAGCCTTGTGCTCAAGCTCTACGGGCAAGTGGCATCCTTTACCGAAGACCAGCTGGAAAGGGGACATACCAATAGGTGTTTTGTATGATGTTCTATATGCCCAAAGTACGTCGTTTAGCATCATTGACCAGTCCTTGCGGTTAGAGTGAACCTTCTTCTCAAGTATAAATTTGATCTCTTGATTGGAAACTTCGGCTTGCCCACTCGTTTGAGGATGGTAGGGGGTCTACACTCAATGAGTGACACCATACTTCTTAAGAAAGGCCTCAAATGAATGATTGTAAAAGTGGGCACCTCCATCACTTATGATGGCCCGAGGTGATCCAAACCTAGCTAAAATATGATTTTGACTAAAATTCACAATGACTTAGCATCATTAGATCTAGTGGCTAGTGCCTTAACCCATTTAAATACGTAGTCCACAACAAGCAATATGTAAACATTATCAAAATAGTTTGGGAAAGGTCCCATGAAGTCAATGCCCCAAATAACAAATATTTAAACAACTAGAATTGGGTTCAAGGGCATTTGATTCCTAGGACCCATGTTACCTTTTTGTTGGCATTTATCACAACTGAGTAGAAAAATCCTAGAAGAGTGTTGGCCAGAAAAATCCACTTTGAAGGACATGGTGTGATGTTTTCTTGGCCCCAAAATGACCTCCACATGCCAAATTATGACAATATTCAATAACTAGACGTACCTCATGATCGGGAATAGCGCGACGAATGATTTGATCTGGTCAATGTTTCCATAGATATGGTTTATCCCATAGATAGTACTTAGCTTGTACGGCAAGCTTATCCTTTTGATATCTGCTCAATGACACGAGAAATTTTTTAGTGACAGTAAAATAAATCAAATTTGTATGTCATTGATCAATTGGCTGAATGGTGAAAAATTGATGTTCGGACAATGTCTCTTGAAAGGGAAGCTGATCCACTTTTTCATTCAAGCCATCGATGAGACGACTCATGTGATCTGTAACTACGTCCTCACTCTCTTTCTTGTCCCAAATCTCTAAGTCAAATTCTTGAAGGAGAAGCATCCATTGCAACAACTTAGGTTTTGCCACCTTCTTGCTTAACAAGTACTTCAACGCTGCGTGATCCATGTAGATGATGACCTTTATTTGAATCAAATCTGCAACGACCCATTCCTTATTTTAAGGATTAATTAAGACTTAATGATGGATTAACGTGACTAATACCCGTTAGTCGAGGATTATCGGACGTTTAGGGAGAAATTATGATTTTACCCTTGAACGAGGACGAAAAGTTGACTTCTAACCCGGGAGGTCCGATGCCAGAGGACCAAGGACCGTTACATAGATCGTGTCGATACGAGTCCATAGACAGGCGGCATGTCAAGGTCGGACGTTTGACGGGGAAGTTACGAGCCATGAAAGTTCCAAGAAACTATTGCGCGTTTTACGAGACGGGTGGACTTTTATCTTGAGTGGGACCCAGATATTTTGGGCAGGCCCAATAGATGAATGACACGTGTCATGCATCCATTGCCCACCATAATTGATATATGCATATCCCATTCCTCATTTCATATGGTTTCACCCGATCTCACCCAAAAATAATCCCAAAACCATTTCAATCCTTTGCTTCTAGACTGGGATGAGAGACAGAGTGAGGGTGAGACTGAGGGGTGGCCAGGGACGACTGGACCACCATGGACGGTGGTGGAACCAAGACAGAGGTAACTTGACAACCCAATCTTTATTTTTAAAGTTGAATTTTTGGTTTTGAACGTTGGGGAGGGAATCTGTTGATTGGGGAAGGTTCAATGGGTTAGTATGAATGCCTAGAGAGGGTTTTGGATGGTGGGGAACGGCTGAGCAGCCCAGGGATTGGATTGGAAAAGCAGGGCCGTGAAGGAAAAATTGAACCAATCGGTTCTAGACTGTTTTTCTTAGTTTAATCATATAAATAGGTTGCAAATGACGAGACATAGTGATAGGAATTGAAATGGATGAAAAAGGAGGAAAAATGGAGGAGCTATAGGCTTAGACCAGTCAAACTGGTCTAGCTGGACCAGATTGCAGGCGAACCGGTCAGACCCAGTCTGCCGAAGGAAGAAGATGAACAGTTCTGGGCGCGTGGACTCCACCCGAAGCGCCTTTGGGCCGCACATGGGGGCGCGTGAAGCACTTTTTGGAGATGTTTCCAACATGTAATATCATCTATTTGATGTAACGAACATTTTGGGACAGGTTTCGAGTCAATCAGACATCGTTTCGATATAATTCGGGACATCCAAAGGTTTAGGATTGAGTTTAAAAAGTTAAAATTCAAGAAAATTACGGGGCTTTAATGAGAGGTTATTAAGGTAGTTAGTAACCCTCTAGTATGATTTGGATAGGTTTGGGAGTCCCGACGACGGTGATTAGCCCAGAGAGGCTTATGGCGCGCGTATCGAAGCACAGCAAGGACGGTTTGTGAGTGGACTTTGTTTTATGAATTCGATGCATGCATAAATGTTTTGTATGGGTTTATGAACATGTTTTGAGATGCCTTGAGTGCATATGGTTGTGGTGTTTTGGTGTGTGCTTATTTGCACGTATTTCAAGGTTTTATAGTTTTGTACTATGCTTATACGTTCTGGTATTTCAATGATGGTTTGATGAACTTGTTTTGGATTTGGAAACATGAAATCGGCCATGAGACGCATTTGATTTGAACCATCGGACTTAGAGTCCATTTTAATTGATGAGCAATCGAGCTGGAGGCCCATTTGAGTTATATGATCGGGCTGGGGGGCCCGTTGGTTTACAAATTCTGGCTTGAGGTCCAGTTGGTTGTGATATCGGCCATGAGGCCCAATTGATTGTGAAATCGAACTTGTGGCCCCATTGAATCGTGAAATCGGGCTTGAGTCCCAGTTGTGGTTTATGAAATGAGAATTCGGGTTTAAGACCCTATTGAGATATGAATTTGGGCCTGAGTCCCTATGAGATTTGGATTTGAATCGGATTCAAGGAATCCTGTTGGGATGTTCGGGTATGAGACCCAGTTGAACTATGATTTGAAAGTAAGGAATGTTTTCACTTATATGTATATACCCTCCCGTATGAATAGTCTCCTCTAGACATCGATGATCCTGGAGTGTCACGATCCACTGCCTGGGATGAGGGACTTCAAGAGGGAGCACATCCCAAGAGTTAGAGATATGTGATAGTCTCGGACAGGGTTTGGTGACAGGTTTTCCCAGACGTCGCAGATCCTCAGAGTAGACTTGGAGATGAGACCCGAGTAGTATATAAACATAGATATATCATGACGGGTTCTTGATTGGGCATATGAGATGTCGAGGATGGGTTATATATATATATATATATATATATAACGTTTTACGGAGATTGGTTTTGGGCTGAGACCTACGTGTACTGGATTTGGGCTAAGACCCACGTGAGTTGAGTTTTGCGGAGTCCCTACAGTTTTGGTTTTGGGCTGAGACCCACCTGAACGGTTTTGGGCTGAGTCCCATATGAGTGGTTTTGGGCAGAGTTCACATATACTTTGGTTTACGGTTTTGGGCTAAGGCCCTAATGATTTAATCAATGAGAAATGATTTGAGAAATGGTTTTGAATGCATGCATGGTTTTTAATGAAGGGCATAAATGTCTTTTTGTGAAATGTGTTTTATAAATTAAATTTTTTGTTTCGTCCACTCACAACTTATAATGATTTTAATGCCCTTTAAGTTGATTACGGATGCGGGCTGTAGTAGAGATCGAGACATCACACTCCTCCGATCCTGACGCACTCTAGAAGCCCCGAGTGGGCTGAGGCTGGAATTATCTGTGACGACCCAAAAATTCGAAAAAGGAAATTTTGGAAATTTTGAAGAAATAACGATTTTATCCTTAGTTATAAGGGCCGAAAGCTAACTTTTTGATCGGGATACTTTTTGGAGTGGTCGTAAAGACCGTTGAGTAGGTTTTGAAACGCTGAGTCCATTGACATGCGGCATATTGAATTTGAAGTTCGAGTGTGGAAGTTACGGGTCTAGAACTATGAAGGGCATTTTGGTAATTATGTGTTGCAGGGGAAAAATGGTAATTTGGTGGCTATGTTTGCTGATTCAACCATGTTAATGATGTTTTAGCCAAATGATGGACACTTGTAATTGCTGAATTGGGTGGGATTCTCAAGGTGATATCTGTCACTCTAATAACACAATTAGTGGCACTAATTCAAGAGATGAGGATTTGAAATGAAGACTTGGCCGTTTAACATGGTAACTGTGTATTTGAGAGAAAACAGAGCATCAGTTGTGCTCAAAACCCAGGCATCATTAAACCACTTTGTTCTTGATCAAATTGAGAAAGTTTGAGGGAGGAAGAGCAAGGGAATTGGATGAAAAGAGAAAGGAAATGGGAGACAAAGCCTAGGGAACCCGAAACTCAAACCTTTCAAAATTTGAATTGATCAAAAACTAAATTTGGAATTCTAAGCCATAAACAATGAAATTGAGATGGGATTGAGTCTCCTGAGATCAATTCGAGTCGACCCACTTCAAAAACGAAAGGAATCAAGGAGGTTTTGGCCAAGAACAGGCCCTAGGATCGTTTTGAATTATTGAGCTTGAGTTTGTGTACTTGAAGGTGAGGAAGTGTGAAATTAATCTCGAATTTGTGTTTATGATGGTCTTAATAAGGTTCCTGTTTAATTAGATTGAAGAAACTGATTGAATTCGAATGGATTGCAGGATGAACAGTGCTCACCTGTTCTTTGAATTTTGGAATTCGAAATCGATTAGATTGAGGTAGCCATTTATGAAATTAAAGTTATAGATCTTGAATTAGAATTAAGGTAATTCAGTTGGATGATTAAACAATTAAAATCGAGTTCGAATTGACGTGATTTTAATCGGGTTATCTCGCGGGTTGTACAGCCCAATTGCAGGGTAATCGAGGCGATTCCCTGTAGCAGGGCGCGTGGGTTTCATGCGCAGCCCCTTATGGCGGCGCGTGAGAGCGTGTGGAGGCCAATCATCAAGTGAGGTCAACATGACTTTGAATCCTCTCAATGTAATGAACATTTTGGCACTAGTTTCGAGGAAATCGGATCCGTTTCGATAGTGTTCTGTGTATCCGAAGTTTTAATATACGTTTTAAATACGTATTTAAATCCCAAAAAATTAGGAGAAAATTATATGAGATATATTGAAGTGTTAGTGACCCTCGATAATGATTTTGGACAGGAATTGTGATTTCCAGAAAATACAAAAAAACGTGTAGCTCGGAAGCGGGCAGTTTGGACGGTGTGTGAGTGGACTTTTGTTTTCTAACCTTGATGCATTCATATATGTTTTAAATGCCTTATTATGTGATTTTACATGATTTGACTTGATTGATATTTTGATATGATCATTTATCAATTCTATGGATTATTATATTGATTTTAGGCACGATTTTCGAGAAAATGTGCAATTGATGTTTTGGCCGAAGGCTCGGGATTTGAGATTGGTATTTTGACTCAAATTATGAGTCAGGGATTGATTTCATGGAATTACACAATGTTTTTTGGATATATTTTATGGATTTATGTGAAAAAAAACAATTTAGGTTGCAGTTGCATGGATTTGCGTGAAAATGATATTTTGGGTTTGAGACCCAATTGGGCTATGATTTTGATTGGATTTGGATCTACATGTGATTACATGATGATATTGATGGTTTTTGGATTTATAAAATAAATTGGGACATTGATTTTACGGGTTTTGAGGAAACTATATTTTGGGGCTGAAACCCTGTGTTGATAATGGTTTTGGTTTCAAATGCAACTGTTTTCACTGGTTTTTATGGTGGTTATTAGTTGCGGATATATTAGGGCTTCCAGTTGGGAATATGTTTCCCTAGAATGAAGCCTGGAGATAATGCTCGCCTCCAGGATGGGATGTGTTGTAACGCCCCGGACATTCTGAAAATGTAATATTATAAAATATTGAATAAAATGACGTTTTTACCCCTGTGATTCGTGTGGTCAATTTGTTGACCTTTTGATTTGGAGGCCGAACGGACATTGAACGATGACCGTGACGTAGTTCGGGACGTCACGAGTTCATAGACAGGAGGCACGTCCGATTCGGACGCTCGAGGTGAAATTTATGAGGTTCGGAAGTTCAGGGGCATTATCGTAATTTGGACGTTATATGGGAAAAAGTTGACTTTTTGCTTGACAATTAGTTTTCACATGATTCGAAGACCGTTAGGTTCGTCTCGAGGTCCCGAGTACAACGACAGGCGGCACGCGTGAAACGGACGTCGGATGACCGAGTTACGGGTCACGGAAGTTGGAGGGCATCTTGGTAATTTTTACCCTGAGGGCATTTTGGTCTTTTTACACTGGGTATTGTTCACCACCGTGGAAAACAGAGTGCGGCCGTGGAGTTTGTGCGTGCAATTTTTTATGGCTAGTGGACTGATCAGATGGTTTGTTTAAGTTGATTGAGGTTGTGGAAGCAGGATTGAGTGGCACTGGTGCACGGTTGGACAGAGTTCAGGGCACGGGAGAGCAAGAATTGGCCATGGTTTCTGTGTTTGCGGGAAACCGTTTTCAGAGACTTCAGTTGGTCTCCCACGGGCTGCTGGCCACACTGATCGACTAACCGTGTATGGGAACGAAGTGAAGATTCGTTTGGGGTCATTTGTGCATCAGTGTGAAGGCTGAGTTTGAGAGAAACGGTGAAGAACCATTTTCGGGTTTTTGGGGGGAAATCTCAGAGTTCAATTCCTACGGGTTTTGGGATCAATCTAAACACACTGAGGGACTTCTGGGAGTAGCAGAATCACAACGGTGCAAGAACTGAGGGAGAATGATCACGGTTGGCCCAAGAACCTGAGTTGCTGTTCAAGGAAGAACCAGTTGGAGGGAAAAATCACATTTAATTTCTGGGGCTTGTTGATCGAAACCGAGGGCCGTGTTGGACTTCTGGAGTCACTACGAGCACAACCGTGCAAGAATCGAAGGAGGAGGAGTACTGGTTGGTCGGGAACCTGAGTCTCAGTTTCAGAGGAAAACCAGTGTTGAGGTCGACGACTTCCAGGTAACGGCGAGTCCAATTGATTGTACCATTGTGTTCGTCTAAGTCCCCTTAAGCTACTGGTGAAATTAATTTGAGAATGGAGTTAGTTTGGGTGAGTTCCAGAAGTCGACTTGTTCGACTGTTCGAGCTTGAGTTGGGTCGATTTGGTGTTAGTCGAGGTTAACCGTTTATGCAGACCTAAAATTAATGGATTAGAGAAGATAATAGGATTGAAAAAGGGAAGAATTGATTGAGAATTGAGCTTGAACTGGTCGGGTCGAGTCGCGGGTAATAGACCCGTTTATCAGTATATCCGGGTAAGGACGAAGGTACTGTAGCTTGGCGCGTGGCCTTCACGCGCAGCCACTTTGGGCGGCGCGTGACGGCGTGTGGGATGTCAAATCCGATCATGGTCAACATGAGATTTAATCCTTTCAGTTTAATTAACATTTTATCTTTAGAGTTCGAGTGGATCGGGAGTCATTCGGGATAATTTCGGGAGTCCGGAAGGTTAAGTCTCTAAGTTTAATTTCGCTGAAAAATCCGGGAAAATTAGGAAAAATCATACGAGCTATTTGAGGATGTTTATAACCCTTCTTGTACGTTTTTACAGGCCCAGACACTTCCGAAGCTACTGAGGAGCGCACGGGGCGCGATTGACGCGTCCTAAAACCGTGAGTGGACTTTTTGATTTCTAAACTGGGCATGCATGACTATTTTACTGGTTTATCTTATGGTTTTGCATATGATTTTATGATGGTGATATGATAATTCGGTTTTACGTATTTTCACGCTTTTCGAGATATTCATCGTATTTCACGCAATTCGAGGTTACGATTTTTGCTTATGCATGAATGATGTTTTGATGAAGTATCTGGATATGATTATGCATGTTACGAAATTATGATGTTTTGATTACAATTGTGAAGTGATTTCGGGAATTGCATGTTTTGGAAATTGCATGTGAATTCGGACATAAGTTCTATTATGACGTGATATGATTTCGGAATGTTGTTGGAAAACGGTTTATGATGAATCCTGGTTTATTGTGTTTAAAAATGGTTTTGGGTTTAAAGACCCGGTTGATTGTTGGATCTGGTTTTGGGTTTAAAGATCCGGTTTATTGATGACGGGGGCGGGCCCGAAAATTGGGTTTAAAGACCCGGATTGAGTTTAAAGACTCGTGAGTTTAAAGACTCGTGAGTTTAAAGACTCGATTATTGTGATACCCCTGAGGCCTATTGATCATGTTTTGAGTTTAAAGACTCGTTGATAACCCGGGAAGACCTGATATTGAGTTTAAAGACTCGGATGGATCCAACGGCTTAACTGTGATTATTGACTCACTTTTTACTTGATTTGTGCAATTGATGTTTCAAAATGACGGTTTCTGGATTCTGGTAATATTAAATTGTTTTACATGGGTTATGACGATTCTCTGTAACGTTTTTCATGTGTCGGAAAAAGAGTTTTCAAAGGTTTAATACGCAATTTTTTTTTTTAATATTTGGTTATGCATGTGTGTTACAAAACTGGAGGGCGAACCCAATTTCGGAAAACTGTTTTCCTGTAAAACTTATGTTTCGGTCCACTCACACTTTGTTGTTTTAAATTCCCTCCAGGTCGTGGTACAAGCGCGGGGGCAAGCGCCGAGGCAGGGGCGGAGGCATAAAGTTTTCCGTTGCGGAGTAGTTAGTTCACAGAGTAGGATTTGTTCTTTAACCTGTTTTGTAATATTGCTCTGTGAAATTGTGGACTTGATGTCCAGTCGGATGTATTTGTTTAACCTCCCTGGTCTGACAATGGGTGTGTTGTAGTATTATTTAGTTTTCCAGACTTTTGGATTCGATTGTCAGACGGGAGCAGGATGCTTCCCGATTATCGAGGCAATAATCGAGGTGGGTCATGTCATGTGTTCGCTCGGAGAGGTCACGTAGCATGGTCTGCTGTCGTGCAGCCGGGGGAGGCTCAACTCAAGTGTGCTGGTATTATGTGGAGATCGATCAATGATGTGTTCACGACGGTCTAGAACGTCGGCTGGTGATGTCTTCACGGCGACGTGCTCGAATTTGAGAGATCCTTGAGCTTATTTGCAAGCGTAGCATGGATAACTTGACTAATGAGATTGGATATGGAAATTAGTCTCGTATGTATTTTACTCATGTTTTATGATATACATGCATGTTTGTGAAACTGGAGGGTAAGAATGTATGTTGATAAATGTATTTATAAAAGTTTGTTTTGTCCACTCACACCTTTTATGTTTTATTAACCCTCCAGGTCGCGGCACGATGGTCAAGGCTTATCGGGAGGTGGAGGCATGAATGGGCACAGGTGATGTTATCCTTTGTTTGGAAAGTGCTGAGGCTAATTTCAGAACTTCAGTTGACTTGTCAGATGGGAGCAGGATTGGGCACGGTTATCTATGTCCTTCGGGGACAGGTCCTGTCATTATCCCTGGTCTGACAAGCCGTGTCAGATGGGAGCAGGTACGTCCCACGTTTATCCGGGGGATTTGGGAATGGTCCTAACAAAATAGGATCGAAACATTTCCACAGAAAAAAGCTCCTTTTATTTGGTTGAATAATTCAATTGAGCATTATTCAAAGTGCGGCTTGCATAGTATATAACATGAGGAAGTGTATCGAGTCGCTGGCCCAAAATAGAACCAACCGCAACACCAGAAGCATCACACATGAGTTTGAATGGAAGCTCCCATTTGGGGGCATGGTGATTGGGTGGGGGGGTCGTGAGCTTTTTGTTCAAAGTGTGAACGGCCTCTCGACAGTCCTTGTCAAAAATAAAAATAGTATCCTTTTCAAGAAAGTCACACATAGGCTGTGATATCTCGGAAAAATCCTTGATGAACCTTTGATAAAATCAAGCATGACCTAAGAATGATCGTACCTCCTTGACTATGGTTGGGTATGAAAATCTTTTCGTGACATCAAACTTGGCTTTTTCCACTTCAATGCCCCGACTAGAAATCACGTGACACAAGACAATGCCTTGTTGAACCATGAAGTGACACATTTCCCAATTCAGCACAAGGTTGCCTTCTTGACATCTTGCATGTACTATAGAAAGGTTGGCTAAGCAAAGCTCAAATGAGTGCCCAAAAATAGGGAAGTCATCCATGAATAGCTCAATGATGTCCTTGACCACATCCGAGAACATACTCATCATACATCGTTGAAAAATAGTCGGCGCATTGCATAGGCCAAAGGACATCCTCCGGTAAGCAAAAGTTCCATATGGCCAAGTGAAGGTCACTTTTTCTTGATCTTTTGGGACAGTAGGAATCTGGTTATACCCCGAATACTCATGTAAGAAACAATAATGGTAATGACTAGCTAAACACTCAAGCATTTGGTCAATAAATGGCAACGAGAAGTGATCCTTGCAGGTGGTAGGGTTGAGTTTCTGATAATCAATACATACTCTCCAACTGGTTCAGATCCTTTGAGGTATGAGCTCATCATGCTCATTCTTGACCACCATAATTCCAGTTTTCTTGGGCATAACTTATACTAGACTCACCCATTTAGAGTCACTAGTCGGATAGATGATTCCCACAGAGAACTTCCTTCTTGACAACTTGCTTCATTGGCGGGTTCAACCTTCATTATGACTCTCAAGAGGGCTTAGAAATAGCTTTAAGGAGAATATGATGCATGCACTTTGCTGGACTAATGAATTTAATGTCAGCAATAGTGCAACCTATGGTTGTTTGATGGGTGTGAAGGACTTGGATAAGCTTGTCTTCCTCACCTTGGCTTAAGTTTGTGGCAATGATAACTAGGAGGGTTTTATTGCTCCCAAGGTGGGCATAATTGAGGTGTTTGGAGGGTGGTTTAAGCTCAAGGACAGGAGCTAAGACATTAGATGGCTAGATCTTTGTGGTTTTAAGGGGCAAGGCTTGAAAGGTTGCCTTATACGAGCTCACAATGGGCAGAGTTTTGAGGTATAGGAGTTCAGCCATGACATTGGGTTCAAGGGTGTCTTCGGGTTTAGGGGTAATGGTGAGGGATTTTTCTAGGTCATCACCCAAGCATGACTGTTTTAAGTTCTCTTGGAGAAGCATATCCAGAGTGTTTAAGGGAAAATCAATAATAAGTTTTACGGGATTTTGCATGGTGTCATGTATGGAAAAAGTACGGAGTTTATCCAAAACCTGAATAGATACCTTCCCATTCCTCACATCAATAAGGCACTCAGTTGTGGCCACCACGGGTCTTCAAAAAATCAGAGGCGGTTCCTCATTCTTGTCAATTCTGTCCATCTTCAAGACATAAAAATCAGTGGGGATGCATGTGTCCCCAATTTGAACCACGACATCCTCAAGCACACCTACAAGGTTCGAAACAGAAGCATTAGCCAATCTAACACATAAATGAATAGGTTTGATCTCTCCTAGGTTCAAAGACTTGTAAAAATGAAAAGGCATAATGTTAATGGATACCCCCGTGCCACATAGACAATGCTCGAAGCATTTGGACTGAATGACACAAGGGAGTGTGGGAGGTCCAGAATCATTGGCTTTATGGGGCATTGACATTAGGGATACCTTGCATTCTTTAGGGAGGTCCACAAATTGTGTAGTGTTAAACCCTCATTTTCCAACAACTAAGTACTTGATTAGCTTTACGAACATAGGCATGTGCTTAAGGATCTTGGAAAACAGAAGTGTGATTTGGAGCTTTGTAGCATCATGATGATCTCGTCCTCAAATGTTTCCTTGTTCTTGTCTTGATTTTGGAACATGTGAAGAAATGGATATGGCACATTGTTAGACGACTCAAAACAAAACTTGTTAGACAAGTTATTAGAATTGGATTTAAGAGTTAGAAATTCCAGCGTGCTGGTGCGATACTGTAGATGTGGCCGAACTTGCTGGAATTCGATCCAGTTTTGTGACTTTTGTAGACCGAGCCTGCTATTTGGTGTTGTGCACAGGTACGCCAAGGGCCTATTCTTGTAGTTGTGCCCTCATGGTTGTTCCATGTGAAGGGCACCATCTGAGAACAAGGGAGGGCCAGCATGCTCAGTTGTGGTCTCGGAGTTGCTGAAAGTTCCTGGTCCACTGGTAGCATGCCATTGGGTTGAGCTACTGGAACTTGTGAAATTGGCCCTTGAGTATTTTGGAACAGAGGCTTTGATTGATTCTTTCTTGTTTGAGGCATAAGCTGGTAAGGACCTTTGGGGTTCACCATCACTTGACTAGGGAACTTACAATGTTATCTTTGGTTAAGTTGATTCGAAATCTGTCTAAGTTGTCTCTCCAAGTTCATTAGGGAAATATGAGTTTGGGCTTAGTGGGTACAAGTCTCATTCATGAATGCATTGGTTTGTGCTTGACAATTTCTAAATTCATTCATGAAAGTCGTGGTGGTCTGTGCCATTGCTGCGAGTGCATCTTCCCATCACTTACCATGTGGCCTCTTGAGCTGTGGAATTGCCTTGTGCTTGCATAGGTGGGTACAATCTTGAGGTTGCTGGAATCCCTAGGGAGGAATTGGATTGACCATGTTTTGAGTGTTTCCTCATCTCAAATTTGGATGATTCTTCCATCCCAGATTACATGAATTGGAACATGGAGCATTTCGGAGCCTATTAGCATTGTATCCACCAATAAAGTTGACCTCTTCCACCGAGGACATTCCTTAGAGGCATGTCCCTGACGTAAACACACCTAACAAACCATGGTGCTCTTAGCCTTATCATTACATAGTTTCTTCACCAAAGTTGTGAGCTGAGCAATGGTACCATCTTTATCATTAGGTGCGCCCAAGGATCTTGACGAGTGGCCTCAGTAGGTGAACTATTTTCCCTTTGAGCGATGTTCTCAAATGCGACTCGTGCCTCGGCTTTTGTGCTATCTAGATACCTCGGGATTGAGAATTGACCATGGTATGATCCTTGGTTGTGAGGTATCCTAGAAGTCATAGCAACTGAGGCACGAGTCTCCTTTGAGAACATCGCTCAAAGGGAAAAACATGTCAGCTGTTGAGGCCACTAATCAAGATCCTTGGGCGAACCAAAAATTTGATAGAGATTTTATCAAACACATAATTATGAACAGTAAACTCTAGAGTGATACTTTGCACGTGCACAAAATCATGTAATTGAGTATAGTAAGTTTGTAAATGTTGATCCCTCAAGGACTTATTTCAACGTGATTCCACTTTTACTTTGGTACTTAACAAATTAGTTCATAAAGTAAATGCAATATGTATTTGAGATTGAAAGTTTTCAACAAAATTAAAATGCAAAAATAGAATGTAGAGTGATGAAAGTTTGATTAATTTTAGATTGATCGATTAAAGCGAAATTGGGCTTATTATCCACTATCACCAATTATAGTCCTTGATAAATTTACTTAACCTAATTACTATGCATATTCCAAATTAAGTGCCCGTACAAGGGTCCGACTAAGGCTCACTCCACACCTATTATCTTCTCTTAGTATACATATTTTAAGCGTGTTGTCCACTGTAAAACGCCTATTATCGATGGTGCGTGATAACACATAAAACATGAATAAGATTTAATGACACTACTCTACCCCTAAAAAAGTGATGTGCACTTCTAGATTTTCATGAGTTTATATTGCGAATAAGATTCTCCCTCTTAAATATGATGCTATTAACTACAAGAAGATATGATGGTTCGTCAAGCAATTACATCAAAAATTATACACATACAAGATAGATAAGCTTATAAGCGTAAATTGAGTTTATGAAACATAGTAATCCAACAAATTCAGTCATGCATAATAACCACAGTTAAGAGGAAAATATCTAAGTATGAACTAACATGGCTAGGGCTTCAAAGAGCCCCAATCCTAAAGGAACTACTCACACATATTTTGATGAATCAATATAATAAATGAGTGCATAAAAATGTAAAGGGATAAGGGAATTAAGAAACATAAATACTAAGGAGAAATGACAGGACCCACCCCCAATCCCCATGGATTAAGGGCTAAGTCCTGCTCCCGTCTAACTTACGCATGACACAAAGGCTAAACCGACGTCCAACCTCCATGTGACACATAAGTCAGACAAGGGATTTTTCCAAACACCGTTCCAATCTTTCGTACTTCCCAGAACGTGCAGACTCTACTGTGGTTCACGTATGTGATGTGTCCGTCTCTCTCGAGCAACAGCCCGCACCGCAATAACCTGCAGGGTATCGAAACATGAAAAGACTGTGAGTGGACAAAAATAAATAGTAATTTCATAAAACAGTTTAACAGAAAGACAGTTTACCATCCACGCAAAACCAATGCATGCATATACAATTCATGTCATGAAACCATCTCATATTCAAAACCATTAATGAAAACCATTAATCAAATCCTGTCATTCAAATCCAGGGTCTCAACCCAAAATCACAAATCAATCTCAAAGTACGGGAACTCCGCCCCAAAACTCGTCAAATCCAATTCATCCAGGCCACTACCCAAAACATCTGAAAACCAGTGAAAAACATCAATCATGCGAGTTTGCTGGATCTCAAGTGCGCCCGAGTCTTTAAACTCAAAACCATGCGCAAAATAAAGCCTTCCCAGGATATCAAAGAGTCTTGAAACTCAAAACACAATCAACAGACCTCGAGGGGTATCATAACCCAGTCTTTAAACTCAAAACATATACTGAGTCTTTAAACTCAAAATATATCAATCCAGGGCCCTCCCCCCGTCAATCAACCGAGTCTTTAAACTCAAAACCAGATCGAACAGTTTTTCTTTTCTTTTTCCGGGTCTTTAAACCCAAAACCATTTTTCAATCAACTGAAAACCACATAAAATCCACATTCGAATTCACAACAATGATTCCGTAAGCTGGCATCCGAAATCATCATCCCGAACCCAAATCCAGAATTTCCTTTCCAAGTTTCAAAACTATCGTTTCCGAAATCAGTTCCAAAATTGAAATCTCGTTTACAGAAATCACATGAACAGGGCTCCAAGAGCGAAATCACTTTTCCAAAATCCATTTCAAATCCTTGAAATCAAATCATATTTCAAATCCCAAAGTCAAATCATTAAAATCATGTTCAAATCACAATTGAAATCGAACCTCGTAAAACGTGTAATTACGTTATAATCTCGAAATTTGTGCAAAACCATAAACCACCAACATCATAAATCAAATCATAGGATCACATATAGAAAACATATAAAACACATATGCATGCATCATAAGTTCGAAAGCAAAGTCCACTCACAGACCATTTCGTCGTTGCCTCGATACGCGTGTAACTACACTTTTCCCGGTTAATCCGCTATCATCAGCTTTCCTGAACCTGTCCACATCCCATAATAAGATCACTAGCTACTTCATAATGTTCATACTAAGGTCCCTATTTTTCCCGAATTTTTAACTATTTTTAATCAAGCCCTCAACCTTCAGACAACCCGAAACATGTCGAGACGATATCCAATTACCTCGAAACCAGTGCCAAAATGTTCCTTTCATCAAATACTTTAAAAGTCATGTTGGAACCTTCCTCGAAATCGGTGCCACGTACTCACACGTGCCACCCAAAGAGGCTGCGCATGGGAGCCACGCGGCCTGCACTGTTCATCGTCTTCAACCTCGAGCAACCCGGTTCAGACCGGTTCGACCGAACTGGCACAGGCAATTTTCCACTATTTTCCACTTTTTTCACTCCTTTCTTTGATAGTTACATCGTCCCCTTATTCCTACTTATTCTACCTAAGAAAATGAAGAACTAGGTTAGATTACTACCTTCCAGATTGCAGAAAAATTACAAAACTTCATCTCTCTGTTTTCGGCCACCGTGAGATTCTCCAACTACGGGTTCAACTCCTAAACGTCTCTAGCAACCGTCAAATAAGGTTTTCATCAGTACAGTCGACCAGTAAGTACTAAAACCTGTAATTTCATTCTGATTTTTGAATGATGTTTTTCGCGGGCACTTACCCCCCACTCCGCCATGGCCTCTGCCATGTCCTTCCAACATCACGCAAACTTCTTCTTCTTAATCTTTCCTTCACGAAACAGGGCCAAGGATGAGAATTGAAAGCTTGTCGAGTCTGATCAGTATCCCCAGTTTTGGTCTTTCAGTCGAGGCCACCGTCCATGGCAGTCATCGTGGCAGCACCACCACCGTGACCATCTCATTCTTCACACACACCCACTCGTCATAGAAAAATGCTTGAAGGAAAGGGATTCACTATCACTCACTCACCACCTCCCAAATCGTCTCTGTTTTTCTCAGTTTGAAACCCAAAGCCGTGCAACATAGCACAATCCTGTTAATTAAAATGTCCTGAGACGGTTGGCCAAGTTTCCACAGACCTCTAGAGGAGGGACACATGTCCAAATCATAGTAAACAGCCATCCCTAGGCGGCCACACGTCTTGTGATCCCTGGGCACAAATCCCAATGCACAGAATTGACCAAAATGCCCTTTTAAGGTAAAATTACCAAAATGCCCCTTGCATATCTTGACCGAACCATGAGCCATCCGAACTTCGATGATAGTGTGCCGTCTTTTTTTGTATTCAGGGCATCGAGACCTATCTAACGGTCCTCGAAATGCGCGAAAGTGACTTGTCCTCCAAAAAGTCAACCATTTGCCCCTATTCCATCAAAATTACCAAAGTACCATCTAACTTCCGAATGTCATAACTTTGTTCTCGAATGCCGGAATCGGACGTGCCACTTGTCTATGGACTCGTGACGTCCCGAACTACGTCACGGTCATCGGTCAAAGTCCTTTTAACCGCCCCATCAAAAAGTCAACATTTTGCCCAATTCTAGGGGCAAAATCGTCATTCTGCACTGTCCGTCTGAATTCGTCCAATTAATTACTGATTAGCCTTACTAATCCGTCATTAATCACTGTTCTAATCCCGATTTCTGGGACGGGTCGTTACAAGCAATGAGGCGTGAGATAAGTTGTCAGGACCCACCCCGGTTTCACCCCGAAACCCGAGGTAAATCCTGCTCCCGTCTGACTCCCCGACACAACACCCAAGTAAAACTCACTCAACCCAGTCAGACGCAGGAGTAATTAAACAGAATATCCCGAAGTTATCGTTTACAGAGCATAGTACGAAAATACAAGTAACTAAAGTCCGACAATAATTACACGCACACGGAAGACTTTAAACTACTCCGGGATCCCTCACGGCACTTCTATGCCTCAGACACTGCCTCGACGTCAAGACCCCGCACTAGCTCCACAACCTGGAGGGTAAGTTAAAACAAAAGTGTGAGAAAACCGATTTTTACCCTCCGTTTTGAAAACCACATGCACAACCAATAGTTATGAACACAATTATAAATCACTTTACCATAAACCGCATCATAAGAAACAGAAACACTAGAAAACAGTTAGAAAAACCACAGCATGTGAATCATAAAACCGTATCAGAAACCATAAACAGCAAATCATCATTTCCCGATCAAACCTGCTGGACCTATCCGAGTCTTTAAACTCCCGAGTCTTTAAACTCAATCCAGGCCTTAATCATATCCGAGTCTTTAAACTCAAGGCCTACGGGGGAAATCAATATATCCGAGTCTTTAAACTCCCGAGTCTTTAAACTCAATCCGGGTCTTTAAACCCAATCCGGCCGGTCCCCCGTCACATATATCCGGGTCTTTAAACCCAATAACCAGATCCAGCAAATCCAATCCCAAAACCATTTTAAAACCATTTACCAAATCCTCATCCAAACCCGAATCCGAAATCACTGGTCTGAAGCCCTTCCGGCGTTCAGAACCGTCATTCCGAACCCAAATCCGGAAAAATATCCATTTTCATACCAAAACCACATGTAATCACAAATCATATTTCATAACCCATTTATCATTATCAGAAAACCTTTATAGGTGGAAATCCCCAAATGTGGCATCAAAATCCAAAAACCAGCATTTTCTCGAAAAACGTGCAAAATCCCGAAAATATCTCGAAAAACGTGCAACATCTCAATCACGTATAATCACGTAAAACCATCATAATATATGCAATAAACATAGTGTCTTAAGTAAAACCATCAAAAACGTATATAAAAACAGTTATGCATGATCGAGTTTAAGGAAAGGGTTCACTCACAGTACTGAGCCCTACTCGCGTCCCGAACGTCCAGCCCGTTCCTCGGCTTCCTCGGGAAATCCCGATCCTGTCAAACACCGTCAAATTACGTCACTAACACGTCTACGAAGGTTCACCTAAATTCCCTCAAAAATCCCCGAAATCTAAACGTAATAAACCGATACCCTAAACCGTCACCCTCGCGGAACTAACCTC
This sequence comes from Prinsepia uniflora, assembly GCA_032719365.1. Classification (NCBI taxonomy): domain Eukaryota; kingdom Viridiplantae; phylum Streptophyta; class Magnoliopsida; order Rosales; family Rosaceae; genus Prinsepia; species Prinsepia uniflora. Next base: position 30,403,719 of record CM064866.1, read on the forward strand.
AAACGACGTCCGAACAACTCGAAACCACTTCCATTGAACTCACCATAACTCCTAGACCAAAAACCATGTTGACCGTTTCTCCAAGAACCGCCGCACGCGCCTCCACGCGCCACCCAAAGTGGCTGCGCGTGGCCCTCACGCGCCAGCTACAGTGCACCTTCAACCTCACGTCGACCCGGTTCAACACAGTAGGCTGCAGCTTGAACCGGCGTCAACGGTTCTCCGCTGTGCCTGCACCAAAACACCTCCTTCCTTCTTCTATAGCTTCGTCCAACCTTACTCTAAGCATCCCCATCCTCCAATCACCTCGACACATCCCCTACACCGTCGACTCAGACTCGAAACCAGACGGCCCAATTCCTCTGTTTTCCTCTCCGGCCGCCCAAGTAACCTCCCTTCACGGTGGTAACACCAGACGGTTCCTAGAACCTCAAGGAACCTAACCCGACTCTCCTAGACCTTCGACTCAGTCTCTAGGATCACGACTCTTGGTTTGAACCAAAACGGGAAAACAGGGCACACAGAGTCCCTCCGTCGTGCCAACCACCATTGTGCACCTCCCGTCACGGCAACACAACCGAACGACGCTCTGGACTCGACTGAACTCCCTAGACTCCCCTAGACTCTTCGATTCAACCTCTCAGGCCACAACTTCCGATTTGAAGTTCACGGCCAAAACAGAGCACACAGGTACTCCCGTTGTGCTAACCTCCGCCGTGTACACCCCCGTCACGGCGACCATCCTAGTCGACGCCTAGGACCCTCCTGAACACTATCCCGACCTCCAATCCTCTCGACTCTCAGCCCAGACCCACGACTTTCCAAATGAAAATCACGGGAAAAACAGAGCAGGAAAACTTACCCTTCGGTTGCAGCTCTGCCGTGCGCACCGCCGCCTACCACTGTGATCGTTGGACTCCTTGCAACCTCCTCAGCCTCCCCTTGCCTTGGATTGAGCCACCTCACGGCGTAGCCACCACCACAGTCTCACGGCCTCCCTGTTTCCCCAGAATTTTGCCGCACCACCACCGTGCCGCCGTGCACGATTCCTCCACCAATTCACGACCACCAGCTCAAACACTCCTCTCTGTCACTCTCACAAACCACTCCTCACTCCCCCTTGCACAGAATCGATCACTCTCTCCCAATGCCTCACCCTCTGTTTCTGTCTGTGTCGAAGAACAAACACACGGGCACACACAGGTGCACCCCAATAATAGAACCGTGCACACACCTTAGAATCCCCCAGAACCCACTACACACTTGCCACATGTCGCCATCCCCCCACTCTCTCTCACCCATGTGGCCCAATCTCAACCCTTCATCTACTTCTCTCTGCACAAATCCCCAGGTGCAAAAAGACCAAAATACCCTCCAGTTTTACACATTTTTACGGTTTTACCAAAACTTCCTAGACCCGTAACTCTCGCCTCGTAAGTCCGATGAATACGTTCCGCCTGTCATCGAACTCAGGACGACGAGAACTACCTAACCATCCTAGGTCAACGTACCAAAACTCGTCCGTACAAAAAGTCAACTATTCCCCCTAATTTACCCAAATTACAGTTAAGCCCTCAACCTTCCGAACATCACAACTTCCTCCTCGGATGTCGGAATCGGGCGTGCCACCTGCCTAAGGATTCGTGACGTCCTAAACTACGTCCTGGTCACCGGTCAACACCCATTTGTCCACCCGAACTAAAAGTCAACATTTTTGCCCGGACCAGGGGCAAAATCGTCATTCTAAGCTCCCGGACCTTTCGGGACCACCTAACCACTGATTAACCTCACTAATCACACCTTAATTAGTCTACTAATCCCGGCTTCCGGGACGGGTTGTTACATAAGTGGCACAAACACTTCTTCTTCTCCCAAGCTTCACGTCAAATTCTTAGCTCCAAACTTGAATGAAAAATGCAGAAACTCTTTATAAAATTGCGGCTCGGAAACTTATTACAATATACGAATTTTTTTATGTCCAGGGTGTACCCCTAATTAAAAACAAAACGAGACTATATAAAGAGAGGCATAAATCCTCTAAAAATAGGAGAAATTTTAGTAAGAAATCCTTGTGAACCTTAATTGGATTCAGATAAGTGTGCACCTTTAAGTGGAAGATCATATCATGACTTGACAAGGAGAGGAATTTCTGTGGCAGAAAGAAACAAAGATAAGTGCCCTGATTTATCTCCATTATTTAAGGGACTTATCCTACTGAAAATAAGGAAAGATAAGCTGATCAATCCATAAAATCATGGACTTGGACAACTGGAAATGCTGGGATTGGTCCACACTTACCCCAAGTGTGAACACAAGCCTATATCAGCCATGGAAAGTGGTAGACAGGTTCTTTCATGATCTTGAACGTTTAAAATGCATTGGTGACATGGCAATAACACTTGGATACGATCTAGGCGGCATGATCACATCCTAGACGTTAAAAAGTGCTAATACAAGGCCAAAACCCTAGAAGACCCCACATTAAGCATAGAAATTGGTGATTTTCAAAGTACCTCCAAACTTGGCCCTGATGATTTGCCTGGAAAGAGGGCACAATTTGTGTAGGAAATGCATGAAGAGAGCCCAAAAATACTATCATTGATACATCCAAATCGAGATGCCAAAATTTGGCCTTGGGAAAGGCCTTGGCCAAAAATGTGGCTTCAGAGGTGGAGGATATGGAACCAAGGTGGCCAAGTGGTGTACACCAGGCATGTCTCGGGCCTGTCTCTGGGGTGCCTCTTGGGTGTCTTCAGAGTTGTCCCTCGGGCTAGCTCTCGGGCAACGTGTCTAGGTCTGGGCACTCGACATGGCTAACTTCCTGGGCAGGGCTTGGCATGTCTCTACCAGGGCGATGACAAGGTAGAGACATGCCAAGGTCTCAGTGGGGTCTTGAGGACTTAGCTAGGATCTTAAAATCAATATAGTTCCATTCTTTCATTTTGGCTCAGATTTCATCCATTCTTTTTGTATTCTCTTCATAACTGACTGGACTTCCATATTCTACACAAGTCTCACAAAAACATAATACTTTATCCTATTGTTTGTACAATTATAATCAAAGGATAAGAAAAAGGGATAAGGAGTGACATTGAAACAGTGCTTAATTGATGACTTATCATGGACCGTCAAGAAATTCCATTAATAGTTTATGCACACAAGGTAGATAATCTTATAGGCACCAAACAGTAGTTGGGCTTCAAGCAGTTCAAGCAACCTAGCTCTAAGAAGATACTCACACATTATTTCAGTTGAAATGACATAATAGAATTCATTGAAATAAAAGTAATAAGGGAGACATACGAGAGATTAACAAGGAGAACACAACACATGAGCATCTCTAAGCTTGTCCTCTATTGCTAGCATTCAACAATTTAACCATGAACTGAATTTGTTTGAAAGATAAGAACGTAAGAAAAACTACATAAATTGCAGCTAGGAAAAAGATAAGGAAATGAGAACCCTTTAACATGTGATAAAAAGTATTTATATTGTTCCTGGGGTTTCTTAGAAACTAGGAGATCGTAATTACTTAGAAATTTAGGCTTGGATTTTGATTCCTAGGATCGAGTAGATAGATTTGGATATAAAGATTGTCTAATATCGTTGAGAAATGAGGGAGTTATGGAGGTCTTAAAATCAAAACCTTTAATGGAGTTTTCTAGCCGAGCGATTGTGGCGGCTTCAACGATTGCGGGCCTTTAATGGAGTTTTCTAGATTTTGACATAAGCATGATGTCATGATGTCGTCAGTATGCCATGTGGCTGGGGTACCACATCAGCATGCCACTTGTCAGGTTGGCGTCAGTTGTTAGGGACATGTGTCAGGCCACGTCAATAGGTAGGGGCGAGTCAGCATGGTGCCAAGTCAACTAGGGCTGACATCAGTGGGTGACGTTGGGCAAGTGCCACTGCATGGGCACGAGTTTCAAGGTGACGCTTGGGCTTATTCGAAAGGTATCAACAAGTTGAATTCAAAGGTGGTGGTTTCATACCGATCAACGTTTGCTTAGGTATTGTTTAGGACGTTCTTAGACTTGGATTGCATGTTCAGGATGTGTTTACTATTTCGGGGTTTAGGGGGTTTACATACAAGGTTTTTTGGATTATTAGTGACCTAAGGTTGTTACTTTATAAAGGCTAGGGTGCTTCGGGTGACACGACCTACCCCCAATCCCCCGGGATTAAGGGATAAGCTGTGCTCCCGTCCAACTTACGTGCAACATTAAGGCTAAACCGACATCCAACCTCCACGTAACACACAAGCCGAACAAGGGATTCCCAAACGAACCGTCCAAAAAGTTCCCGAACTTCCCAGGAGCACGCAGAATCTACTGTGGATTGCTTGTGTGATGTCTCCGTCTCTCTCTAACAACAGCTTGTACCGTATCAAACCTGGAGGGTATCGAAAACATAAAAAAAGTGTGAGTGGACAAAAGAAATAATAAGTTTAGAAAAAAAGTTCATAAAAAATGTACATTTCTACCCTCCATTTAAAAACCAATGCATGCATATAAAACTCATACCAAAAAAACCATATCTTAAATCTAGTGGCCTCAACCCAAAATCATAAATCCTCATCAAAGTACGGGAACTCAGTCCAAGACTCATCAAATCCAAATCATCCGGGGCATTGCCCAAAACATCTGAAAACTAGTGAAGAACATCAATCAATCAAGTTGTTGGATCTCAAATGCGCCCGAGTCTTTAAACTCAAAACACATGCGCATAATCAGGCCTTCCCAGGGATATCAACGAGTCTTTAAACTCAAAACACAATCAACAGGCCTCGGGGGATATCACAATAACCGAGTCTTTAAACTCAAAACATATCAATCCAAGGCCCTCCCCCGTCAATCAACCGAGTCTTTAAACTCAAAACCAAATCCAGCTGTATCCGGGTCTTTAAACCAAAAACCAGTTTTCAACAGGTCTTTAAACCCAAAACCAAGTGAAAAATCATAGAAAATCCGTTATCCGAATTCGCATTCATGATTTCGTAAGCTAGCATCCGGAATCATCATTCCGAACCCAAATCTAGAAATTCACTTCGAAACTCCAAAACTGAATCTGAATCATATTTTCGAAATCCAATTCCAAAACCCGAAATCACGTTTATCGAAATCCTTTTTTATGAATAAGGCTTCAAGCCCGAATCATTTCCAAACTCCATTATAAATCATTAAAATCAATCATATCTCAAAGCCCAAATCATCGTATCGAAACCATCATCAAATCATAGTAGAAAACCATATTTCATAAAACGTGCAATTCCATAAATATCTCGAAATACGTGTAAAACCATATCTCACAACAGTACTAACTCCCGCAACAACCAATCAAATCACTCGGATTGTCCTGATCCAATCCACATCTCACCTAGTCAAGCACCTTGAAACTGTTCCGATTCAGCAAGCCAACCACAATATACCTCGGCACTAAGCCGATCACCAACTCCTACCAGAACATTAGGATGCACGTCCAAACGCACCAGAACACATCTTAAGTACATGCACCAATCACAACCAACCAAAATCACGATGAAAACCACCAAACACACGCAACAACAACCCTACGAACTTTGAATCACACAGAGATATTTTAGAATACCTCAAACACAGCTCGTCGAGTATATCCTCACGTACTTCCAACGACATCCTACGGTACATCCACCAATCAACCACATCGGCATCAGCCACATTCTACTACACCCAAAGTCCAACCAACAACATCCTTGTGTACCCGTCACCTTCACAGTGTAATCTCTAAGGCACACGAAACATCCTTGTAACCACACCGATTAACACCTGCCTACAAGCTGGTCACGCTTCTCTTTTGTAGTCCGTCAGTCCAATCCTACCACTGGGCTGAACTACATGTCTTCCGGGGAAGTCCAACTCAAGTACCTTCTGAGTCTCCCGGTCACCTGGGTCTCCCGACCAATGTGAAATCCAATTGTATCTCAACTACGAATACAGAGCAGACACAATACCGGTTCCAAGTCCCATACCATATGTATGCTAGACGGACACACGCGTCCTGCACAAGATGGTCAAGATATCCAGCCTATGTCTCACATACAATCCTCCTAACCCACAACAACTCAAACCTGAGCCAGAAAACGATCCATTCCCGATCCACTTACTCCAAAGTCGATCCCACTTCTCGTCCATACAACTCTTACCATCAGTCCATCACCTCGAAGTAAAAAAAATCCAAAATACCACACGTCTAGATTGTGGGTTCTCTTCAATAACCTCATATCAATCAGTTATAGTAACTTCTTCTCATCTTCCTTCAGTCATCCTACAACGGAACTCACAATGGTCCCACAATTATGACATCACAAGTCAGCCTACTTTAATCCAACTTAGCACAATCCTATGGCACTCGCCACACATGCCAAACAGGGCGTCACTAAGTACTCTCTTTATTCCTCAACACATCCACTTGTGTCCACGATTAAGGGGCGTCACAATTTCCTGAAGTGCCATCCCTAAGTCACCTAAAGCGACGCCAGGAGGCATCAACCCTCAGAATCAACAGTGGTCTCGTCGTCGCAATCACAACATCTCCTAATTTTGAGATTCCAACCATGGGACTTCATCCTGAACAAGTATACCACTACCAGACTAACCGTCTAAACATCAACTCCTCTACGGGACTTAGAAAAGTCCACACCTCCTACAGATCACAACCACGTGTCCATAAGCAAACCAAATCACCGACCAACTTACCTGTCGGTTCTCACTGTTATACACATCCAACAGGGTGTCAATCATCACTCCTTCTGATAATCGCATTCCAACCTTTCTGAGGTTCAACCCCAAGCACCACTATCATACAAATAACCAACTCTCGGGATCATAATCAACGATCACTCACCTCAGACTCCTTAGTCACAATCCTCGATGTCGTCGATCCCTAGCCTCGAGGGAGTCACCAAGTACCAACACCACTCCAAAACAGCCAACATCTGCTGACTCATTTGTCACCTCTTGAGGTACCTACGTAGACCAAACTCGCTCATGGTCAACCTGACCATACCAACCTAGCCCGAACCAACACGAAGCATAGGTCCACCCCCGCTTCCGTTGCGCTACTCTGATCAAACTAATAGCATCCTGACTGTACGTCCCAAACATGACCTACCAAGGGTCATCACACATCCAACTCGGTTAGCAGTTCTCTGCTACCAGAGACTAGCACCGCACGACTGGCCACAAACTCATTTCACGATGTGTCATTCCTATCATTCACAAGCATCGCAGCTCATGGCACATCATCCCCTAACTCGTGCTCACAGCACACCAATCCCGAACCTCCGCTTCTACCGAGCTAAACCCTCAATCTATGCTTAAGTGGGGGTAACTGACATCCCTAGTAATTAACAACTCTGAGCAAACTCAATGCTCAACCACCAGGCCGCAATCTCACTAGACTTGTCTAGAGTCATCCACCAACCATCCACTACCTCGGCTACATCTCGCAGCACCATTTCCAATCCGACCGTAAATCGGCCCAACCACAACAACTATCTAGCCACAAACCCCAAACTCACGGTTTCCAGACTAAGCACTTACTCCGGGGTTTCTTACTACAGTACTCACAGGAATAAGCCAGCACCCGTACAACAGGGTTCCACAAATCCTCACTCGGTTTATCAAAACCCACGGCATCCACTAGCCCACAACAACCTCCACTCGGGTCGTCACAACCGATTAAGACCATCCCTTATCGTAAAGTCTACACACCAACGTCAACCAGTAACCAACACTAGGGGAAAATCCCTCAAATGAGGCATTCGGCTACTCGTAGCCGCACAAATCCGATCTCAACCAAACTAACCAAAAGGTCACCAATCCATACTTTAGTCATCCGGCCTAACAAGCCACCGTCAACTGGGCCTCCTCGGCCCACGTGTACCACTAGCTCAACAGGATGTCATCAGGTTCCAACATGCTGACCAATCGCCCATCAATCGTATGCCACTGGTTACCATCCAGGTTAACCACAGCTGGCATACATCAGAACCCTATAGTCCAATCATCGAGCATATCCAGCGCCAAACACGCTAACTACTTCGGCCCTAAGCCGACATACATCTCACCACACACCGCGCATCGGGAAACACATCACTCAGTCGCTCGTACTCTTACCACTAAACTAAGCCACTATCTATCACATGCGTATCCAGGTTGATGACGGGCCATTCCGCGGTCGAGACAACACATCCACAGTAGCATCACAGCACGCTAGTCGACAAACCACTTGCTCTGGAAGCCAAACCTCACGCAGAGCGCACAAAATCCTGCTCTGATACCAATTTGACACGACTTACCCCCAATCCCCCGGGATTAAGGGATAATCCGTGCTCCCGTCCACCTTTACGTTCGACACACGACGTCCAACTTCCACGTAACACGTAAGCCGAACAAGGGATTCCAAGCGAACAGTCCAAAAAGTTCCGGACTTCCATAGCGCGCAGAATCCCCCGAATTTCACATGTTTTAACACTTCCCATCGGAGGCCCCACTCGCCCCTCGAGGGGGCCACCCAAAGGGGTTGCGCGTGGGCCTCATGCGTCAAACTACTGTTCATCTTCAACCTCTGTCTAATCCAGTTCGAACCGGCCCGGTTCGACCGTTACCGACGCAGGCAGTCCAACATCCTATCATGTTCAATTTTTGTATGTTTTTAATCCTATTTTCATCCTACATCTACGTCTCTTCGTTCCCCAAACTTCATGTCTTTAAATCACAAAATCGTTGTTTGAAGCATACCTTCCCGCTCAAGCCTTCAAACCTCCAAGTTCCTACTTCCAGTTCCAATGATTCTGACCATCACGTCCCTTGATTTTAGGCTTGCTAGCTTCGTACTATCCTTTAAAAGCTCATACAAACAATTAAATCAATTAATACAAGTTAAATCCATGGTTTCCATTTTCAGATTAAAAAATCGAGTTCATGGGAGTTTCACTTACCCACTCCATTCTAAGCTTTGAAACCCATGCTTATTCTCGATTTCCCCAGACCTCCAGTAACATCTTTCATCCATTATAATCAATCAAGCCATCAAGAAACAAGGTTTTCCATTCCAAAGGCCTCAGAACTTCTCGGGTTTTCTTCCTCAAGGCGCCGTCGTAGGCACCGCCCGTGACCACCATCTTTTATCAGTTCACTCTTCTTTCTTACTCTCATTCACACCCCCATGACCAATTTGATGAAGATCGAACAAATTAAGTGGAAAGGTTCTCATGGTCTCCTCTGTTTCTCTGTTTTCCCATAGCCGGGCAACCAAGGTTTAAAAACCTGAGAATTGGTGAGGCGGTGAGAGGGTTCTACAAACCTCCAGATTGGGCCAAGGTGTCCACTTCTCTGTGGCTAGAACTCCCAAGAACAGCCAAGTGTCCCCTGATCACTGGGCATCAATCCCAATGCAGGCCCAATTGACCAAAATGCCCTTGAATGACAAATTACCATTTTGCCCCTCATGTTCCTAGACCCATAACGTTGACGCCCAAACTTCAATTGACGCATGCCATCTGTCGTTATACTCAGAGATTGAAACCTTCCTAACGGTCGTCGAATTACGTGAAAAGTCCATGGTCCTATGAATAGTTAACAAATTGCCCCTTTTTAACCAAAATTACCAAATTACCCTTGAACTTCCGAACATCATAAATTTTTCCTCAAATGTTGGAATCGGACGTGCCACCTGTCTATGAACTCGACGTCCTGAACTATATCACCTTCATCAGTCAAAGCCCATTTGACTGCCCGAACCAAAATTCAATCGTTCGCCCAATTCTAGGGGCAAAATCGTCATTTCGCACCGTCCGTCCGAAATCACCCAACTAATCACCGATTAACTTCACTAATCCTTCATTATCCACTAATTTAATCCCAATTTACAGGACGGGTCATTACATCGGGGACTTCGGAGGAGCGCACCGCTCAGGATTGAACTATCGCTAAGACTAAGAGTGGACATTTTCTTTAGTAAATGTGATGCATACATATTTGCATATTTATATGGTTTTATGGCATCGTTTGGATTACTATGGTTCAAATATATGATTCTAAAATTTTTCTGGGTAAACACTTGGTTTAGGAATATATATTCGGTTATGGTTTTCTAGAGACAGGTTTTTGGTTGATTTTGGGAAAAACCGAATTGGGGGCATGGCTGATGCCCTGGTGAAATTTGTTTTTGGACTTTTGTGGGTATTTCAGAAGCAGGTTAAAGGTGTATTTGTGAACTTTTTTTTTCCAGTATGGTCATCCTCATGCGATTTGATCGCTATTCCAAAGTTAGACTCCAAGGATTCCTAATGACAGACTCGAACGTTGTCGGAGTTGGGCTCCACTCATGCCGAAGAGGTGGAACTTCGCAGGTTCCATGATGTCTACGCTTAGTACAGGGGGATTGCTGGTTGGACCAGCGAGACGTGGTTTGACTATTATTGGTTGTTGCGTCTAGAGGTTTTCAGAATGGTTTTATAACCGGGGATTTCAGAGAAATGTGGACCAGGGGTATTTATATGTTTTATATGATTTATGTTGGACCCACATTTATATATATAATTGTTTATCTGAAATCAACTATTTATCTGACTATGCATGCATGTTTTTATAAAACAAAAAGGAAAAAAGGCTATATCAGAAAATGGTTTTCCAAAGGCTTATTTTTTTTCCACTCACAGTTTTCATGGTTTTTGGTACCCTCCAGGCTAATCTTGGGGTGAGCGCTATATTGAGGCTGAGGCTAGTTACCAAGGACAATGCGATCTCATTAACCAAAGTAGGGTTTTGGTTGTTTATATTTTTGTCTAATGCTTTGAATAATTATTTATTTATGGGTTTTCATTTACGGTCGACGCATGGAATGTATCCCATGTCTAACACTATTTTGTATTTATTCGGATTGAGGATACTTTGAGAATTTTAAAGTGTTTTTGTCAGACGAGAGCAGGCCTTTTCACCGGTATCGTGGTGATTTCGAGGAGGGTCTTGTCAATTAATGGGTCACATTGGCAAATATTGATAGTAGCCAGGCTTGTCTTTGGTTTGATCAATGGCTGGGAGGTTCTAAGTCGAGTGTCCCTAAACCACGCCATGGTATTAATTCTAATGGATTGCTTGTGAGTCTTCTAAGGAAGATGAAAAATTACATATTATATGTTGCAATATATATAACATATATTTATTTAAATATAAACAAACCAAATCCTATTTCGATCGGATCCAACTTGACGTAGAATTAAGAAATAGGGTTACGATTTTTCAGGATAAGGAATAAACAAATTACGGATAAATTCAAGTGAATCTTTCTTAAATCCAAGCGATCTTCTCATAGGTGTTTACCTCCGATCCAGTCAGAGGATCAAATTGATTATAGAAACATGAGGCTGAACAACCCTTTGATTCTCCTTTGAAAAAATTCATTTTTTGAACCTAAGTAGTAAGCCCACCCCAAGAAACAAAAAAAAAAGGGTCATTAGAAGCATTTATTTTCTAAGTAGTAAGCCCACCCCAAGATGAGCAAGGTTCAAAACGGCACTAGACACTTCTAGGGCGGTCGATAGGGGGCTAGCTCTTAGGCTGTTAGGCAGGGCCTAGGTGGTTTTTTTTAAAGAGAAAATTCAACAAATTAATAATATAATGAATACTATCACATAATTTTAGAAGAAAAATTAATTATCTAGATAAATAAATTGAGTTAGGAATCATAAATGTGAAAAATTTAAGTTTTTTTTATTAATTTTATTATACAACATTCTATATTTTTTAATTTATTATCTTTGTTTTAATTAATACTTATATTATTAACTAAGTATTTAATAAATAAAATAACTTATATAACTTTATATATATATATATAAGAACTTATATAACTAAATATGTATAAGGATGTACACGCAAATCCACCTAGGTGTCTAGTCATTAGGCGAGACGGTTTTTCACCTTCGAGCGCCTAGGCATCGCTTAGGCGGACTAGGCAGCTGCCGTTTTGAACAGTGAAGATGAGTGCTCTCCTATTTCGACTTCCCAAGAGCCTCTGATAACATAGCCAAGACAACAATGGGTTTTCTGCGAAGATTTTTAGTCTTCTGCTCTGCTGGCTGTGCTAGCTGTGCTATCTTGACCATTCACAACACATCCTTATTTTGTTTTAATATAGAGCTTAGGTGCAGCATCTAAATGTACAAATGGTGTGGCCGAAGTAGGAATGGTCAAATCGTCCGCAAGTAAATAAAATGCTTGAATAGAAGTTATGGACCCCTCTTTGGTAGAAGTAATTCTTTCTTGTAAAATACCCATTTCGGTACGAAGGGACGTCCTGTTGGCACTAATCCTTCATTTTGTCTCTGTGGAACGAGGAGAAAAAGGGGCTCAAGGGGAAGAGGATTGTAACATGAGAGAAGCAAGGGGTCAACCTCTTGCAGAAAGTGGAGTCTTTGATTGATTGGCACTCCAGATGCTAGAATGACAATGTCATTGATAATTTGTTGTCCATGAGGATGCTTTGAGGATTGTGCGAGCCCCAATTGGTAGACAGGAAAACGATCATCGCATTATTTGGCCCAAGAAAATTTGGCTGTTATTCTGTGAAATCTGGCTATCACTTCCTCCATAACTCCCCCTCGCCCAAAATAAAATCCGCAAGTTTACATGGAGAGTCCGTAGAAACGGAATTGCAATTACTGCTAATTTGACACGAAGGAGAATTAGTGCTAATCCTCTTTGCCCAATTAGTAATGAACATGAGGAAATGGTGGAGCAAATGCTCCTTCTTTGTCCTTGGCTTGATAGGTTGTAGTTTGGCAGTGACCTCCATTATATTATTGATAAACAATTTGTCACTTCTATTAATATTTGGATGTAGGGTGTGATTTCGGGTGACTCTTTCTCCAAGGATCAGAAGAAGCAAATTTTTGGGTCAATCATGTTCACCATTTGACACATCTAGAAAGCTCGAAACGACTCCATCTTCAAACACAAAATGCCCAATCCCCTCATGAAAGTTAGGAAACTCTAAAATACTATTTCCAAATTCTCTCAAGCCCAAAGGAAGGGTATATGTTCCCCTAACCCTATCCTTCAGCATGTTGCCCTTGTGGTTTGGAACCCTCCACTTTCCCCGTGTACCAAGCTTAATGTTGATGCCTCCTGGAGTCCTCACTGATCGCAGTACGAAATTGAAATTGTTGCTAGATATGATTGTGGACAATTTGTGCGAGCTAAATATGTCCATTGCTCTGCAAATTCTGATATTCTTACTGAGGCCTCTGTTGTTCTTGAAGCATGTAAGTCTGCTAGAGAGCTAGGACTTACAAATATCGTTACTGAGCCTAACTCCAAATCCATCTTGTTCAAATTGCTTGTGGATGTTGGGAACTCTTTCCTACCCTTGACAGAATCAAGAATGGCGGCTCATTTTTCAATTCTTGCACTTGGTTCTACATTGGTTGTAATGGAAATTCAGCTGCAAACGGCCCCCCCCCCCCCCCCCCCCCCCCCGACATTAACCTTCCCTAGCACCAAGGATGAAAATATCGATATCGACAAATATATCACTAGTTAAATTTACGGATATCTCGCCCCAAATATTGATATCAATATCGATATCGTTTACGGTCAACAAAAATGACGAAAATTTGGTCTAAAAATTGGAAATTTGGAATGAAATTTTGGGCAAAACATAAGTACCCAATAATGGTTATATAGGACTAATAAAAACTATAAAAAATAACTTTGATATAATAAATATATGATGAATCATATGATTTAATATGGTTCTGACGATAACTAATAATATAAAATATAAAATATAAACATAAATTGAAGTGAGTTACTATAATTGAAAGTTAAAATAGTTAAAAGCATAACAATAAACATACAAAAATTCATTGTAAGAAAAATGATAAAATAAGTTTAAAATATTTAAAATTGGAAAAAAAAAGGATGAAAAAATAGGATCAAACATTGTTAAAAAATTGGAAGTAATGGATATATTTAAAATTGCACATAAATGAAAAGAAAAAAAAAAGCCAACATTTATTGAAAAATTGGAAAAAAAAATGAATAAAAACGGAGGGGAAAAAACGAAAAAACGAAAAAAAAAAAAAGGATGGAAAAAAAAAAACTGCAATTGGGACAAGGGGGGTCGAACTAGTGACCCACGAAACTTAACCCAAATGAAAACAAAGCTAACGTCATCTCTGCTACCCATCAGCTTTGTTATTATACAACGTTTAATATATAAGTATACACAATATTAGCAATACCAGTCATCCTCAATCTTCAATCGGGTCTGCAACTCGGATTTTTTGACCCTGCAACATGACCCGACTCAATTTCCTTCTTTTTACGTCAGATTTTCACCAATTAATAGTACATCTTCATCGGTTTGATCCCAAGAAAGGATCTGTGAGCTCAAAACATGACAATTGTTCGATATTTCGGCGAAATTTTGACGAAATTTCAACAACATTTACCGATATTTTCATCCATGCCTAGCACCCCCCAGATCCTTGGAACTTATCTTGCTAGTTGGTCTGCGAAACTTGCTTCTGTTTTGATTTCTTGCACTACGTATTTGGTTGTTTCTGTTTTCTTGCTCTATTTTGCACACCAAAAAAAAGGGTACAACTACTAGCCAACACAATTTTAAGTAGGCCTAACAACAGGTCGTGTCGTATCGAGTTTGTGTTGTATCATGAACTTTGTTTTACTCAAATATGCCCAACCTGACCTGTTTGAATAAACATGTACTTGAAATCCAATTAACATATGACATGTTTGACCCGTTTAATCTGTTTAACATATTTAACCTATTTAAATTATAAGATTTAATAGGTATTTAGGTAGATAAATTGATAGATATGATTAAGAAATGTCACCTTTATTAAATAGGTCAATATATAAGTTAATATACATATTAAAAAATTAAACCAAAATCTACTCATTTATTAAACAGATTAATATGTTATTATACGAGTTAACAGATTACCCCAAAATTTACTCGTTTATTCAACGTATTATAATAGATTGACTCAAAAATGACTCGAAATTTTAATCATACAGATTAACCCAAATAAATCTCATATAGATTTCAAATCGTATATCAAACCGTGTTAAAAATTACCACCCTTAATTTTAAATTTACTCTTACTCAAATAAAACAAAAAGAATTTGGAACGGAAAGTAGAGTAAAAATAGATGGACACTAGATGAGCACTTATTTTATTGGAGAAACCAGAACATCGCAACATTAGTTACTCTATTTCCTAACATAGAAGAATATGAAGACTATGGAACAAGATGGGGTACAAACAGTTTTTATTAGAGAATTGTGAACATTACAACATTAGTACTCTAGTTGCTTCCTAAGCAGATCCTCATCCTCCATCCTGCAAAACCAGCAACATCATTTCTTCAAATGTATGACTTCCGCTTCTTGGATCAAACCCTTGAGACATTGTCTTGATCACTAAACTCTTCATACCAAACTACTTACACTTGGATCGCTACTGACCATCTGTACATCTCTTTTTCTGGGACTGGGATGGTAATGGTCACTAATCCGGATGCAGAATCATACACAAAGCCAGTCTCTTCATTGTCAATGGTACACTTCAGCGGCAGCTGGGAAGAGTAAGCTCCAAACCTACCACAACCTCGGATTGTGAGAGCAATTGTGGCAGTTGGACATAGGTTCTCGCTGAGAAAACTTGTAACTTCTCCATCGCAAAGCTCTGGTTTCTTGTCGGAAGCCAAGTGGATTTCAACCTGCTCCACAGCAGCACCCGAGTTGAACATGTCAAGCAGGCCTATCGGCGCAAATGCAATGTTGGATGTGATCTCCTGCAACATAAATACCATATCAGTTGGTAAACCCTTGGCTAGTTTGAAACTCTAGCGTCAATTAATGACAGTTACTATAGAAACACAAACCTTGAGAGGACAGAAATGGAAAACCTCATACTCTAGAACTTTAAGGCTCACGGGCACTGAAGCACCTTTAGGCAACCGAGCCAACTCTCCTGATAATCAATAATCGTTCATTCAGTACTATGAGAATTATATGAAAAAATGTAGGTCGCTTTGTTCATTAAAGTTTGCCACTACATCATATTGACACTGCCAGAGAATTGCTTCCATGGCACTTAGCTTCTGCCAGAAAATATTGGTACCTGACTTATGAGCATAAACTACTGTTTCTCCATTCCAATCAGCACCAGAAACTTTTGTTAGGGCATCAACATCAGTGGCACGGACACAACCAGTGAGGGTGGCACAGGGATTGTCATCATGTATGCGGGTCTTCTTTTCAATCTTGCACCAACCAGCACCTTGACAGTTGAACACACCAACTACACCCGTGCATTTGTTTACATTCCATATTTTGAGCAAGCTATGATGAAAGTTAATCACATAAGCTTTGCTCATAAAGGTCTAAACTTAAAACCACAGAACTTGGGAAGCATAGCAAGGAAGCAGAACAAACCTGGTCTTATCTCTTGCGGGATCCACAAAGAGACAATCACGAGTAGGCCTGCCAGGTAATTGGGCACGAAGGACAGATCCATCAGGGAGGACCAGTTTCCTCAGAAGCTCAAAGTTGTGGGTGCCTGGCTTATCACTGTTACGAGCAAATCCCAAGAACATAGATTATAACTCATACTTTCATTAAATGCCAATAAAACCCAATGCAGAGCATTACCTGACATAGATTGCACACCCACCAATAGCACGAGCTGCACCGTGATACTCTGCAGCAGGATGTAAACTCTGCAAAAGAGGACTCATTAATATCACATGTTATACCAAATGCGAGTGAATCTCAACATCACCAAACATAGTGATTGCAAATCTGGAGCGTACATAAACATGACTGTAAACTAAATATGCATGAACAATAACAGACCATTTCAGGTACTTCTAGGAAATTGCTCCTTCCTAGGTTTCCATACAATATCAACATACAGAAAATTACAAATTACAAAAGCATTGAGCCAAAAAAATAGGATATGTAATGCTTCATTATTTACTTACATGGAACATGTCCCAGTCAGGTTGCATGAATTCACCAAGGAAAAGGGTGTTATAAGCAACAGAAGATATATGAATTGTGTGAGAAGCAGGATCCCGTGGGTAGAAGTCATCAGAAGCTCTCACCACAGCAGTCTGCTTGGCACTGTAGAGCCCATCAGTGTTATGACACATGCAAGCAATGCATCCATTGTCAGCAAAGTTTCGAGAAACCGAGGCCTCAAGTGCCTGGTGGTAGCTACGAGTCAATGAAACTCTACCACCATGACCGGACCCAAGAGTCTCAATGATGTTCTGAACGTCAACCTTAACTCCATCCACTCCACAAGATGCCAAGTAGGCATGAAGCTCATTGTAGAAATTGAAAACTCTCTTTGGATGTACCAGACCAAGGCCATGAACCGATAAACTGTCCATAACTATGTCTGGTTGGTTACCCATTACACCAGGGGACGTCACTGGGTATGCCAAAGCAGTATCATAGTGTTCCATGCCAGCAGCCGCTGGTTTCACTCCACCCCAGTAACCAGCTAGAGCATGCCATACATACACAAACCTGTACCGTGGAAAAACATGAATTAAACTAGTAAGTAATAATACTACTTCCTACAGAAGTCTAAAAAAATGCCATAATGGTAAAGACCTTTAGCGGTTGTCAAGCAGAGTACAAAATCTAGCATCCTAAAGATAATTGTTTACCTTGTCTGCTAGGACTTACTCATAGTGAGATTAAAGTAAGCCAATCTATTTTTTAACTAGAAGGAAGAGGCCTGGGGCCTCATCCAACATTTGTTCTGATCATCCATTCTTCACCATCCCAAACATCTGTACTTAACTTTCCAATAAATAAATATACTTTCATGTTATAATTTGATAGCAGTAATAAATATGGTTCTCCAGGGCATCTACTATGAAAGATCATTTTGAAGGACAAAAAACCATTGATTTTTAAAACCAAGCAATAACTAGCAATACGTCTGAAGCAGGAAAGCAAAATATATGCAAAATAAGTAACGAAAGAACAGATGGCAGCTTTGTAGCACTTGCCATAATCCAAGTTAACCAGTCAACTAAGACCACTTACTTCACATTGTGATGCTTCTTGGCTTCATCCACAAGGTGTTTCAGGCCAGATACTTTCTCACTGTTGTTATCATTCTTTTGGAATTTTTCGTTCTCTTTAATTCCTGTCAACCTACTCGCAAACCTGCAATAACACATTTGCATTAACTAACCAAATCGTTTAATTAGATGGACCAATCAGCAACGTTTTGAAAATAAAACGCATGGATTGCGTGTAAGAAAACGACAAAGAACGTCCTTTCAACGGATCCTACGCCAATCATGCACATGCAAAGAGAACGCTATCACACTAAAAACAGAGTAATCATTTAAGATTGAGAAAGAGGACAGAGGCATTACTGAGCTCCTTCTTGTACAACAATATCAGAATCCTTGTCCTTTTTTTCAATCTGCTGCCAACCATCATCTACAATTAGGAACCGCGGAGGCGTCCCTCCCTTTGATAAGCTGCAATCATTGAAGAACAAGACTGATTAAATAATTCTGATTATGAACGTAGCTAGATTGAACAGAAAATTATATATGATTATCACTTCTATACCTTTCAAGACCTTGATCCACACCCTCAGCTGTGACATCAGTGTAAAAGGCATCCCATGTACACCAGCCAAACCAGTCAAGAAAAGATGGCAACTACATGCAACCAAGGAACAGAAATTGGGTTCATTCAAGTAATTTTTGTGATGCGCCATTCCAATTTTAGAACCTCAATTGCCAAACAAAAAAATGTCATATAGGCCTAACCTTTTTCTTCTCACGATGAACAAAAGTTTTCATGTGTTTTTCCACAGCCCTGTTGAATGAAATTGAAAACAGGGAGTCAGGTTCCAAAATAAAAGGAGGACATTATCCTAATGAAGACAAAATTATTTACCTTTTCAAGCAATAACATAATCAAAATAGCAAACAAGACTTGAGAATTAATTGCAGATTTACAAAGCGTACACAAAAGAAATAAGAATTCAGGGCTTACTTTACGGCCTCGGTGATGACTTCAAATGGATTGGTTCCAGCGTGCACGTAAACAAGGCACTGACCCTGATTGGTCTGAACAGCAGAATCACCTGCAAAACCAATCACACAGCACAAAAAGAAAGTTGTTTTCTGTTCTATCTAACCCAATTTTTTTCCCCCTCCCAAATGCTTTAAACTCCAAATAATTTGTTTCATTTGAATGAATATTCATTGCGGATGGTTTCTCCAGCACGAGTGTAATCGTATTAATGACAGCTCCACCCCACGTTTTCATATTGTTCATCTCCTTCATAATTGTCCGCGGGATGGGACTGATTAACAGGAAGACATGGCCTTAAATAATGGAGTGACAGGCAGGGAAGATGTATATAGGTAGCCTACGCCACACACTTTCTTTTTTTTGTTTATGGCCATAATCTACTGATTCTACTCACCACTCTCAAGACAAATCTCGACTTCGTTCCTCTCGTTGCCCTGCAGAACAGAACGAAACAGGCCCTCAAGTAGAGGCAGGAAGACTGTGTATAACTTAGGGGAAGATTCATCTTCATCACCTCCTTCTCCACTGCCTTCGCTCTCCACAAGCAGGAACTGAGTCTCCAGCGGAACGTCTTTCCCACATGTCCCCATCCTCTGAGTCATCCACCATAACTTGAACCGGAAACAGCACATGAAACGGAGACCCCTATTCATCATCACAATAACAAGTTAATTGCTACCACTTTTATTAATAATTGAAATTCCGAGCACAGCTAATTAGCCATCCGTGCTCAGTTACTGTATCTCCATTTACAGCTGAATTTGTTCGAGAGAAACTTTCATATATTGGCATAATGAAGGAAACTACTTACTCTAAAACACCGATGGGGAAGATATGAAGGCTTTTGCTATGAGAGGCGGTGGCACCAAGGAAAGCACCGGCAACGAGCCCAACACCGGTTCCTGGTGTAAGCACGAGGTTGTCTGGAACTCTACTCAAAATGGTCTTGCCGTGAACCACGAGGTTCCCATCTTGGATTGAAATATTCGGTGTGACCGTCATGGTTGATCACCAAAATAAAATAAAAAATTTACCTGCTAAAAACATAAAGCACAAGTTCAACAAAATTCACCTTGGAAAAAATCCAGATTTCTATACCATGCATGTTTCAAATCATCAACATCAAATACCTCGATTCATGTGTATCCATGGAAAATAACAAGAATATATATATATATAAGCACTAGTAAAAACAATAATTTTCAGATACAGGGAAAAAATATTAAGAACCCAGGTGAATAGCATGTTGGAAAAAAGGAAGGTTCATTTGGTAACTCGGAAGAATTGAGGCGGTTAATGTAAAAACTAATAGAGAAATATAAAAAGTCGACAAGTCGAAAATGGAAATGACTCGAGGATTATGAATCAACATCAAGTTTGGACCACAAAGTTTGGGCCTTCTAGCTTTTTCTTTGTAAAAAAAAAAATTAAAATTTCAGGATAATCGTAATCGGAATCAACAAAGAGCGTCCCAACTAGGAAATTCACAGACGTAAGCTCAATGAAAGAGTTGGTTTATGATTAACAGCCATGAAGATCCAAAAGCCCAGAAAGAGCTTCATGTGCAAGTAACTAAAGAGCTCAAGCAAAGCAAGAACGCACCAGGGCTAAAAAGCTTCTCTTTTGGCCGCTCAAGCACAGAACTTTCTTCGGTCTTTGTAAAAGGGAAGAGAAAGAAAGAGAAATGAAAATGGAAAGCGGAGGGTTTACTACAGAACCAAAAACCCAAAGAGAATCAATGCTCTCCGTAAACACGCACTGGGAAGATTTGTAAGAGTGTTGGTGGGTTTATATACCCCTCACCACGCTAAACTTCGAGCAGCTTCCGATCCTCGATGCTTCCAGATGATGCCACGTTGGCCTTCCCTGATTGGCTTTTTATGAAGTAGGATCACCATCATTCAAATTGTTTATTTCAAAATAACATTCTGTCCTCAGTCTTCACATGTTGACAAGTTTATGTGTTTTACTATTTGTGTCATGGTCATATTCGGAATCAATCTCAACCACAAATTCAGGTCAAACTTAATTAATTTGTTGCGTCTAAAATCTGACACAATTATATTGTCAGCTAGATATTTTGACGAAAATACTATTATTTATATAATTAATATTGAAATGAGTTGTACTATTAAACAACTTTATATAGCAATAATAGTAGCATTGCAAATAATTAAATTGAACCGCCACATGTGGCAAGATTGGTTACGCATCGTTTGAGCACTATCCAATTTCAATACTACTTGTAATTAGGACTTTACTTACCTCATGTTAGAAAGTAGATTCTGGTTATCTCTTATATTTTATATAGAATTGTAAGTTTTGATTGTATATATTTGCTTCCTAATCTATTTATAGTTTATAGGGATATATTATAGGGATATAGGATCTTCTAAACGTGCATAGCAAGTAGGCTCTTGTATATATTGACATTCTCACATCAATGAATAATTATCAAGCACCAATCTACTTCTTTTCATGGTATCAGAGCAGGACTAACTTTCCTGGCTCTATCTGTAACGACCCGTCCCGGAATTCGGGATTAAATTACTAACTAATCACGATTAGCGGGGTTAATCGGTGATTAATTGGGCGAATTCGGACGAACGGTGCAAAATGACCGTTTTGCCCCTAGTTGTGGGTAAAACGTCGACTTTTTATTCGGGCGGTCAAATGGACTCTGCCAGATGACCGTGACGTAGTTTGGGACGCCACGAGTTCATAGACAGTCGGCACGTTCGATTCCGACGTTCGTGGTGGAAGTTATGACGTTCGGAAGTCCAGGGGCATTTCCGTAATTTGGACGAATTAGGGGAAAATGTTGACTTTTTTATCGGGGGGTCCGATGGCTGAGGGCCAAGGACCATTAGGATGGTCTCGATACCCTGAGTACAACGACAGGCGGCACGCGTGGAACGGACATCGGATGACCGAGTTACGGGTCACGGAAGTTGGAGGGCATTTTGGTAATTATTGCCCCTGAGGGCATTTTGGTCCTTTCACCGCGGGGTTACTGTAGCAGCCGTGGGAGACCGTTGCTGCCCCACCGTGTGTGGCGGTTCTGCACATTTCAATTGATTAATCAGTAGTGGACTGTCTGAGGGGTTTGTTTAATTGGTTTGAGGATAATGGGGACATGGTTGAATGGCTTGGACAGTTTTAGAGCACGGGCAAACTTAAAAATTCGTTGGGCTCCGTTTGCGGGAAGCAACTCTCAGTGAGTCTGAGAGTGTCTCCCACGGGTTACCGTCTGCTCGATCGTTTAGCTGATTAGTGGAGGGTGTGAGGTTCATTTTCGAACCTGTGAGAGAGGTGAGGGTGAGAGAAATTGAATTCGGAGGAAAAACCGAAATGTGAGGGAAAAATCGAAATTTAAATTGTGTGAGGAATTGGACAAAACTAGGGGCAGTAATCGTCTTCTGGGACCCTTTGGAAATCAACCGTAGCTATTGGCAAGGGATTCGATAGCTGTTTGGCCATGATCACTGGTTCCTGTTTCAGAGTTGTGCAGGGACTGTGGACGGCGACTTCCAGGTGAGTTCGTGTTCAATTGGTCGTGTTAGAGTGTTCTATTGGGTCCCCTTAAGCTCCTGTTTAGGTTAATTTGGAAATGGAATTGAGTTGAGAGAGTTTGGAATGTCGACCCGTTTTGAGGTCCGAGTTTGGATGGATCGATTTAGTCAGTGTCGTGGATAATAGATGACATAGAACTGGAATTAAATGGTTATAGAAGAGGTTAGGATCAAAAAGGGAAGGAATTGATTGAGAATTGTTAGCTATCTAACCGGGTTGTCACGCGGGTTGCAGGACCCGTTTGCAGAGGAAACGGAAGAAGGCGAACTGTTCACCGTCACTGTAGCAGGCGCGTGGGTGTCACGCGCAGCCGCTTGCGGCGGCACGTGACGGCGCGTGGGTCCGATTTTCAAGGTGAGTTCAAAACGATTTTTGTCCTACACAATGTAATGAACATTTTAGCGTTGGTTTCGAAATTTTCGGACACTGTCTCGATGTTATTCCGAGGGTCCGAAGGTTTAGGTTACATTTTTAATTAACGATTAATTCCCGGAAAATTATGGGGAATTAGTATGATGTTATTTGAGACCTTAATGACCCGGGAATGTGTTTTCGGACAGGATTCGAGTTTCTGGAAAATGCCAGAAATTACGGGAACGCTACGGCGCGAAATCGAGCCTTAATGTGAGTGGACGTTGCTTTCAAATTTAATGCATGCATAAATTATTTCTATGATTTTATGATTATGATTATAAGTTGTGATTGATTTTGATTTCCGTATTTATACGCATTCGATTCCCGTATTTATACGCATTTTTACTATACTTGTGAAATTATACGTATTTCGAGGCTATGGTCACTCGCGTGCTTAATGATGTTTTAATGAAAGAAGTTATATGGAATGGGTATAAACTGATTTAAGAAGGTTGTTTATGATTTGCGAGTGTGAGCGACGATTTGACACGTTTTTTTTTTAGAATGTTCTGGATTTGCACGTGTTACGAGATTTCGACTTATTGTGATTTGATCACTGTTGATGTTGAATCTGGGAATTGAAATGAGACTTGTAATTTTAAGGATTTAAAAATGGGTATTAAGTATGTTTTGATCGGACCGAAATTTTGGTGATTAGGATTGTGGTTTTGGTGTGTTGAAAATAAGGTTTGAGAAAGAAGTAATTTCTAAGAATTAAAAAGGGATTTG
Organism: Prinsepia uniflora; assembly: GCA_032719365.1. NCBI lineage: Eukaryota > Viridiplantae > Streptophyta > Magnoliopsida > Rosales > Rosaceae > Prinsepia > Prinsepia uniflora. The sequence goes on from CM064866.1 coordinate 30,427,590, forward strand.
AAAAAGGTGATTTCGGGCTTAATGCTCGGGGCATAAAAGTAACTTTGATTTACGGGATTTCGGTTTTCAGAAATAATAAAGTGGATTCTTGGTTTGGGTTCGAGATGATGCTTCCGGATGCCGGCTTACGGAATCATTATTGCGAATTCGAATTCGGGAATGAAAAAGGATTTAATAAAGTGATTTGGTCTGATTTGGCATGCCCCGTGTTTCATGATAATTTGATTATGTTTGTAAAGTCTGATTTGGGGAAAATGAATGTGGAAATTCGGACCATGGGTCCTGTTGTGAAAAATGTGATTTTGGGATGGATCCCACGTTGTCGTGATTGATGAACTGTTTTGGGGTTTAAAGACCCGCTGAAAACTGCCTTGGGTTTGAAGACCCGTTGTTGTGTTTGAAAACTGTTTTGGGTTTAAAAACCCGGTGCTATTGCTGGGGCACGTTTTGAGTTTAAAGACTCGGTTAATTGATGACGGGGGAGGGCCCCTAATGAGTTTAAAGACTCGTGAGTTTAAAGACTCGGTTACTGTGATACCCCCGAGGCCTATTGCTTATGTTTTGAGTTTAAAGACTCGTTGATATCCCGGGAAGGCCTGTTTATGCGCATGGTTTTGAGTTTAAAGACTCGGGCGCACTTGATATCCAGCAAAATGATTGACTTGTGATTTATTGATGATTTCTGATGTTTCAGTTGAGTTGGGCAGTGGCCCTGTATATGGTTGCTAGTTTGGGGGATCTTGTTGTGCATTTGGTTGATTTGTGGTTTTGGGCTGAGGCCCGGTGTCTATGATTGCGGGCTAAGACCCGATGGTTGAGGAAGCAAAAAAAAAATGATTTTGGGATTCATACAAGTTTTCCTTATGTTGGAATTTAATACACAGTTTTCTTATGTGGAAAATGTTAACCGTTTGCGAAATGATTTTTTGTATGCATGCATTGGTTTTTACGCGGAGGGTAAAAACGTTTGTTGTAACTGTTTTGCTAAACTGATTTATTTTTGTCCACTCACACCTTTGGTTTTTATTGACCCTCCCAGGTCGTGGCGCGTTGTTTGAGGCTGTACGAGGGGCGGAGGCATGAGTAAGCACTTGTGGCTATCCCTCGTCTGGCACGTACTGACGGGTAAACTTGGGTATTTCAGTCGACTTGCCAGACGGGAGCAGGACCGGACACGGTTTTTGATGCCCCTTCTGGGGGCGGTCCTGTCACTATCACAAGTCGCACCACTTCCTTCTTGTGCAGCACCTCATCCTCTTCAGCCGTCATGTCCAAAGAAGCAAATAACATCCTCTCTGATGCGTCTACTCCTGACGCATCAAAAGTAGGAAAGTCGAACTCCTTCAAATCCCCTGCCAAATCGTTAAGGCCCCTCAAGGGCTTACATATCAAACCCTTATTTCACTCATCACTCTGATCATCCTGGACTTGTTCTAGTTCCCAAAGCCCTAAACGGAGACAACTACTTGGGTTGGAAAAGAGCCATGACCCTAGCCTTGAATTCCAAGAACAAGCTCGGATTCGTCAACGGGTCCATCCAGGCTCCTACCTAGGAATTCAGCCCCGAAGACTATGCAGGTTGGTCACGTTGTAATGAGAAGGTACACTCCTGGATCGTCAACACTATCAATCCAGAGATCGTAGACGGTGTAATCTACTACTCCATTGCTCATGAGGTTTGAGAAGACCTCAGTGAGCGTTTCTCTCAAAGCAATGCACCTCGCATCTTTGAAATCCAGCGAGACATCGCTTGCCTTCGCCAAGAACAGCTCTCTATCTCAGCCTACTACACTAAATGACATGACCCACCCCCAATCCCTCGGGATTAAGGGCTAAATCATGCTCCCGTCTAACTTACGCGTGATACGAAGGCTAAACCGACGTCCAACCTCCATGTAACACGTAAGCCGGACAAGGGATTTCCAAACGAACCGTCCAAAAGTTCCTGACTTCCCAGAGCGCGCAGAATCTATTGTGGATCGCATGTGTGATGTCTCCGTCTCTCTCTACCAACAGCCCGCACTGTGACAACCTGGAGGGTATCAAAAACATAAAAAAGACTGTGAGTGGACAAAAATAAAGGATAAGTATAGAAAACCGTTTACAAGAAAAGTACATTTATACCCTCCACGCAAAAATCAATGCATGCATATGAAACCTTTTCATAAAACCATTCCATATCCAAAAACCATCAATGAAAATCGGAATCGTTTCATTCCTTAAATCCGTAACTCAAATCCAGGGCCTCAGCCCAAAATCATAAATCCTCATCAAAATACGGGAACTCAGCCCCAAAACTCATCAAATCCAAATCATCAGAGCCACTACCCAAAACGTTTGAAAACTAGTGAAAAACCAGTGAAAAACATCAATCAATCAAGTTGATGGATCTCAAGTGCGCCCGAGTCTTTAAACTCAAAACACATGCGCATAATCAGGCCTTCCCGGGATATCAACGGGTCTTTAAACTCAAAACACAATCAACAGGCCTCAAGGGATATCACAATAACCAAGTCTTTAAACTCAAAACATATCAATCCAGGGCCCTAATCCAGGGCCCTCCCCTGTCAATCAACCGAGTCTTTAAACTCAAAACCAGATCCAGCCATTCTCTTTTTCCGGGTTTTTAAATCCAAAACCATTTTTCAACGGGTCTTTAAACCCATTACCAAGTGAAAATCCATAGAAAATCCATATCCAAATCCGCAATAATGATTTTGTAAGCTAGCATCCGGAACCATCATCCCGAACTCAAATCCAAAATTTCCCTTCACGTTTCAAAACCGAATCAAGAATAATCTTTCCAAAATCCGATTCCAAAACTGAAATCTCGCTTATCGAAATCACATGAATAGGGCCTCAAACTCGAAATCACTTTTCCGAAATCCGTTATAAATCATATTTCAAATCCCAAAATCAAATTATCAAAACCATGATCAAATCACAATATAAAACGTGCTCTTCTAAGTCTAATCGGTCCAATTTCAATTCTAATCGGTCCTACAGTTTCTTCTAATCTTTTCTATCACTCTATAACCTTAAAACGTGCTCTTTACGTCCAGAAATTACCTTCCAAAGCAAGGACCAATATCAAGTTCTTCCTCCTCGGTGTTCTTGCTTCTCCGGCCACCGCCGTCCTTGATTTTGACACCAAACAGTTTCTGGAACCACCAAAGACAATTTCCAATCGTCAAAACTTCAAAACAAACGTTAATTCTCAATTCATCATTTTTTGACCTTAAACTGAATTTCTCGAGAACTCTGCCTTACCTCCACCGCCGTACCTCGTCGTGGCCATTAGGAGACTCTCCATACTTCCTTTTTCATCTTCTGTTCACACAACAAAGGCAATGACTGAGATTTGAGGGAAATTGGGAAACTTGGATCTCACAGGTACACTAAGTCTCTGTTTCCCACGGGCCGAGAATCACCGTCCACAGCGGCTCACGGTGATCATGGCATGATGATCGTCTCAACTCCCTCTCCATCTCTGATTCATCATTCATGAGTCAGGGAATCATTTTGAGGACGGTTTGGGTTCAAGATCATTCATTTTTCCTCTCTGGTTTCTCTGTTTTCACTCTCACCCGCGCACACACACACCCTCTGGTGTTAAAATCAAATGAAGGCGGTGGGAAGGGTTCTACTGCCTTCCAGAGAGGGACATGTGTCCACAATCTGGTGGTCACAGCATCCCAAAACTGCCAAGTGTCCCAATTTCACTGGCACATATCCCTAAGCCCTCAAATGACCAAAATGCCCCTGTCTTCACAAATTATGACAGGACCGCCCTCGAAGGGACATTGATAACCGTGCCCGGTCCTGCTCCCATCTGGCAAGTCGACTGAAGTTCCCAAATTACCTTCAGTACTTGCCAAACTAGGGAAAGCCACATACGTACTCACGCATACCTCTGCCTCTCGATTAGCCTCGATCAACGCGCCACGACCTAGAGGGTCAATAAAAACACAAAAAGTGTGAGTGGACAAAAATGAATCAGTTTATAAAATAGTTACAGAACGACATTTCTACCATCCACGTAAAACCAATGCATGCATTCGAAAATCATTTCGCAAACCATTTCATTTCCAACATAAGAAAACCGTGTATGAGAATCAAATCATTTTCCGTTTCTTAACCTTCGGGTCTTACCCCGCAATCATAAACATAGGGCCTCAGCCCAAAATCATGAATCAAATCCAAGTACGTAACATAATCCAAAAATCCATCAAAACCACATAAACCGGGCCATTGCCCAACACATCCGAAAATATCGGAAATCATCAATAATTCAGAAGTCAATCAATCAGCTAGATCTCAAGTGCGCCCGAGTCTTTAAACTCAAAACCATGCGCATAATCAGGCCTTCCCGGGATATCAACGAGTCTTTAAACTCAGAACACAATCAATAGGCCTCGGGGGGTATCACAATAACCGAGTCTTTAAACTCACGAGTCTTTAAACTCAATCTGGGTCTTTAAACCCAATCCGGGCCCGCCCCCATCATCAATTAACCTGGTCTTCAAACCCAAAATATAATCCAGCAATAGTACCGGGTCTATAAACCCAAAACCATTTGTAAATCACAACAATCCAGGATTCATCGTGATCCAAATTCCAAAACCAATCCGAAATCACATTTTGTCATAATAGGACTTATGTCCGAATTTCACATTCAAATCCCCAATCATATCTATCATCCATCCCCAAATCCGAATTCGCAATAATGATTCCGTAAGCTAGCATTCAGAAACATCATCCCGAACCCAAACCCGGAAATTCACTTTCACGTTTCCGAAATTCGAATCTCATTCATCAAAATTACTTTTATGCCCTGGGCATCAAGCCCGAAATCACCTTTTCCAAAATCCGTTTTAAATCTTTGAAATCATTTCAAATCCCAAAGCTAAATCAAATCACATTTCAAATTCAAAAGTCAAGGCATCAAAACCATGACCAAAACATAATATACTCGAAATCTCGTAAAACGTGCAAAACCGTAATAATCTCGGAATACGTGTCAAAACTATAGGTCATACTCACAATCATAATCAAAAAATCCTTAAAACATGATACGCACAAATCATGTAAAATCGTTCATCAAAGCATAAGAGAAACCATAGTCTCGAAATACGTGTCGTTATGTATTGCATACCAAAATACGTATAAATACGAAAATCGTAATTATCACAAGTCATAATCATAATCATAGAAGTCATAGAAACATTTATGCTTGCATTAAATTTTGAAAGAAAAGTCCACTCACACACCGTCCATAGCGCTCGTTTTCGCGCCGCACGCGTTTCCGTAATTTCTGACATTTTTCAGGAATCTCGAATCCTGTCCGAAAACATTCCACAGTGTCACTAAGGACTCAAATAACAGCATACTAATTTCCCATAATTTTTTGGGAATTAAACGTTAGTTAAAAACGTAACATAAACCTTCGGATCCTCGAAACAACATCGAAACGGTGTCCCGATTAATTCAAAATCAACGCTAAAATGTTCGTTACATTGTATTAGACAAAAGTCGTGTTGAACTCACCTTGAGAATCGAGACCACGTGCCCTCACGCGCCGTCGCAAGCGGCTGCGCGTGAAACTCACGCGCCAGCTACAGTGCAAGCACTGTTCATCGTCCTCACCCGATCGACTGGTAAACGGGTCCGGTAACCCGCGAAGTGACCCGGCTGAATCTCCCTTAATCCTTGCTTGATTTATACAATTTAACTGTCCATTAGTCTCGTTAAGGATCTAATTAAGGTTCCCATTCATTAATTATCCTCAACCAGCCCTAAATCGACCATTCGACCCGTAATCAAACAAACGGGTCAACCGTTGTAACTCACTCGACTCAACTCCATTTTCAAATTAGCTTAAACTGAAGCTTCATAGGACCTAAATAAACCTTAAACCAAAACCAATTTTGGGGAAACTTACCCGTAGACGATCGTCCTCAGGTCTGAAATTTCTTCAAAACTGGAACTTGGGTTCCTAGCCAAACCGTGATCGATTCTCTTCAAAATTGATACGGTTGAACTCTAAATGGTCCCAGAAGGCTGTTTCAATCCTTGGTTTTGTTCCTCTCGACTCACAAATCAAAATTCGATTTTTCCTTCCAATTTCCAGTTTTCTCCGAACTCTGTTTTCTCTCAAGCTCTCAATCCTATCTTCTTCAGAATGATTCTCTCTCACTCCCTATAATCAAAACAGGCCTCACAGCAACCTAAGGAATCTCTCAGGCCTCTCTGGATTTTGTTTCCCACAACAGTCCCAAAATCAATTCAAAAATGGTGCTCGTGCCTGGTTTCTGTTTCAGCCTACACTTCTGTGTTTCCACTCCCTCAAAGCCATTTAACAATTCCCTTATCCAGCCACAAACAAGGTTAAAAAATTCATTGATCAGACCACCCAAGCACGGTGGTTCAGTCCTGTTTCCACGGTTCAAACAGTTTCCCTCTGTAAAATTACTATTTTGCCATTCTGCACAAAATTACCAAAATGCCCTTCTTTTTCTAGACCCGTAACTCATCCGTCCAATGTCCGTTTTTAGCGTGCCGCCTGTCAACGGACTTAGGGCATCGAGACCTACCTAAAGGTCCACGAATTGCGCGGAAAATAGTGGTCAATCGAAAAGTCAACAAATTCCACATTTTCGTTCTAATTACGAAAATGCCCTTGAACTTCCGAACATCATAACTTCCTCCTCGAATGTCGGAATCGGACGTGCCACCTATCTATGAACTCGAGACGTCCCGAATTACGTCACAGTCATCGGTCAAAGTCCGTTTGACTACTCAAGCCAAAAGTCAACCGTTTGCCCAATTTCCATGGACAAAATCGTCTTTTTCTTCAAATTTTCCAAATTTTCCTTTTTCGAAAGTCTGGGTGGTTACAAATTACCATTTTGCCCCTCATGTTCCTACTCCCATAACTCTGTCGTCCGAACTCCAATTGACGTATGCATAAATGTTTTATAAGTGTTTTATGAATTTGATGCATGCATAAATGTTTTATGAGCGTTTTAATACATGTTTTGTGATGCCATGAGTGCATTTGTTTATGGTAGCCTAGGATTTACGTATTTGCACGTATTACGAGATTTCCAATTTTATACGATGTTTATACTTGCTAGGTTTCAATGAGGGTTTCATGAATTGGTTTTGGAATTGGAAATACGAAATCGGGCACAAGACCCATTTGATTTACGAACTCCCGAACTTGAAGTCCATTTGATTTGTCGAGGAATCGGACCGAGGGTCCATTTGAGTTATACGATCGAACTGAGGGTCCCGATGGTTTACGAGTTCGGGCTTGAGGCCCATTTGGTTGTAATATCGGGCTGGAGGCCCATTTGACTGTAGTATCGAGCTTGAGGCCCTATTGGTTGTGAAATCGGCTTGAGGCCCCGTTGCTTTATGGTTTCTGGCTTAGGGCCCTGTTAGCTGTGGTATCGGGCTTGAGGCCCTGTTAGCTGTGGTATCGAGCTTGAGGCCCTGTTGATTGTAACATTGGGCTTGAGTCCCAGTTCAGTTTGTGAAATGAGAATTCGGGCATGAGACCCTGTTGAACTGAGGATTTAGGTCGAGGCCTGTGAATTGGATTTGAATCGGATTCGAGGAATCCTATTGAGATGAATTAAGTATAATACCTAGTTGAAATGTGTTTTGAGAAAGAAAGAATTGTTTTGGAAAATGTATATGAACCCTCCATATGATTTATATGGTCTCCTCCAAACGTCGACCTGGAGAGTCATGATCCACAGACCAGAGTGGGTATCCCCATAGGGATCCGGTTCCAGGAGTGGGAGTTATGATTTATGATGTGGTCCCGGACCAGATTCCGGAGAGATGTGTGAACTAGATCCGGAGATAGAGCTCGGACTAGATCCAGAGATTGAGCCTCCCAGATGGAGAATTCCTGGGAGAAAGACTCGGAGTGAAACCCCGAGTAGTGTGCACACTAGTATAGATATGATTAATCATGACATATATCGGGGATGTGTTCCCTAAGGGTTGTGTGCCCTCGAGTTGACATCTTCTCGGAAGTTCCGCGGATGGGTTACACATATGTTTATACGTATGAGGTTCTATGAAAAGTGATTTTGGGGCGGAGACCCCATATTCTGTGTTTTAGTATTTCACTGAGAATAGTTTTGGGTTGAGTCCCACTGGTGTTTGATTTAGGCTGAGTTCCCATGTTTTGATTTACGGTTTTTTTGTGATTTCAGGTCGGGGACCCATAAATAGATTTACGGTTCATGACGGTTTATGGGAACCGGGCATGAACCCTGGAAAGGTTTTGAATATAGTTGATAAATTCTTTTATGAACGTTTTGATAAACGGTTTTTGAATGCATGCATATGCTTTTAGTGAAGGGCATAAATGTCTTAAAGTGAAAATGTTTTTTATTAAAATATTATTTTTGTCCACTCACAACTTTTGATATTTTAATGCCCTTCAGGTTGATAGTGGATGCGGGCTATAGCAGAGACGAGACATCACACTCTTCCTCCTACGATCCTGGCGTGCTCTGGAAGCCCCGGTGAGAGCTAGAGTTGGAATTTTCCTGGTCTGACTCTTTGTGTCAGACGGGATCAGGTGCACCCCACGTTAATCCAGGGGATTTGGGATGGGTCCTGACAAAGTGGTATCAGAGCAAGGTTGGCTCGTTTGATACTCATGGTACTCTGATACCAAGTGGTATCAGAGCATGGAGTACGCGCAGGTCGAGGATGTGATGTCTCTGTAGTCTTAACAGCCCGTCTTCAACCTGATAGTTAGGGGTATGAGTAGGAAGCACCACGTGCTAAACGAAATTCTATAAAATAGTTTGAGGTTCGATTGGCATTGGAGGCCACGTGTTTAGAGGTTTGATGCTGAGGAGGATCAATATTTATGTGAATCTGACGGCTTAAAGCCGTAGTGGTACTGAAATTAGGATCCAGTGGATCGGTAGAGACAGTAGGACGACTTGAGAGTCGTGACCGCTCGACGGTAGGGTCGTGTCGGATAGAGGATGTACGGATTAATACTAGTGCTGGTTAGTGGTCAGGGTCGCCCGATTTACGATGACCCTGTACGACTACAGTCACGCAGTTGGGAATAGGAACGTGTGATTCTATTTGGCGTGATGAACCATGTTTCGCTGTGTCGAATCCCGGTGGGATGTCGACTGGCAGGAGATACCAGAGTAGTTGTGGTGTGACACGATAGGATACGATTGCGACATGTAGCACTTGTGCAGTATTGGATCAGGAGTACAGCTAGTTCTTGTGGAGGCCAACGGTTGAGAGCCGTAGAGTAACGAGAGGATGATATCCTCAGAGTGTAGTTATTGGCTAGTTTGGTACCAGTATTGGAGTATGACGACTCTTCGGAGTCGAGAGTAAGGGATCAGTCGGGATGGTTGGGCTGTAGCGGGCAGCCGGGTTTATGATAACCCTAGTAGGTGATTGATTGGACAAGTTACCAGGAGTGTGGTACTTGTGATCAGATCCAGAGGTGGACCGATCGGTGGATGTTGCGTGCGGAGTGGTTGGTACCGGCGGGTGAGACTACGGCATGGATTTGGAGTCTCGGTAGCAGAGTGTTTCTGAGGTTGGTCTGCATGAAGTTGTGGCAGACGCTGCTATCGATGGATGTAGTCGAGTCTTATTGAGGTGGATACACTCAGGTTGCCGTGATGATTGTGACGATGGGATTCGTCAGTCATGACGATGATACGAGGTGCGTGAGTGACGCATAGTACGAGCTTAGATTCTTGATTCGACTCGGTTACAGCTGAGTACAATCGCAGAATGAGACGCTGACATTGGATATTGGCACACTTGCCACGCTACCTCTGTGAGGTGACTGTGAGGATTAGGATATACCTGGATGAGTGACAGAGGTGCCCTGAATATCCTTGGATGGATTGCGCGAGTGTGAGTACTGGAGTTGATCCCATAGAGTTGGGACGTGCGAACCAGTATGTAGACGGAATAGTAGATGTGCCCAGAGTGGCGAGCATATGAGTTCGGTGGGCAATGAGCGGGACAGAGAGGATCTCGAGTGGCTCAGTGTGAGGCATCAGGAGTACTTGGTTTGGTGACCAGTTCCCTGATGATACGAGACTTGGGGCGCGAGTATGTGCCCAATAGTAGTAACGTTAAAGGTTGAAATGCCTAGGTGGCATTCAGATGAAAAGGTATAAATGGATGACGTAAGTGACGTCTTATAATGTGAGGTTTGGTTGGGCAGATATGGTAGTACGCAAAGATTTGGCTTCAGATCACGACATACGTTACGATCTATTTAGCTTACCAACCGATGTCAGTGGATTCCGACAAATTCTGTGAGTCGGAGTTGGATCAGCATGATTAAAGATACGAAATGCGGGTATTGGAGGTCGTTTATGCACATCCGTAAATCGTATACAAGGTTTAACCTTGGGTCGCATGAATTCCACTCGGAATGAGTGTACCTGCATAAATAGTATTCACGGACGCGTGGATGGTGTCCGGTTGAGCTGAGGACTTGGGAGGCCATTGTGGATTAGGTTGGTTGACTACGGTTGACCATACCTCCGGAGTTGAGGACATGGCACTTGTTTGCCTATAGGACGCAAGAAATGCTCATGTAGTGAGTGAGCTCAGTAATTGGAAAAGAAACATGTTTCCAACGTGATTGGAACTTCGGAATCAAGAGAAGTTGTGTTTGAGACGATGAGAAGAGTGCTTGATTTCGTATTGGTGATGAGTATTCCAAGGTCACCGAGTGTGACTCTATAGCAGATGGTGCTGGATGCCGGAGGATGACATAGGATGAACTTTGATGTCATCATCTTGGATACGTTACTAGGTGGGACGACGAGGAGTGATATGACAGCTAGGAGTTCAAGAGGGTGTAAGAACCGAACACTTAGGCTGTGAGTCAAATTTGTTTGAAGGGACGAGTAGATGATATTTTGCATCACAAGATGTGACGAGTGAGTGTCCGAGGTGATGGATTGATGTTCGCTTGGTGACAGACGATTGAGGTCCGAACCATGGTTGGAACGCAAACAACAGTAATGTGGTTAGACGTTGCCAGAGTGCAGTCCTTGAGTAGGTCGGGTGGCGCCCCGATGTGTTGTGATGTGAGTGCACCGGTGTGTTTTGCACGTTGGATGATGGGATTGACCATGGTTAATCGATATGTTAGGTTAAGAGTGTCCCGAGATTTTGGTAATGTTGTAGATTGGATCGAGTTCTAGATGGACATGAGTGGGGATCGGATTAGATCCGAAAGTGACAGTTTGGAGACTCGAGGTGAGTCTAGATGTCAGCGGAGATTGCTAAGTGATGCGAGATACGATACAAGGACTCGAGGGTAAGTCGAGATCAGAGTAGAGTAGCGAAGAGTAGTGGAGCTAGGAGTTATCGGCTGGTCACAAAGTCGTGACATATTGTGGTAACGGAATGATAGGTATCCGACGAGTTCGGATCGATAGGGAGTGATGGGACTCTCCTTAGAGTCAGTTTTGAGTATAGGAATTTGAGAGAGCTGATTCGTGCGAGTATCGAGAGTCAGTATGGACATAGGTTTGAGGATGACCTATGAGATGGGATTCGTGCCATGGTGATGACAGGATCTAGAGGATGTTGTCTGATTGGATGCTGAGCAGGATGTCAGCTTCGATGTGTTAGCCCTTAGTGGGAGTACGTTTTGCAGCCTGATAACTGTAGGATGGAACGTGTCAGAGTGTTAGACCGAAAGCCATTTGGATGTAAGTTTGGTATTGCTTACCTGTCAAAGTGAGTGACAGGCGAGATCGACTAGTGTCGATGTTCTGTTTCGAGTAAGACGTACGAACTGACGTGTAGTTCTCGAAAATGAATTGGAGCTTTGGAGGCTCCGGTGACGGTATGTACCGACGAGTACGACATGTGTGTCGGATGACTACGGTTACACGGGTACCCTCGAGTGTGGGTGCAGCGATCCGAGTCGGGGGACATGGTTGGATTCCACAGTTTGGTTGTGGAATCGAGTCGATTTGAATTTTGAGGACGAAATTCTTTAAGGGGGGAAGATTGTGACGACCCGTCCCGAATTAATGGGATTAATTAAGGTTTAATGACGGATTAGTGAGGCTAATCAGGAATTAGACGAGGATTAACGGATGAGCAGGGTGAAATGACGATTTTGCCCTTAGAATGGGTGAATCGTTGACTTTTTGTTCAGGCGGTCAAATGGACTTTGGCCAATGACTGTGACGTAGTTCAGGACGCCACGAGTTCATATACAGGTGGCATGCTCGATTTTGACATTCGTGGAAGAAGTTATGACGATCGGAAGTCCAAGGGCATTTTGGTAATTTAGTCGAATAGGAGCAAATAGTTGACTTTTGACCCGGGAGGTCCGATGGCCGAGTGCCAAGGACCGTTACGTAGATCGGGACGATACAAATCAATAGACAGGCGACACGTCGAATTCGGACGTTCGACGAAAAAGTTACGGTTCACAGAAATTTGAAAGTACTATTACATGAAATTCGAGACAGATGCTTTTTGGACTTAAGTGGGCCCAGATATTTTGGGGCAGGCCCAATTGATGAATGACACTTGCCATCCATCCATTGCCCACCCAAATTAATACATGCATATTATCTTCATTTCCTTTGTTTTCTTCATCCAACCCGATCTTATCCTAAACCATTTTGAACCCAAACAAATCCAACCCTTCCCATCTGAGCATGCTTGAGAGACCAAGGGATTGTGAGGAGTGCAAGATGATGATGGCGGCTGGGAGGAGGCAACGCCGCCGTGGACGGCGGCCATGGACCGTGCAAGGTATCGATAAAATCCATTTTTCATTCAATTTTTGATTTATACATTATGTATTGTTTTGGATGATTAGGATGTAACGCCCAGGAAATTCGAAGGATGTAAATTTGTAAAATAATAAATAAAATGACGTTTTTACCCTTGTGAATAGTATGGTCAAATTGATGACTTTTTACTTGGTAGGTCGAACGGATGTTGACCGATGACTATGACATAGTTCCGGACGTCACGAGTCCATAGACAGGTGGCACGTCTGATTTCGACGATCAGGGAAGAAGTTATGACATTCGGAAGTTCAAGGGCATTTTCGTAATTAGGTCGAAAAGGAGGAAATTTTTGACTTTTTATTCGACCACTATTTTTCACGCAATTCGAGGATCGTTAGGTAGGTCTCGATGTCCTGAGTTTGTAGACAGGAGGCACGCTGAAAACGGATTTCGGACGGTTAAGTTACGGTTCTAGAACGAGAAGGGCATTTTGGTAATTTTTTGAAGGAGGGCAAAATGGTAATTTCCAGGGCTGCAGTTTGAAGCAGCCATGGTGGTTTGCTGTGGGAATTGTTTATTCCATTCAATGAATTGTTTAACAAAGTTAGTGACGATGGGGGAATTTTTTAACGTTGTGAGTGACGTCGGTCATTGAGAAAGACTGAGTGAGTGCTAGGCATGCTGGGAGAACTGAGGGGAACATAGCACGGGAGGATTTTTGTAATTTTTTTTGGGTCTGTTTGCGGGAAACACAGTCACAGAGTGACTGAGAGATTCCCACGAGCTGTTGGGTGGACGGTTTGAATATGGGGAGTTAAAGTGAGTTGAGAGGATCAGTTTGGAGAAGAAAGGGCCGAGGAACTTGAGAGGAAACAGAATCGAGGAAATTGGGAAAATTGAAGGAAATTCAAAAATTATTTTGTGAGTCGATAGGAGCTAAACAGAGGTTAGAAACAGTCTTCTGGGTACATTTTGACTTCAACCGCACCAAAATCGAAGGAAGTTGATCGCGATTTGGCCAAGAACCTAAGTTCCAGTTTCTGGAAAATTTCGAGCTTGAGGACGACCACCTACGGGTAAGTATTCATGAAATTGGCTACGGTTTAATGTTTTTTTAGGTCATACAAAGCTTCTGTATCAATTAGTTTGATAATGAGTTGAATTAAGTGAGGTTCGAAAGTTTGACCAGTCTGTTTGATCTTGAGAGAAGAGTTGGATTTAGAGCTTGTTGTGTGAAATTAATAATGGAGAACATAAATTAAGTTACCATGGAAGATTTTAGGTGGAAAAAGGGAAGGAATTAAGTGTGAATTGAGAGAGTTTCAACCGGGTTGTGTCGCGGGTTTGGGACCCGTTTAGCAAAAGTACGGGGGAGGAAGATGACACTGTAACTCACTGTGCATGGCGCGTGGCTTTCATGCGCAGCCACTTTGGGCGGCGCGTGAGGCTATATCTCCGGTCACGGTCAACTTGAGATTTCATCCTTTCAGTTTAATGAACATTTTGAGTTAAATTTCGAGTCGATCGGACGTCGTTCGGGATAATTTTGAGGGTTCGAAGGTTAAGGATTTTAAGTTATTTACGTCGAAAAATCCCAAAAAATTAGGGAAATTAGTAAAAACTTATTGGAAGTGTTTGTGACCCAAATTGTGATCTTTGACAGGCCGGAACATTCCCGAGGAAACCGAGGAGCGTACGGGACGCGATTAACGCGTTCGAACTCCATGAGTGGACTTTTGATTTCTAACCGAGCATGCATAACTATTTTTTACTCACTTGTTTTATGTTTCTATATATGGTTTTGTGGTGATGATTATGACGTTTATGCTTTACATGTTTGCACATTTTTCGATGTGATTATCGTATTTTATGTATTTCGGGATTATGTTTTTTCTCCTATGCATTAATGATGTTTTGATGAAGTGATTTTATATGATTATGCATATCACATTTTAATGATGATTTGATTGTGATTTGTGAGTAAAGATTTGGGACTGAATGTGAAATTTGGACATAAGTCCTATTATGACAAAATGTGATTTCGGATTGATTTTGGAACTTGGATCATGATGGATCCAAACTTGTTATGATTTACACATGATTTGGGTTTAAAGACCCGGTACGATTGCTGGATTTGGGTTTGGGTTTAAAGACCCGGTTAATTGTTGACGGGGGCGGGCCCGGATAGTGTTTAAAGACCCAGATTGAGTTTAAAGACTCGTGAGTTTAAAGGCTCGGTTACCCTGATGAGTTTAAAGACTCGGCTATTGTGATACCCCCCGAGGCCTATTGATTATGTTCTGAGTTTAAAGACTCGTTGATAACCCGTGAAGGCCTGATATATGAGTTTAAAGACTCGGATAGATCCAGCAGATTTGATTTGTTAATGTTACATTCAGTTTTACATGGTTTTATTGCTGTTTACTGTAACGGTTTCCATATGATTCGTAAAAGTGTTTTTCGAATACTTAGTTATGCATGCATGTTGTAAAACTGGAGGGTGAACCCCAATTTCATTAAACTGTTTTCTAGAATCTTTTGTTTTAGTCCACTCACACTTTTCTGTTTTAAATACCCTCTAGGTCGTGGTACATGTTTTGGGGGATAACGCCGAGGCAGAGGCAGAGGCATAAAGTTTTCCCGTTGCGGTGTAGTTAGTTCACAGAGTAGTATTTTATCCTTATCTTGTTTTGTAACTATGCTCTGTGAAACTGTGGACTTGTTTCAGTTGATTGTATCGTTTAATCTCCCTAGTCTGACAATGTATATGGTGTAAGTTATTTGGTTATTTGGTCTTTTGGATTCGATTGTCAGACGGGAGCAGGATTCTTCCCGATTATCGAGGAAATAATCGGGGTGGGTCCTGTCAATTGGTATCAGAGCCAGGTTTACAGTTTACGCTTGGCACTTGGATGTGCCTGGGTTGTTGTACTAACTTATGCCTCTTTCAGAGACGATCGGTCATGCCTTCACAACGTGAACCCCCTCCACGACCTGCAGAAGGCGTCGTTAGTGATGCCAGGAGTGCTACGATCGAGCGAGCCCAGCGTCTTGGGGCTACAGTATTTAGTGGTGGGGCAGATCCCGAGGAAGCCCACCGATGGATTTCTCGGTTTGAGCGGATTTTTGCTGTGATGCGATGTCCTCCTGAGGAGCGAGTTGTGTTGGCCACCTTTCTCCTAGATGGGGCCACTTATGAGTGGTGGTATACTCTGGAGTTATCGGGTTGGATGCTCACACGGTGATTTGGGAGACCTTTCGTGAGCGGTTCCTTGATCAGTAATATCCCCGTTCTTTCCGTGATGCTAGGGAGACAGAATTTCTGCAGCTTTGATAGGGGAGCATGTCCAAAGCAGAGTATGAGCAGAAATTTCACATGCTATCCTGTTTTGCTCCTACCTTTGTATCTACTGAAGCTGAGAAATGTCGTAGGTTTGAGCTTGGCATGCGAGGTGAGATACGGGCCATTGTGACGGCTGGAGCTTTTACTACTCTCAGAGAGTTGTCTAATGCCGCAGTGCGGGTTGAGGCTAGTTTACCGAGACGTCCATAATTCTCAGGTGGACGACAACGTCGAGAGCGCTCATTTCCTGGATCGTTGAGTCAGAGAGCCCCAAAAAGAGACGTTACAGTGGAGCTTTGTCTGCGGGAAGTGGCCGTTTTGGTAGGCCTGGCTGTTTTCAGAGTCCCGGATACAGAGTACCTAGAGCACCGCCGGCTCCGCAGGCGAGTGCGACCTCAGTTGCTTCCACAGGAAGACAGAGTGGCGGTTTTACTCGAGATGTTTCTAGTGTCATCTGTTTCTTCTATGGCGAGGGGGGCCAATACCGGAGAGAGTGTCCATCTTTACTACAGAGTGGTGGCGCAGGTCGGGTGCAGCAGAGCAGGGGCGGAACACAGCTGCAGTTTCTGGGACAGGGAGTACTAGAGGAGGTGCTGGAGCTTCTAGTGGACGGAGGGGCCGTGGGCGAGCAGCAGGACCACAGGCCCGGGTTTTTGCGGTTACACAACAGGAAGCCCGGGCAGCACCTGGTGTTGTGACAGGTACACTTACAATCCTTGGTCTTGATGTATGTGCTTTAATAGATCCCTGAGCTACTCATTCGTTTATATCACGGGGTTGTGGTTTGTTAGCGGATAGAGAGGTGTCCGCACTGGGTTGTGATATGGGTGTGAGTACGCCCACAAGAGAGGTGTTTGTGGTAAACCAGGTGTTGAGAGAGTGTCTCGTAATGGTGGGTGACGATGGATTGGTAGCTGACCTGATACTCTTGGACTTGCATGATTTTGATGTCATTTTGGGGATGGATTGGTTAACATCCCATCATGCTTCTATCTAGTGTGTCAATAAGAAGGTCACTTTCAGGAGTCCAGGGTTACCTGAGACTACCTTTCAGGGAATACATCGAGCAATTCCTGTTGGGGTGATTTCAGCTCTGAAAGCTAGTAAGTTGTTGAAGAAAGGATGTCAGGGATACTTGGCTCACATGGTGGACACACGTGCTGCACCGTTGAAGGTGGAGGATATACCGATAGTGCGGGAGTTCCCAGACGTCTTTCCGGAGGATTTGCCGGGATTGCCACCCCACCGAGACATTGAGTTCACCATTGATCTTGTCCCAGGTATACAACCTATTTCTCAGACTCCGTACTGTATGGCACCAGCTGAGTTAAAGGAATTGAAGGCGCAGTTGCAAGAGTTGGTCGATATGGGGTTTATTTGACCGAGTGTATCTCCTTGGGGAGCTCCAGTCTTGTTTGTGCGGAAAAAGGATGGAAGCTTGAGGCTCTGCATCGATTATAGGCAACTGAACAGGTAAATAATCAGGAATAAATACCCCCTGCCTCGGATCGATGACCTGTTTGATCAACTGAGGGGAGCTCAACACTTCTCCAAAATCGATCTTCGTTCTGGGTATCATCAACTGCGGGTTAAGGAAGAGAATGTGCCCAAAACTTCCTTTAGAACCCGATATGGTCATTATGAATTCCTGGTGATGTCGTTCGGTTTGACTAACGCACCGGCGGAATTTATGGATTTGATGAACTGGGTGGTTCAGCCCTACTTGGAACACTTTGTTGTCGTATTCATCGATGAAATTTTGGTTTACTCAAAGAGTGCGAAGGCACGCGAAGAGCACTTAAGGATGGTGTTAGGTACCCTAAGGGAAAATTAGTTGTATGCAAAGCTCAGTAAATGTCAATTCTGGTTGACTAGCATGAGTTTCTTGGGACATGTGATTTCGGCTGAAGGAATCAATTGTAGATCCCCAAAAGATTGAAGCAGTGGCAAAGTGGGAACAACCAAAGACAATCACTGAGGTAAGAAGTTTATTGGGGTTAGCCGGTTATTACAGGTGGTTTATGGAAGGATTTTCTACCATTGTTGCCCCATTGATACGGCTGACGAGGAAGGGAGTCAGATTTGTTTGGAATGAGGATTGTGAACATAGTTTTTAGGAGTTGAAGAAAAGGTTGACATTTGCTCCTGTATTGACCCTTCCGGATGATAGTGGGGAATTTGAAGTGTATAGCGATGCATCCTTACAAGGTTTGGGATGTGTGCTAATACAACATGGGAAAGTGATTGTTTATGCCTTGCGCCAGTTAAAGCCTCATGAACGCAACTACCCTACCCATGATTTAGAGCTAGCTGCTGTGGTACGTGCTTTAAAGATTTGGAGACATCACTTGTATGGTGCGACCTGTAGACTGTTTACCGACCATAAGAGCCTGAAGTACTTGTTCACACATAAGGAATTAAATGTGAGGCAAAGACGATGGTTGGTGCTGATTAAGGATTATGACTGCACGATTGAGTACCATCCTGGAAAAGCTAATGTGGTAGCTGATGCGTTGAGTCGGAAATCAACACATTCTGTGGCACACCTTCGGATGACCCATTTGCCCCTATTGGTTGAACTCCGTAAGACTAGTGTTAATTTGGGACTTGATAGCCAAGGTGCTTTGCTAGCTAGTTTCCAGGTACGGCCAATCCTCATCGACCAGATCATTGATGTTCAATTCCAAGATCCTATCTCGTGCATACTACGGATTGAAGTGGAAGCGGGAGAGCGGCAAGATTTTACAGTCAGAGAGGATGGAGCCTTACTAAAAGAAGGACGGTTGTGTGTATCGGACGATGAAGCACTGAAGAAGGAGATTCTGGATGAGGCTCACAGTTTTGCCTATGTGATGCATCCTGGAGGGACCAAGATGTATCGTACGCTTCGAGAACATTATTGGTGGCCGGGTATGAAACGGGAGATCGCTGAGTTTGTTAGTAAGTGTTTTATTTTCCAGCAAGTGAAGGCTGAGAGACAAAGACCCTATGGAGCCTTGCAACCACTTCCTATCCTAGAATGGAAATGGGATCACGTAACAATGGATTTTTGTGTTTGGACTTCCTAGGACACCCAGAGGCCACGATGGAGTTTGGGTGATTGTGGATAGGGTTACGAAGTCAGCCCATTTCTTGCTGGTGCGAGAGAATTTCAGGATGATACAGTTTGCGCAGTTGTTTATCGATGAGATCATCCAATTACACGGTACTCTAGAATCGATAGTTTCTGACAGGGATCCAAGGTTTACTTCACGGTTTTGGCAGAGTTTGCAAGAAGCTTTTGGAACGAAGCTATGTTTCAGCACTACTTTTCATCCTCAGACCGACGATCAGTCGGAGCAGACCATTCAGATTTTGAAGGATATGATGCGAGCCTTTGTTTTACAATTTCAAGGTACTTGGGAATCACATCTAGCATTGATGGAGTTTGCTTATAACAACAGTTATCAGGCAAGCATTGGAATGGCCCCTTACGAAGCCTTGTATGGACGGCAGTGCAGAACCCCGTTATGTTGGACTGATGTGGGTGAAAGGAAATTGACTGGATCTGAATTGGTGGAATTGACAACAGAGAAAGTCAAACTCATCAGAGACAGACTCAAGGTAGCCCAAGATAGACAAAAGAGCTATGTGGACCATCGGATTAGAGATCTTGAGTTTGCGATCAGAGATTGGGTATTTATGAAGCTATCTCCTTGTAAAGGTATAGTGCGGTTTGGCAGGCGGGGAAAATTGAGCCCCCGTTTCATCGGGCCGTACGATATTGTTGAGAAGATTGGCCAGGTTGTTTACAGATTAGCACTATCTCCATAACTTTCTAAAGTCCACGATATATTCCACGTGTCGATGCTACGAAAGTATGTGTTTGACACTTCTCATGTACTAGAAGAGCAACCCCTTAAACTCAGAGAGGACTTAAGCTTTGAAGAACATCCCGTACAGATTTTGGATCGAAAAGATAAGGTGCTACGTCGAAAGACCATTCCCCTAGTAAAGGTTCTCTAGAGAAATCAGAATGTGGAAGAAGCCACATGGGAACCCGAGACACATATGCGGGAGCAGTATCCATACTTGTTCCATTAAAATTTTGGGACGAAATTTCTTAAGGGGGGAGGTTGTAACGCCCAGGAAATTCGAAGGATGTAAATTTGTAAAATAATAAATAAAATGACGTTTTTACCCTGTGAATAGTATGGTCAAATTGTTGACTTTTCCTTGGTAGGTTGAACGGACTTTGACCGATGACTGTGACATAGTTCGGGACGTCACGAGTTCATAGGCTGGTGGCACGTCTGATTCCGACGATCAGTGAACAAGTTATGACGTTCGGAAGTTCAAGGGCATTTTCGTAATTAGGTCGAAAATGAGGAAATTGTTGACTTTTTATTTGACCACTATTTTTCACGCAATTCGAGGATCGTTAGGTAGGTCTCGATGCCCTGAGTCCGTGAACAGGCGGCACGCTGAAAATGGACCTCGGACGGTTAAGTTACGGTTCTAGAACGAGAAGGGCATTTTGGTAATTTTGTGAAGGAGGGCAAAATGGTAATTTCCAGGGCTACAGTTTGAAACGGCCGTGGTGGTTTGCCTGGGGAATTATTTATTCCGTTCAATGAATTTTTTAACAATGTTAGTGACGATGGGGGAATTGTTTAACATTGTGAGTGACATTGGTCACTGAGAAAGACTGAGTGAGTGCTAGGCGTGCTGGGAGAACTGAGGGGAACAGAGCACGGGAGGATTTTTGTAATGGTTTTTGGGTCTATTTTCGGGAAACACAGTCATAGAGTGACTGAAAGATTCCCACGAGTTGTTGGGTGGACGGTTTGAATATTGCGAGTTAGAGTGAGTTGAGAGGATCAGTTTGGAGAGGAATGGGCTGAGGAACTTGAGAGGAAACAGAATCGGGGAAAATTGGGAAAATTGGAGGGAAATTCGAAAATTAATTTGTGAGTCGAGAGGAGCTAAACAGAGGTTAGAAACAGTCTTCTGGGTTCATTTCGACTTCAACCACACCAAAATCGAAGGAAGTTGATCGCTGTTTGGCCAAGAACCTAAGTTCCAATTTCTGGAAAATTTTGAGCTTGAGGATGACCACCTACGGGTAAGTATTCATGAAATTGGCTATGGTTTAATGTTTGTTTAGGTCATACAAAGCTTTTGTATCAATTAATTTGATAACTGAGTTGAGTTGAGTGAGGTTCGAAAGTTTGACCCGTCTGTTTGATCTTGAGAGAAGAGTTGGATTTAGAAATTTTTGTGTGAAATTCATAATGGAGAACATAAATTAAGTTACCATGGAAGGTTTTAGGTGGAAAAAGAGAAGGAATTAAGTGAGAATTGATAGAGTTTCAACCGGGTTGTGTCGCGGGTTTGGGACCCTTTTAGCAGAAATACGGGCGAGGAAGATGACACTGTAGCTCATTGTGCATGGCGCGTGGCTTTCACGCGCAACCACTTTGGGCGGCGCGTGAGGACGCGTGAGGCCGTATCTCCGGTCACGGTCAACTTGAGATTTCATCCTTTCAGTTTAATGAGCATTTTGAGTTAAATTTCGAGTCGATCGGACGTCGTTCGGGATAGTTTTGAGGGTTCGAAGGTTTAGGATTTTAAGTTATTTACGTCGAAAATTCCTGAAAAATTAGGGAAATTAATGTAAACTTATTGGAAGTGTTTGTGACCCAAATTGTGATCTTTGATAGGCTGGAACATTCCCGAGGAAACCGAGGAGCGTACGGGACGCGATTGACGCGTTCGAACTCCGTGAGTGGACTTTTGATTTCTAACTAAGCATGCATAACTGTTTTTTACTCACTTGTTTTATGTTTCTATATATGGTTTTGTGGTGATGGTTATGACGTTTCTACTTTACGTGATTGCACATTTTTCGATGTGATTATCGCATTTTACGTATTTCGAGATTACGTTTTTTCTCCTATGCATTAATGATGTTTTGATGAAGTGATTTTATATGATTATGCATATCACGTTTTAATGATGATTTGATTGTGATTTGTGAGTAAAGATTTGGGATTGAATGTGAAATTTGGACGTAAGTCCTATTACGACAAAATGTGATTTCGGATTGATTTTGGAACTTGGATCATGATGGATCCGGACTTGTTATGATTTACACATGATTTACACATGATTTGGGGTTAAAGACCCGGTACGATTGCTGGATTTGGTTTTGGGTTTAAAGACCCGGTTAATTGTTGACAGGGGCGGGCCCGAATTGGGTTTAAAGACCCGGATTGAGTTTAAAGACTTGGGTACCATGATGAGTTTAAAGACTCGGCTATTGTGATACCCCCCCGAGGCCTATTGATTATGTTCCGAGTTTAAAGACTCGTTGATAACATGGGAAGGTCTGATATATGAGTTTAAAACTCGAATAGATCCAGCAGATTCGATTTGTTAATGTTACATTCAGTTTTACATGGTTATATTTGTTTACTGTAACAGTTTCCATATGATTCGTAAAAGTGTTTTCGAATACTTAGTTATGCATGCGTGTTGTAAAACTGGAGGGTGAACCCCGATTTCATTAAACTGTTTTCTAGAATCTTTTGTTTTAGTCCACTCACACTTTTCTGTTTTAAATACCCTCCAAGTCGTGGTACAAGTTTTGGGGGATAACGCCGATGCAGAGGCATAAAGTTTTCCCGTTGCGGTGTAGTTAGTTCACAGAGTAGGATTTTATCCTTATCTTGTTTTGTAACTATGCTATCTGAAACTGTGGACTTGTTTAAGTTGATTGTATCGTTTAATCTCCCTGGTCTGAAAATGTATGTGGTGTAAGTTATTTGGTTATTTGGTCTTTTGGATTCGGTTGTCAAACGGGAGCAGGATTCTTCCCGATTATCGAGGCAATAATCGGGGTGGGTCCTGTCATTAGGATGAGTTTATTAGGTTGGTAGGATGGTTTAGAGGAGGTTTTGGTGGTGGTTGGACGGCTGTGGAAGCCGTGGGAGGAAAATGGAAAGTTAGGCCGTGGGGTTCAAATCAAACCATAGGATTTTAGTTGTTTTCTCCTAGGTTTGATGATCGGAATTGAAAGAAAACATCAAAATAGGAAGAAAGGAATCAAAAAGAAGAAGATTGGACGAAAAATGAGGAGTGTAGAACCCTGGATCGGTCATGTCGGTCCAGTTAGACCGGCTACACAGGCTGGACCGGACCGGCCGGTTCGGCCAAGGTTGAAGATGAACAGTCTGGCGCGTGAGGCCCACGCGCAGGACCTTCATTGGGCGCGTGAACCCTCCTTTGGGGGTGGTTCTAACATATAATTTCATCTATTCGATGTAACAAACATTTTGGGACTGGTTTCGTGTCAATCGGACATTGTTTCGATATAGTTTGGGACGTCGAAAGGCTTAGGATCGGGATTAAAAATAGTTAGAAATTCCAGAAAATTATGGGACTTTAGTCAGGGGTTATATAAGTAGTTAGTAACCCTCTAAATTAATTTGGATAGGTTCGGGAATCCCGGAGGCGACGATTGGCCCGGGAGACGCTTATGGCACGCGTATCGAGGCGCGGTTTCGGACGGTATGTGAGTGAACTTGTTTTATGAATTCGATGCATGCATGAATGTTTTATAAGTGTTTTAATACATGTTTTGTGATGCCATGAGTGCATTTGGTTGTGGTAGCCTAGGATTTACGTATTTGCACGTATTTCGAGATTTTCAGTTTTATACGATGCTTATACGTGCTAGGTTTTCAATAAGGGTTTCATGAATTATTTTTGGATTTTGAAATATGAAATCGGGCACGAGACCCATTTGATTTACGAATTCGCGGACTTGAAATTCATTTGATTTGACGAGGAATCGGACTGAGGGTCCATTTGAGTTATACGATCGGACCGAGGGTCCCGTTGGTTTACGAGTTCGGGCTTGAGGCCCATTTGATTGTAATATTGGGCTGGAGGCCCATTTGACTGTAGTATCAGACTTGAGGCCCTATTGGTTGTGAAATCGGGCTTAAGGCCCTGTTGCTTTATGGTTTCGGGCTTAGGGCCCAGTTAGCTGTGGTATCGGGCTTGAGGCCCTGTTGATTGTAACATCGGGCTTGAATCCCAGTTCAGTTTGTGAAATGAGAATTTGGGCATGAGACCCTGTTGAACTGACGATTTAGGTCGAGGCCTGTGAAATGAATTTGAATCGGATTCGAGGAATCCTATTGAGATGAATGGGGTATAAGACCCAGTTGAAATGTGTTTTGAGAAAGAAAGAAATTATTTTGGAAAATGTATATGAACCCTCCATATGATTTATATGGTCTCCTCCAGACGTCGACCTGGAGAGTCACGATCCACAGACTAGAGTGGGTATCCCCATAGGGATCCCGTTCCAGGAGTGGGAGTTACGATTTATGATGTGGTCCCGGACCAGATTTCAGAGAGATGTGTGGACTAGATCCGGAGATAGAGCTAGGACTAGATCTAGAGAGTGAGCCTCCCAGATGGAGAATTCCTGGGAGAAGACTCGGAGTGAAACCCGAGTAGTGTGCACACTAGTATAGATATGATTAATCATGACATATATCGGGGATGTGTTCCCTAGGGGCTATGTGCCCCGAGTTGGCATCTTCTTGGAAGTGTCGCGAATGGGTTATACGTATGTTTATATGTATGGGGTTCTATGGAAAGTGATTTTGGCGCGGAGACCCCGTATTATGTGTTTTAGTATTTCACTGAGAATGGTTTTGGGCTGAGTCCCACTGGTGTTTGATTTGGGCTAAGTTCCTATGTTTTGATTTATGGTTCTTCTGTGATTTCGGGTCAGGGACCCATAAATAGATTTACGTTTCATGACGGTTTATGGGAACCGGGCATGAACTGTGGAAAAATTTTGAATATAGTTGACAAATGGTTTTACGAACGTTTTGATAAACGGTTTTCGAATGCATGCATATGCTTTTAGTGAAGGGCATAAATGTCTTTATGTGAAAATGTTTTTAATGAAATGTTGTTTTTGTCCACTCAAGACTTTTGATGTTTTAAGGCATTTCAGGTTGATAGCGGATGCGGGCTGTAGCAGAGACAAGACATTACATTCCTCCTCCTACGATCCTGTCGTGCTCTAGAAGCCCCGGTGAGGGCTAGAGTTGGAATTTTCCCTGGTCTGACACTTCGTGTCAGACGGGATCAGGTGCGTCCCACGTTAATCTCAGGTGATTTGGGATGGGTCCTGACAACTTTGGCGACCGTGATTCAAAGCGAAGCAATGGGATAGGTTGTGGACACTGTAACGACCCGTCTTGGAAGTTAGGATTAGATTAGAGTTTAATGATGGATTAACGAAGATAATCGGTGTTTAGTTGGACACTTTTGGACAGTCGGCGCAGAATGACGATTTTACCTCTAAAATGGACAAAATGTTGACTTTTAGTTCGAACGGTCAATTGGGCATGAACCGATGACCGTAATGTAGTTCGGGACGTCACGAGTCCGTAGATAGGTGGTACGCCCTATTCCGACATCCGAGGAGGAAGTTATGATGTTTGGAAGGTCGAGGGCATTTTCGTAATTTGGTTAAAAGAGGAATTTGTTGACTTTTTGTTTGACCATTAGTTTTCACGCAAACCGAGTACCGTTAGGTAGGTCTCGACGTCTTGAGTACAACGACAGGCGAAATGCCTTTATCCGACAACGGACGAGTGACATATGGGTCTAGGAAGTGAAGGGTAAAATCGTAATTTGAACAATTAGGGGTGTTTCGGTCTTTTCACACCTTGGGAAGTGTGCCAATCAGATAAGGACTTGTGTGCATTGTTTATTGGATATTTTGGGGCTGGTCCACTGGGTGCTTGACACCTGGTTGTTTTCCAGTGGCTTCTAGCCACTTTCACGATTACATTTAAATTAATTGTGTTTGGGTTTGAGTCGTGCACTAAGGAGAAACAGAGATTGTGAGACAGTGAGGCCATCGATCCATTTCAGTCTGAGTGTCTGAGTGTTGTCAAGTTCCCTTGTGATTGAGTGGGAGTTTGAAGGTGTGTGTTTGTGTTGGGTGGAACTGGAATGTGATCGTGTGTGTGTGAGGTGGGAAACTCAGTGAAAACAGAAAGGAGTCGAGAGTCGTGGTGCAACCACAATCGATCAATTCGATCCAATCTAGTTCGAGGGATTGCTAGGAAGGCTGAGGACTGCCTTTTGAACCCAGAGGAACACGGTGGCAAGCACGGCGGAGGTCAGAACACGGGTGAGTTCTTGATGTCCCCTGTTTTTTCGTTTAAGTTCAATTGACAAACGTGGGTTTTGGAGCTTATTCGAGCCGTTCTAATAGTCCTAATAGGTGTAAGAAGTTCGTAGGGAGCTGAAAGTGTTGAACCAGTTGCGGAGAAGACGGTGGGTGGCCGAAAAACCGTGACTAGAATTTCAGGGATCTGGTTCGAAGGTTAGGAGGTGAGTTTTCATGCTTTCTTTCGTGTTTTAGTTCAGTGAATCGATCATAGAAGCAAGGACAAAACTATTAAAATCAAAAGGGTTGAAAATGAACTGTGCAGGCTCAAGAAGCCCACGCGCAGTCCCTTTGGGCCGCGCGTGATGGCGTGTGGAGACTGTTCTGGAGAAACGTTTAACACGGTTTTCACTCTAATCGATGTAACGAATATTTTAGGACAAGTTTTGTGTCAATCGAGTACCGTATCGAGGTAGTTTTGAGTGTTCGAAGGTTTAGAGGTTCGTTTAAATACTTTTAAAAATCCAGAAAAATTGGGGAAATTAGGGTAAGCTTTAGGGAAGTGTTTGTGACCCGGATTGGTGACTTTTGACAGGTCGGGAAATCCCTGAGGCAACCGAAGAACTTACGGAATGCGAGTGACGTGTCCGGGAACTGTGAGTGGACTTTTCTTTTCTAACCGAGCATGCATAACTATTTTTATCTACTTGTTTTATGTTTTGAATATGATTTCATGATTATTGATTATTCTATGCATGTTTTACATACTTGAACGTTTTTCGAGATATTTACATATTTCGGCACATTTTACGAGATATATTTTGTTTATGATTCTGATGCCATGATTTTGGGACTTAAATCTATAACTGGTTTTTAATGATTATAAATGAGTTTTGAAACACGATTCGATAATCAAGGGTTTTGGTTTTAGAATCGGATTTTGGAAATCGAGATTTGGTTTTAAAGCTTGATAAAGGGATTTCCGAACTTAGATTCGGAATGACGGTTTTGAACGCCGGAACGACTTCGGAATAGTGATTTCAAATTCGGGTTTGGATATGGATTTAGAAATGGTTTTCAAACAGTTTGGATTGGATTTGCTGGGTCTGGTTATTGGGTTTAAAGACCCAGATTATGATATGACGGTGGCGGACCCGGATTGGGTTTAAAGACCCGGATTGAGTTTAAAGACTCGGGAGTTTAAAGACTCAGATATTATGATATTTTCCCCTGTATGCCTATTGAGTTTAAAGACTCGGGATTTTAAAGACTCGAATAGATCCAGCAGGTTTGATCAGATGATGATATTTGGTATTTCATGCTTTTGTGATAATGTTTTTTCATCACATTATCATACTATTTATATATTTGTTTTCAGATTTTGAGTTATGCATGCATGTTTTTAAAACGGAGGGCAAAATCCTGGTTTGTTTATTAAACTGTGTTTGAAACTATTATTTAGTTTTAGTCCATTCACACTTTTCTGGTTTTTAAATATTCTCCAGGTCGTGGTGTTAGCGCTGTGGCTAACGTTGAGGCAGAGGCAGAGGCATAGAGTTTTCCGTTGCGAGTTTTCCCGTTGCGCATGTAGCCAACTTCTTGTAGGATTTCTGTCTTATCCTGTACTGTACTATGCTCTGTATGACTGTTGACTAGTTGGATTTTAAATTCTCCCTAGTCTGGCAGTGTAAATTGTAGGTTGTTGTGAGGTCGTTTTGGTTTTTTGTGTATGGTTGTTAAACGGGAGCAGGGTTCGTCCCGGTTATCGGAGTAATAATCGGGGTGGGTTCTGTCACACACCCGCAATGCTCGTATTGTGGAGATATGAGACACTGGGTTCAAAAGTGTTTCAAGCTTCCTATGTACCCCCCTTCAGAACACCTAAAGTCCAAACCCCATATGGGCTCTCATCCATCTCAAGGAGCCCACGCAGTCAACAATGTATCTCGCGGGAACACATTTTCCATTTTGCTCTCTAAGGCCCAACTCAAACAGTTGTTGTTTCTCATCTCGAAAAAGGATGGCAGGGGCCCACACCACAGTAATCAAACCAGGTTTGTCTATAGTCCATCCGTGTCATTGGATCATTGATAGTGGTGCAACAGACCACATCTCATCTTCTCGCGAGAAATTGTCCCATGAAACTAGAAATTGCACATTGCCACTTGTACAGTTACCTAGTGGCGCGAAGGCACCATTTATTTCAACAGGATCACTTCCTTTAAATTCTACCTATTATTTGAATAATGTCCTATGTGTTCCTACGTTCAAAGTTGATTTACTATCTGTGAGCCGATTAACGAGCGGGCTGAATTGTTTTGTAACCTTTACCCTTCTTTGTGTATTTTGGAGGATCTGGCTCCGAGGAAGACGATTGGTTTGGGTAAGCAACGAGATGGACTGAACCATCTAGTGGCTTTAGCGACGAAGCGCAGCAATCCTCAACCACACACTTTGTCACCTTCATCACCTGCCTATCACCTCACCAAATCATCCACTAACCTTTGGCACAACCGTCTCGGCCATGTTTCTCTTTCCCGTCTCCATTTTTTTGCTAAAAAGTCCTTACATGTTCCAATTTTGTTAGCACTGATTGACCCATTTTTCCTTTAGCTAAACAACATCGTTTACCATTTGGTATTAGTTCAATTACTTCCTCTCTTCCTTTTGATTTGATTCATTGTGATATTTGGGGTTTCTATAAACATACTTCTCTATTTAGAGCTCATTATTTTCTCATAATTGTTAACGATTATACTTGATTCACTTGGATTTTTTTGATGAAATCTAAAAGTGACACATAACCTTTACTTAAACATTTCTTTCGTCATATATCCACTCAATCCTAGATCTTCATGAAATCAGTTTTCATGATTAGTTCTTCATGAACCCTAGACATGAACCCTAGAACATGGCATCTATCCTAGATCTTCATGGAATCAGTTTACATGATTAGTTCTGAACCTAACCACATGTTGCTAATGAACAAAAGAAGACATGGTAGTCATCCTAACATTTCCAACAAAAATCAAACATAAATAAGGTAGCTAAGCTTGAGAACAAATACTTAAAAACAATAGGGACAAAAAACTAATTTTAATTGCGAAGAGAAATTGA
This sequence comes from Prinsepia uniflora, assembly GCA_032719365.1. Lineage (NCBI taxonomy): Eukaryota > Viridiplantae > Streptophyta > Magnoliopsida > Rosales > Rosaceae > Prinsepia > Prinsepia uniflora. Next base: position 30,457,033 of record CM064866.1, read on the forward strand.
AAAACAAAACTGAATCATAACATTGATTTAATCATGTCTAGGGCTTCAAAGCAGCCCTAACTACTATAAGACTACTCCATAAACGAATTCAAAAACTTAAACAAATACATAGAAATTTGAAAGGCTAAACCCAGAAGTATGCACAAAGCCAAGGCTCTTACTCTCTCTCCAAGCTTGGAATAGCTCAAACCTTGCACTAGATGTGTTCTTTTGTTTTTGCGTCTTGTGTTTGTATAATGAGACCTCTATTTATAGGTGTAGATAGCTACAACTTCTACATTCCAAGAATTTAATGCTCTTTAACACCCCTCATTGATTCTCATTATAACCAGCATTTAGTGTAGGATTGAAACTGAAAAGTTGTTGTTTTGAAACTGAACAGCATCCATTTATGATCCGATAACTCTCTGTTGAAACGTCCAAATAGTAAGTTGTAAATGCCATCTGAAACTAGACTTCTAGACCTTTTCAACCAAATATGGCCCATTTTCTAATTCGTTTTGAGCTCTTCGGGGAGAAGCCCTGAAGTCTGGTGTTCTGCAGAGAACTCTATGAGCTGATCTTGGGCCACTTGTGAGCTAAGGACTCATCTTGAATTTCATGCGTTTCAAGTAATCCATTCTTAGATCCTCAAGTCTTTATGATTCACCAAAAATTAAGTTGATTTCGTTAAGCCCATACTTTTATCCTGAAAACATCAAAAACAACAAAATACCTTGTATTGCATAGAGATTTCAATCAAAATCTAAGGTAAAAGAAGATGTAAAAATATAGTTTTATGCACTTAACAAATTCTCCCAAACTTAGATTTTTCCAGTCCTTTAGCAAAACTAGGTTGAAAAGAAAAGGGAAACTTCAAGGGATGGCAAGTTCCTCTAATTCTAACATCTCAACAATCCAAAACACATTATACCCTAAATTAAGCAGATATCAACCACGGCTCAAAAACACTGTAATTTTCCCTCAATATCATAATTAAGCATACCAAGCATGTTCCTAAGCACAACTCCAAGTTCAACATGATGCTGCCAACAAAAGCTCAAAATAGATTCAAGTTAGACTTCCAAAATCTCTCTAGGCATACTCTCATTTCAAACACTCAGATTTTCTGGCTAATTCATTTGATTACTCGGAGAATTATGTGAGAGAATTTATGTATTCAAATGCAAATAGCTCACATAATTGGAATGAAAAAATGTTATTCAAGGCAAAATTGAAAGATCTCATGAATAGAATACCAAGTACTTGAATGTATGAACAATGCCATAAGCTTACCTCTTCTTTATCTCCACAAGCTCAACTACTTCACGATGCAATACGATCAGAAAGGTCTTTGCTCTAAATGGGATGTAATGGGGCTAGGTGAAGGCTAATTGAAGAAAGGAAAAGACAAAAAAAGCTTAGAGTATAACAAGGTCTTCTTGAGGCACACAATAAAGTTGAGGATGAGCTGTATCTAAGAGTTGACTCCACGGACTTGGCATTTCATAACTTCGACTTAATCATCTCTTTCTTTTTCTCGAGGTACACAACATCAGTTTTCTTCTTCTTTTGTTTCTCTTTTTTTTTTCTTTTTTTTTTGTATTTTTTTTTTGTTTTTTTGTTTTTTTTAGAAACATAGCGAGCTTGTACTTGATTGATTTTAGAACTGGAACTTCTCAAGTATGATGAATCTAGTACAACAACTCTCTTGCTTCAAAACTTGTCTTTCAATGCCTTGGTAGATTCTTGAGTTAAAAAGGTATGGCCAGAATTATGGTTACAATCTCATATTGAGATATGGAAGTAAGACTGGTGTAGGATATGAAAGAAAAGCTAGAGTGTTTGGCTACAGGGGGTGGGGGTTGATGGAGCACACAAAGGTCGGGTTTGGAATAGGATTTTCGGAGGCTAACACACACAACCCTAATGCCTTTAATCACTTCTTAACGCAATGAAGTTAGACACACATTTTGCATCAATTAGAGAGTAAGTTCTAGCATTATGGGTTCATAATAGATGTTCATTCAAGCATTTGATCAAAGTAAAGATAATGAGATAAAAAAATTGGTAATGACGACAAAAAACTAAGAGTTAAAGTATACACTCCTGATAAAAACAATGGGCTCAAATAACTCACAGGTATACAAACTAACATCTTTATATCAAGCTTAGGATTAACATTCATCATAACAAATAGAGTTGTGCAAAGTGGCCTTCTAGAGTATAGTTAAACATAAAACTAAGCTAAAATAAGAGTGAGAACAAGTCACAGGTCAGTCATAGCCAAATTCAAAGTACCATATATTCAAGATTGTCTCATCATAAGCATCAAAGAAACATGCCAAAACAAAACGAAACAGAGCATTTTTTTAGTTTTATTTTTAAATTTTTTATGGATTTTTTTTATTTTCAAAGCAATAAACATCTCCCCGAAACTTAAATCGAACATTGTCCTTAATGGAAAACAAATGCATAAGCAAGGAAAGCATGGAAAGAGTTGTACTAAAGGAAAAAGGAAAAAGCTCAAAAAAAAATTAGGGAAGAGAAAACATAGTTGTTAAAGAATGAGAATGGTGTTTTCTCGTGGCTTGCCTCCCAATCAACGCTTCTTTTAACGTCTTAGCTTGATGTACTTGGAGATCAAGAGGAGGATGGCGGCGAATGTAGAGCCTGGATGATTTCAGTGGAAGGTTAGTAAGCATCATAGAAAGGCTTGAGACGATGCCCATTTACTTTGAATGTGTTCCCTGTTTGAATGTTCTAAATATCCACTACACCATGGGGATAGATGTTAGTGATAAGAAAAGGACCATACCATCTAGAACGAAGCTTACCAGGAAAGAGTCGAAGGCGTGAATTGAATAAGAGAACTTTATTGTAAGGACCCGTCCCAGATATGGCCTCGATATCCGGGACGAACCCTGCTCCCATCTGACAATTACACTTACAGTATCAAACAAAACAAACAACCGTCATACAACTATAAGCATAACTATCAGACGAAGGAGTAAAATATACACAACAGTCAGTCAGAGCATAGTTCTACACAATGGGCACAAAAGTCCTACAATGCTAGATGGAAGAACGTCGGAAGCTCTATGCCTCGATATCTGCCTCAACGTTCACCCTAGCGCTATCACCACGACCTGGAGGGAAAAAGTAAACCAAAAGATGTGAGTGGACTAAAAGAAAAAGAGCAGAAAGTTTGAAACCCATTTATTTGCAAATAACGTTAAGAAACTAGAATACTCTGTTCCCTCCGTTTTGAAAATCACATGTCTAACTCAGTGATTAAATAATTCTAAACCAAGAAACATCATAAGAAACAGAAACACTATAAAATATCATAAGAAACAGATACACTGTAAAATACCATAAGAAACCGAAAACGGATATAGAATTCATAGCATTAGCATCAAATCATCATTTCCGATCAAACCTGCTGGACCTATCCGAGTCTTTAAACTCAATCAGGCCTTAAATGAAATCCGAGTCTTTAAACTCTCGAGTCTTTAAACTCAATAGGCCTATGGGGGTAATATCAACATATCCGAGTCTTTAAACTCAATCCGGGCCCGTCCCCCGTCAATATCAATCCGGGTCTTTAAACCCAATATCTAGATCCAGCAAATCCAATCCATATCCAGTGTACAACCAATTCAACATCCATCGCCAAATTTGAATTCGAAATTCCCGGTTCGAAGCCCTCCCGGCGTTCAGAACCGTCGTTCCGAACCCAAATCCGGAAATCTACTTTTTAATCAAAACCCACATTTACTCACAAATTATGTTTCACAATCCATTTATCATCATCAGAAAACATTTATAGGTTGAAATCGCAAATATGGCATCAAAATCCGAAAACCAGCTTTTTCTCGAAAAACGTGCAAAATCTCAGAAATGCCTCGAAAAACGTGCAAACTCATCAATCACATATAATCATCATTCAAAAGCATAAAACATATTTAAGATCATAAAACGTCAATAAAACAGTTAGGCATGCTCGAAAGAAAGAAAGAGTCCACTCACAAATCAGAACAAGTCACTCGCGCTCCGTGCGCTCCTCGACTGTCTCGGGTGCCTCCCATCCTGTCAAAATGCACCAAATAGGGTCACAAATACATCAAGGATCCTAATCCTAATTTCCCCAATTTTTTGGGAATTAAATAATATTTTAATCCTAAACCCTCAACCGTCTGGATTCCCGAACAACTCCGTAACATCGTCCGATTCACCCGAAAACCACACCAATAAACTCCTTAAGACAATTAGAACCAAACTCATGTTGGAAGCTTGGCCGGATTCTTCTCCACGCGCCTCCACGCGCCGCCCAAAGTGGTTGCGGGTGGGCCTCACGCGCCTGCTACAGTGCTTCTCCTTCCTCGATTGAACCCGGTTCACACCAGGCTGCAACCCGGACCGGCGAGAGCCATTCTCTGCCGTCCGGCCACCATTTCACTCCTCTCTTCTCCTGCAGCTTCGTCTACACACCAGGAATCCATCCCCCTCACTCTCCTAGTTCGATTCACCCCTCAGCTTCACGACTGAAGCTCGAAAGAAAAACACAGACGGCCCCTGTTTTCCTTCCCGGCCGTCCTATGCTTCCCCCCTCACGGTGGCGATTCTAAACTCCTCCCACAACCTCACTGAGTCACAAAAAACTCACAGGAACCCTCGACTCACTCTCTAAACCCACGATTTTCCGTTTGAAATTCACGGCCAAACAGAGTACAGAGTACTCACCGTCGATTGAACTCCGCCGTGTACGCCCCCGTCACGGCGACCGACCTACACCACTCCTAGAACTTCCCTGAACATCACTGCACTCACCAATCCCCTCGATTCTCATCCTACCGTCACGACTTTTGAATTGAAAACTCACGGGAAAACAGAGTAAAAAGGCTTACCCTTCGATTCTGTCACCACCGTGTGCACCGCCGCGTCTCCCGTTTCTCGTTGGACTCCCTGCAGCCTCCTGAACTTCGCACGGTCGTGGTTTGAGCCACCACACGGCGTAGCCACCACCACGAACTCACAGCCTCCCTGTTTCCTCAAACCTTCGCCGCACCACCACCGTGCCGCCGTGCACGATTTCACCACCAAAACCCGATCACCAGTAGAACCACTACTCCCCGTCACTCTCACCAATCACTCTTCACTCACCCTTGCACCAAAATCAATCAATCTCCTTCAATTTCTCACCCACTGTTTCTCTATGATGTTCGAAGGATTGCACGGTTCAAATTGAGCAAAGTGTGGCCGTGCACACTTTAGAAGGCCGTGCACACTTTAGAACCATGTAGAACAATCCAGTGCCCCCACGTGTCCACAATCCTATGGACAAAGCATAAATATCCTACCCCACTCAGCCACTTGTCCTCATCCAATTGGCTGAAAGAAAAATGACCAAAATACCCCTTGTATAAATAATTACCGTTTTGCCCTCGAACGTTCTAGACCCGTAACTATTTCATCCGACGTCCGATGACAGCGTGTCGCCTGTCGTTGTACTCAGGACGTCGAGACCTATCCAACGGTCCTCGGTCTATGTGAAAATCACAAGTCCTTCAAAAAGTCAACTTTTTCCTCGTTTACTCAAAATTACGGTAACGCCCCCAATCTTCCGAACGTCATAGCTTTTCCTCCGGTTGTCCGAATCGAACCTGCCACCTGTCTACGGACTCGTGACGTCCTAAACTACGTCACGGTCAAGGGTTAACACTCATCCAATTGGTAATTCAAAAAGTCAACTTTTCGTCTCCTATTCACAAGTGCAAAATCGTCCTTTATATACAAAACTTTATAAAATTACATTTTTACCCTTCCCGAAGGTACGGGTTGTTACAATCTAACCCCCTAAAAAGAATTTCGTCCCCGAAATTCAGTGAAATAAGTAAGGGTACTGTTCCCGCATCAATGCCTCAGGTTCCCACGTAGCTTCTTCCACTTGATGATTTCTCCATAACACCTTAACCAAGGGTACCGTTTTCCTTCGTAACACTTTATCCTTCCGATCCAAAATCGCTATAGGCTGTTCTTCGAAACTCAAGTCTTCCCCCAGTTCAACTGGTTGTGCTTCCAGAACATGCGAATCATCTCAAACATACTTCCGAAGCATAGAGACATGAAAGACATTATGTACCTTTTCCAAGTCTACCGGTAAAGCCAATCGATATGCAACAGGACCAATCCGTTCTAAGATCTCATAAGGTCCAATGTAACGAGGACTCAACTTCCCTCGTCTGCCAAACCGTACAATTCCTTTCCAAGGAGATAACTTCAGAAAAACCCAGTCTCCTACGACAAACTCCAAATCCCTAATCCTACGGTCGGCGTATGTAACGACCCGTCCCGGAATTCGGGATTAGATTACTAACTAATCATGATTAGCGGGGTTAATCGGTGATTAGTTGGGCGAATTCGGACGAACGGTGCAAAATGACCGTTTTGCCCCTGGTTGTGGGCAAAACGTTGACTTTTTATTCGGGCGGTCAAATGGACTTTGCCCGATGACCGTGACGTAGTTTGGGACGTCACAAGTTCATAGACAGGTGGCACGTTCGATTCCGACATTCGTGGAGAAAGTTATGACGTTCGGTAGTCCAGGGGCATTTCCGTAATTTGGTCGAAATAAGGGGAAATGTTGACTTTTTGATCGGGGGGTCCGATGGCCGAGGGCCAAGGACCGTTAGGAAGGTCTTGATGCCCCGAGTACAACGACGGGCGGCACGCGTGAAACGGATATTGGGTGACCAAGTTACGGGTCACGGAAGGTGAGGGGCAATTTAGTAATTTTTCAATTGAGGGTAGAATGGTAATTTTGGCTGCTGTTTTGTGCGACAGCCGTGTATGGTGCTTGACACTTCTCAGAAAACAGAGCACGGGTGGACAGATGGATTTGTTTATGGAGCATGATGCTTGGGCTTCGTGTGATGGCTTTGTTTATGCGATTGGGGGCTGAGTGGGAGGCCAACGTGCCTAGGACGGCTGGATGCTGTGTTGGGCGTGGAATTGGAAAATAAAAACGGGCAGTGCACGGGTGAGGTTGGAATTGGAGCAATGGGTTTGTTTATGCGTTGAGTGGCTTGCACAGGGCACGGGCAGACACAGTCTTGTGGAATTGGGACATGAACGGGTGGTGGTTTGAACTGATCAGAGCACGTGAGGCTTTGTAATTTGGTTTTGGGTCCTTTGCGGGAAACAGAGAACAGAGTGAGACTGGGTGTGCCTTGGTTGCTGGAGAGGGCTGGATTAAACATAGGGAGTTAGAGGGAGTCGAGAGGATTATTGTGGAGAGAAGAGAGAGCTGATGTTGAGGGAGAAGCAGGATCGGGGAACTCGGGACCTTTTGGAGGGAAATTCGAAAGTTTGTTTGTGAACGGTATGGAGCCAAACTGAGACCACGATTAGTCTTCTAGGCTCATTTCGAGCTCGACCATACGAAAATTGAAGGGAACTGATCACCGTATGGCCATGAATTGAAGCTTCTGGTTCGGAGGATTTTCGAGCTTGCGGACGACTACCTACAGGTAAAGGTTTATGAAATTGGTTGCGGTTTAATGTTCGTATGGGTCATATTAAGCTCCTGTCTAAGCTAATTCGAGAATGGAACCGTGTTGGGTGAGTTCCAGAACTCGACCTGTCGACTGTTCGAGTCTGGGGTCGATCGATTTAGTCTATGTCGAGGCTAATGGATGACATAGAACTGGAATTAAATGGTTATAGAAGAAGTTAGGATAAAAAAGGAAAGGAATTGATTGTGAATTGATCGCTATCTAACCGGGTTGTCACGCGGGTTGCAGGACCCGTTTGCAGAGGAAACGGGCGAAGAAGGCAAACTGTTCACCGTCACTGTAGCAGGCGCGTGGGTGTCACGCGCAGCCGCTTGCGGCAGCGCGTGGGTGTCACGCGCAGCCGCTTGCGGCAGCGCGTGACGGCGCATGGGTCCGATTTTCAAGGTGAGTTCAAAATGGCTTTTGTCCTACACATTGTAACGAACATTTTAGCGTTGATTTCGAGTTTATCGGACACCGTTTCAATGTGGTTCCGAGGGTCCGAAGGTCTATGTCTCGTTTTTAATTAACGATTAAATCCCGGAAAATTATGGGGGATTTGTATGATGATATTTGAGACCTTAATGACTCGGGAATGTGTTTTCGGACAGGATTCGAGTTTCTGGAAAATGTCGGGAATTACGGGCATGCGTGCGGCGCAAAGCCGAGCCTTAAATTGGTGTGTGAGTGGACTTGCTTTCAAAGTTTAATGCATGCATAAATTATTTCTATGATTTTATGATTATGATTATAAGGTGTGACTGATTTCGATTTCCGTATTTGATTCTCGTATTTCTACGTATTTTTACTATACATGTGAAATTACACGTATTTCGAGACTATGGTCACTCGTGTGCTTAAGGATGGTTTAATGAAAGAAATTATATGAAATTGGTGTAAAATGATTTAAGAAGGTTGTTTATGATTTGCGAGTGTGACTTACGGTTTTGACACGTTTTTCAAGAATGTTCCGGATTTGTACGTTTTACGAGATTTTGAGTTATTGTGATTTGGTCACTGTTGATGTTGAGTCTGGGAATTGAAATGGGACTTGTGATTTTGAGGATTTTAAAAATGGGTTTGAGTATTATTTCGATCGGATTGTGATTTTGGTGATTATGATTGTGGGTTCGATGTGTTGGAAATGAGTTTTGAGAAAGGGGTGATTTCTAAGAATAAAAATGGATTTGAAAAGGGTGATTTCGGGCTTGGTGCTCGGGGCATAAAAGTAACTTTGATTTACGGGATTTCGGTTTTCGAAAATTTAAAGTGGATTCTTGGTTTGGGTTCGGGATGATGCTTCCGGATGCCGGCTTACGGAATCATTATTGCGAATTCGAATTCGGGAATGAAAAAGGATTTAATAAAGTGATTTGGTCTGATTTTGCATGCCCCGTGTTTCATGATAATTTGATTATGTTTGTAAAGTCTGATTTGGGGAAAAGGAATGTGGAAATTCGGACCATGGGTCCTATTGGGAAAAATGTGATTTTGGGATGGATCCCACGTTGTCGTGATTGATGAACTGTTTTGGGGTTTAAAGACCCGCTGAAAACTGCTTTGGGTTTGAAGACCCGTTGTTGTGTTTGAAAACTGTTTTGGGTTTAAAAACCCGGTGCTATTGCTGGAGCACGTTTTTAGTTTAAAGACTCGGTTAATTGATGACGGGGGAGGGCCCTTAATGAGTTTAAAGACTCGTGAGTTTAAAGACTCGGTTACTATGATACCCCCGAGGCCTATTGCTTATGTTTTGAGTTTAAAGACTCGTTGATATCCCGGGAAGGCCTGTTTATGCGCATGGTTTTGAGTTTAAAGACTCGGGCGCACTTGATATCCAGCAAAATGATTGACTTGTGATTTATTGATGATTTCTGATGTTTCAGTTGAGTTGGGCAGTGGCCCGGTATATGGTTGTTGGTTTTGGATCATGAGGTGCAATTGTCTTGATTCGTGGTTTTGGGCTGAGGCCCGGTGTTTATGATTGCGGGCTAAGACCCGATGGTTGAGGAAGGAAATTGATTTTGAGGTTCATACGAGTTTTTCCTTATGTTGAAATTTGATACACAGTTTTTCTTATGTGGGAAATCTGAACCGTTTGCGAAATGATTTTTGTATGCATGCATTCATTTTTACGCGGAGGGTAAAAATGTTTGTTGTAATTGTTTTGCTAGACTGTTTTATTTTTGTCCACTCACACCTTTTGGTTTTATTGACCCTCCAGGTCGTTGCGCGTTGTTCGAGGCTGTACGAGGGGCGGAGGCATGAGTAAGTACGTATGGCTATCCCTGGTTTGGCAAGTACTGAGGGTAACATGAGATTTTCAGTCATCTTGCCAGACGGGATCAGGGCCGGGCACGGTTATCGATGCCCCTTTCGGGGGCGGTCCTGACAGCGTAACTCTTCTGTCGGTCTTGAGCTGCCTTCAATCGATCCCTGATCAGTGCCACTTTTTCCTGTGTAAGCTCCACCAATTCAGAAGTAGTCAACCTCCTCTCACCAACCTCAGTCCAACACAATGGAGTCCGACACTGTCGCCCATACAAAGCCTCGTAAGGAGCCATCCCAATGCTCTCCTGATAACTGTTGTTGTAGGCGAACTCCATCAAAGGTAAATGAGACTCCCACGTACCCTGGAACTGTAAGACACAAGCTCGCATCATATCCTCGAGAATCTGAATAGTCCGCTCAGACTGTCCATCGGTCTGAGGATGGAATGCAGTACTGAAATGCAATTTAGTCCCAAAAGCTTCCTGTATGCTCTGCCAAAATCGGGAAGTAAATCTCGGATCTCTGTCAGATACTATCGACTCTGGAGTCCCATGCAACCGAATAATCTCATCTATGAACAACTGTGCAAACTGCGCCAATCTGAAGGTCTCCCGTACTGGCAAGAAATGAGCAGACTTCGTAAGTCGATCCACAATAAGCCACACACCATCGTGTCCCTTCGGTGTTCTCGGAAGCTTGAACACAAAATCCATCGTCAGGTGATCCCATTTCCACTCGGGGATCGGCAAGGGTTGCATTGCTCCATAAGGTCTCTGCCGCTAGGCTTTTACCTGCTGACAAATCAAGCATCTACTAACATATTCTGCAATCTCACGTTTCATTCCAGACCACCAGTAATGCTCTCGAAGTGTACGATACATCTTGGTCCCACCAGGATGCATCGCATAAGCTGAACAGTGAGCCTCATCCAGTATCACTTTCTTCAATGCTTCATCTTCAGGTACGCACAACCGTCCACCTTTAACCAAGGCTCCATCCTCACGAATCTCAAAGTCCTGTCTCTCTCCAGCCTCGACCTCAATCCGAATAATGCCCAGAATAGGGTCCTCAAACTGAGCATCAATAACCTGATCAATCAAAACAGGTCGTACATGGAAACTCGCTAGGAGTGCTCCCTGATCATCTACAGTCAACTCTACTCCCAACCTGCGGAGCTCAACCAGCAACGGTAACCGTACTATCCTCAAATGTGATAAAGAACTAGCTGACTTCCTGCTCAAAGCATCGGCTACCACATTAGCCTTCCATGGGTGATACTAAATCGTGCAGTCGTAGTCCTTAAGCAACTCCAACCATCGGCGCTGTCTCAGATTCAATTCCTTTTGAGTGAACAAATACTTCAAGCTCTTATGGTCCGTGAAGATCCTGCACCTCTCGCCGTACAAGTAATGCCGCCAAATCTTCAGTGCATGAACCACTGCTGCCAGTTCCAAATCATGTGTAGGGCAGTTCATCTCATGGGGTTTCAATTGCCGGGAAGCATAAGCAATCACTCTCCCGTGCTGCATCAAGACACAACCCAAGCCTTGCAAAGAAGCGTCACTGTACACCTCAAACTCCCCACTATCGTCTGGAAGGGCTAACACAGGAGCAGATGTCAACCGCCTTTTAGGCTCCTGGAAACTCTGGTCACAGCTCTCATCCCACTCAAATCGAACTCCCTTCCGAGTTAGTCGGGTCAAAGGAGCGGCTAAAATCAAAAAACCCTCAATGAAACGCCGATAATAGCCTGCTAAGCCCAGAAAACTCCGGATCTCCGTCACTGTCTTGGGCTGTTCCCACTTCGCTACCGCCTCAACCTTCTGAGGATCCACGCTGATACCCTCGGCCGAAATCACATGGCCAAGAAATCCAACACTGGTCAACCAAAACTGACACTTACTCAGTTTCGCATACAACTGATGCCCCCTCAATGTCTCAAGCACGAGTCTCAGATGTTTCTCATGTGCCTTCGCACTCTTCGAATACACCAAAATGTCATCAATGAAGACAATCACAAAACGATCCAAGTATGGCCGGAACACTCAGTTCATAAGATCCATAAAAGCTGCTGGGGCATTAGTCAAACCAAAAGGCATCACAACAAACTCATAATGACCGTACCTGGTCCGGAAAGCTGTCTTCGGTATATCCTCCTCTTTACCCCTTAACTGATGATAACCGGAGCGAAGATCAATCTTCGAAAAATACTGGGCTCCCTTCAATTGGTCGAACAAATCGTCAATCCGGGGTAGGGGATACTTATTCCGAATAGTTACCTTATTCAGTTGTCTGTAATCCACACACAATCTCAATCCTCCGTCCTTTTTCTTGACAAACAAAACAGGTGCTCCCCAAGGTGACATACTCGGTCGAATGAATCCTATATCGACCAACTCTTGCAACTGGGCCTTAAGTTCCCTCAATTCTGCAAGTGCCATACGGTAAGGAGTCTGTGAAATAGGTTGTGTACCTGGAAAAAGATCAATCGTGAACTCGAGATCTCGGTGTGGGGGTAGTCCTGGCAACTCCTCGGGAAAAACATCGGGAAACTCCCGCACCACTGGTATGTCCTCCACCCTCACTGACGTAGCACGTGTATCCACCACATGAGCTATGTAACCTTGGCATCCCTTACGCAACAATTTGCTAGCCTCAAGTGCCGAAATAACTCCGGTAGGAAGTGCACGCTGATCCCCCTGAAATGTAGTCTCTGATAACCCGGGACTCCGAAAAGTCACTCTCCTATCGAAACATTCGATAGAAGCATGATATCTCGTTAACCAGCCCATGCCCAAGATAACATCAAAGTCCCGCAGATCCAAGAGTAACAAATCTGCCAGTAACTCAACCTCACCTACCATCACCGGACACTCTCTCAATACCTGAGTCACTACCAACACCTCTCCAGCAGGTGTACTTACCCCTAGAGCAGAATCCAAAGTAGACACCTCCCTCTCCGTCACCAAACTACAACTCCGAGCTACAAATGAATGGGTAGCCCCAGGATCTATCAAAGCAAAACAGTGTGACCAAGTATGGTGAGTGTACCTGTCACCACTCCCGGTGCTGACCTAGCCTCCTGCTGAGTCATAGCAAAAACTCGCGCCTGAGGTCCCGATGACCTACCACGCCCCCTGGAACTGCTAGTGGCACCACCGCCACCCATAGGGCCTGCTACTCCTGACACTGAAGTAGTACTCCGCCCGGGTTCCGCTGCACCTCTGCCTGCTCCACCCTCTGAAGCTAACAATGGGCACTCCCTCCGAAAGTGTCCTCGCTCTCTGCAATAGAAGTAAGTATCCCTACCGGGTCCACCGGTATGCCTCCCCGTAGAAGCCACTGAAGTCGCACTCGCCTGAGGAGTCGGCTGTGCCCTAGCTCCGCGAAATCCCGAGCCCTGAAAACTCCGTGGTCGGCTATACCGGGCTCCACCAGCCGATGACGATCCACCAAAATTACCCCGCTTCGGGGGCCTCTGACTCGATGCTCCTGGAAATGAATGCTCTCGGCGTCGAACACTGCCCGAATACTGTGATCTAGCAGGCAAACTGGCCTCAACTCTGACAGCAGCATCAGATAACTCCCGAAATGTAGCAAAAGAGCCAGCTGTCACTATGGCCCTGATCTCTCCCCGAAGGCCCAACTCAAACCGGCGGAACTTCTCCGCCTCGGTCGCCACAAATGCAGGAGCGAAACAAGATAGCATCTGAAATCTCTGCTCATACTCAGCAACTGTCAAGTTCCCTTGCTTTAACTGAAGAAATTCTACCTCCTTCGCATCCCGGAAAGAACGGGGATAGTACTGATCGAGAAACCGCTCCCGGAAAGTCTCCCATGTCACGGTATGTGCATCCCAGCCGGACAGTTCCAACGTGTACCACCACTCATATGCAGCTCCATCCAACAAAAAAGTAGCTAACAAAACCCGATCCTCTGGAGGACAGTGCATCACCCCAAAAATACGCTCAAGCCGGGTGATCCATCAGTGAGCTTCCTCTGGATCGGCCCCACCGCTGAACGTAGTAGCCCCAAGCCTCTGGGCTCTCTCGATCGAAGCGCTCTCAGTCCCTCTCGCCGCTTCATCTTCAGGTCGTGGAGGGGGTTCACGTCTCGGAGGCATGATCGATCGTACGCTGAAAGAGGCATAGAGTTAGTAAAACAATCCTAGACCCAACACAAACCGACAAACCTATGCTCTGATACCAATTGTCAGGACCCGTCCCAGATATGGCCTCGATATCCGGGACGAACCCTGCTCCCGTCTGACAATCACACTTACAGTATCAAACAAAACAAACAATCGTCATACAACTATAAGCATAACTATCAGACGAAGGAGTAAAATATACACAACAGTCAGTCAGAGCATAGTTCTACACAATGGGCACAAAAGTCCTACAATGCTAGTCTCGCAACGGAAGAACGTCGGAAGCTCTATGCCTCGATATCTGCCTCAACGTTCACCCCAGCGCTATCACCACGACCTGGAGGGAAAAAGTAAACCAAAAGATGTGAGTGGACTAAAAGAAAAAGAACAGAAAGTTTGAAACCCATTTATTTGCAAATAACGTTAAGAAACTAGAATACTCTGTTCCCTCCGTTTTGAAAATCACATGTCTAACTCAGTGATTAAATAATTCTAAACCAAGAAACATCATAAGAAACAGAAACACTATAAAATATCATAAGAAACAGATACACTGTAAAATACCATAAGAAACCGAAAACGGATATAGAAATCATAGCATTAGCATCAAATCATCATTTCCGATCAAACCTGCTGGACCTATCCGAGTCTTTAAACTCAATCAGGCCTTAAATGAAATCCGAGTCTTTAAACTCCCGAGTCTTTAAACTCAATAGGCCTATGGGGGTAATATCAACATATCCGAGTCTTTAAACTCCCGAGTCTTTAAACTCAATCCGGGCCCGTCCCCCGTCAATATCAATCCGGGTCTTTAAACCCAATATCTAGATCCAGCAAATCCAATCCATATCCAGTGTACAACCAATTCAACATCCATCGCCAAATTCGAATTCGAAATTCCCGGTTCGAAGCCCTCCCGGCGTTCAGAACCGTCGTTCCGAACACAAATCTGGAAATCTACTTTTTAATCAAAACCCACATTTACTCACAAATTATGTTTCACAATCCATTTATCATCATCAGAAAACATTTATAGGTTGAAATCACAAATATGGCATCAAAATCTGAAAACCAGCTTTTTCTCGAAAAACGTGCAAAATCTCAGAAATGCCTCGAAAAACGTGCAAACTCATCAATCACATATAATCATCATTCAAAAGCATAAAACATATTTAAGATCATAAAACGTCAATAAAACAGTTAGGCATGCTCGAAAGAAAGAAAGAGTCCACTCACAAATCAGAACAAGTCACTCGCGCTCCGTGCGCTCCTCGACTGTCTCGGGTGCCTCCCATCCTGTCAAAATGCACCAAATAGGGTCACAAATACATCAAGGATCCTAATCCTAATTTCCCCAATTTTTTGGGAATTAAATAATATTTTAATCCTAAACCCTCAACCGTCTGGATTCCCGAACAACTCCGTAACATCGTCCGATTCACCCGAAAACCACACCAATAAACTCCTTAAGACAATTAGAACCAAACTCATGTTGGAAGCTTGGCCGGATTCTTCTCCACGTGCCTCCACGCGCCGCCCAAAGTGGCTGCGCGTGGGCCTCACGCGCCTGCTACAGTGCTTCTCCTTCCTCGATTGAACCCGGTTCACACCAGGCTGCAGCCCGAACCGGCGAGAGCCATTCTCTGCCGTCCGGCCACCATTTCACTCCTCTCTTCTCCTGCAGCTTCGTCCAGACACCAGGAATCCATCCCCCTCACTCTCCTAGTTCGATTCACCCTTCAGCTTCATGACTGAAGCTCGAAAGAAAAACACAGACGGCCCCTGTTTTCCTTCCCGGCCGTCCTATGCTTCCCCCCTCACGGTGGCGATTCTAAACTCCTCCCACAACCTTACTGAGTCACACACAACTCACAGGAACCCTCGACTCACTCTCTAAACCCACGATTTTCCGTTTGAAATTCACGGCCAAACAGAGTACAGAGTACTCACCGTCGACTGAACTCCGCCGTGTACGCCCCCGTCACGGCGACCGTCCTACACCACTCCTAGAACCTCCCTGAACATCACTGCACTCACCAATCCCCTCGATTCTCATCCTACCCTCACGACTTTTGAATTGAAAACTCACGGGAAAACAGAGTAAAGAGGCTTACCCTTCGATTCTGTCACCACCGTGCGCACCGCCGCGTCTCCCGTTTCTCGTTGGACTCCCTGCAGCCTCCTGAACTTCGCACAGTCGTGGTTTGAGCCACCACACGGCGTAGCCACCACCACGAACTCACAGCCTCCCTGTTTCCTCAAACCTTCGCCGCACCACCACCGTGTCGCCGTGCACGATTTCACCACCAAAACCCGATCACCAGTAGAACCACTACTCCCCGTCACTCTCACCAATCACTCTTCACTCACCCTTGCACCAAAATCAATCAATCTCCTTCAATTTCTCACCCTCTGTTTCTCTATGATGTTCGAAGGATTGCACGGTTCAAATTGAGCAAAGTGTGGCCGTGCACACTTTAGAAGGCCGTGCACACTTTAGAACCATGTAGAACAATCCAGTGCCCCCACGTGTCCACAATCCTATGGACAAAGCATAAATATCCTACCCCACTCAGCCACTTGTCCTCATCCAATTGGCTGAAAGAAAAATGACCAAAATACCCCTTGTATAAATAATTACCGTTTTGCCCTCGAACGTTCTAGACCCGTAACTATTTCATCCGACGTCCGATGACAGCGTGCCGCCTGTCGTTGTACTCAGGACGTCGAGACCTATCCAACGGTCCTCGGTCTATGTGAAAATCACAAGTCCTTCAAAAAGTCAACTTTTTCCTCGTTTACTCAAAATTACGGTAACGCCCCCAATCTTCCGAACGTCATAACTTTTCCTCCGGTTGTCCGAATCGAACCTGCCACCTGTCTACGGACTCGTGACGTCCTAAACTATGTCATGGTCAAGGGTTAACACTCATCCAATCGGTAATTCAAAAAGTCAACTTTTCGTCTCCTATTCACAAGGGCAAAATCGTCCTTTATATACAAAACTTTATAAAATTACATTTTTACCCTTCCCGAAGGTACGGGTTGTTACATTTATGCTCTATCTCAAACATCTTCCTACGGATTGTCTGGTCATGGTAAACTTTGGGTTTCTCCTTGTAGATACGGGAACTTTCATAGGCATCATTCCTCAACTCGTCAAGCTCGCTAAGCTGAAGCTTTTGCAACTGGCTTCCTTCAGCTCAAAGTTGAGGTTCTTAACTTCCCAATAGGCTCTATGCTCTAATTCCACCGGTAGATGGCAAGGCTTTCCAAAGACAATCCGGAAGAGTGACATGCCTATGAGAGTCTTAATGTTGTTCTGGGCCATAAAGCATCATTTAAACGCAATGACCAATCCTTCCTATTAGGGCTTAATGTCTTTTCCAAGATTTTCTTAATTTCACGGTTAGAGATTTCAGCTTGTCCACTTCTTTGAGGATGGTATGGCGTAGAGATCTTGTGCGTTACTCCATAACATTTCAATAAAGCCTCAAATGATCGGTTGCAAAAGTGTGTTCCTCCATCACTAATGATTACTCTAGGGGTCCCAAATCTAGAAAATACGTATTCTTTGAGAAATCTGAGAACAACCTTAGAGTCATTAGTCCTAGTGGGGATTACTTCAACCCACTTCAAAACATAATCAACAACAAGCAAAATATATAAGTAACCATAAGAGTTAGGAAAAGGTCTCATGAAGTCAATGCCCTAAACATAAAAAATCTCGACAACTAGAATTGGGTTTAGAGGCATTTGATCGTGAGAACCTAGGTTACCTGTACGTTGACAACGATCACAAGTGGCCACAAACTCATAAGCATCCTCGAACATGCTTGGCCAATAGAAACCACTTTGAAGAATTTTAAAGTTTGTTTTCTTAGCTCCAAAATGACCTCCACAAGGTGAAGCATGACAAAAGGTTAGAATTGAATGGAATTCAGATTCAAGTATACAGCTACGTATGATGATATCTGAACAATGTTTCCATAGAAATGGATCATCCCACACATAATACTTGGCCTGCTTAACCAGCTTCTGTCTTTGGGATTGACTAAGAGTGCTTGGGACTCGCTTGGTGGCCAAGTAATTGATGATGTCGGCAAAACAAGGATCTGAAGTACTAAGGGAAGAGAGTTGCTTATCAGGGAAGCATTCTTGTAATGGAAAGTGATCTTCCTCCTGATTGGATGAATGCACTAGTCGGCTGACATGATCAGCCACAACGTTTTCAAAACCCTTCTTGTCTCGGATCTCCACATCAAACTCCTGGATTAGAAGCATTCAACGGATCAATTTAGGTTTAGCATCCTTTTTAGTTAGTAGATATTTCAATGCTGCATGATCAAAATAGATAATTACTTTAGTACCAATTAGATAAGTTCAAAAATTTTCTAAAGCAAAAATAACAGCAAGCAACTCCTTTTCAGTTGTAGAGTAATTGAGGTGTGCATCATTTGGGGTACGGTTAGCATAGTAAATGACATGCGAAAGCTTGTTGACACATTGCCCTAAAATAGCCCCTACAGTATAATCAGATTCGTCTCACATAAGCTCAAAAGAAAGGTTCCAATCTAGTGGCATTATGATAGGGGAAGTTGTAAAGAGGCTTTAGAGCTTCTCAAAAGCTTCATGGCAGTTGCTATCAAAATCAAATGGAGCTTCCTTAGCTAGCAGCATGCTCAGAGCTCTTGAAATCTTAGAGAAGTCTTTGATGAATTGATGGTATAATCCAGCATGTCCAAGAAAATATCTGATTTCATTTACTGATGTAGAAGGCGGCAGCCTGCTCACTACGTCCACCATGGCTTTGTCTACTTCAATACCACGAGTTGAGATCACATGCCCTAAAACAATGAATTGTTGTACCATAAAATAGCACTTTTCTCAATTAAGCTGACAGAACCCGTCCCAATCCCACTGGGACCATCCGGGGACGTGTCCCGCTCCCGTCTGACAACAACTCCAAACATACCAAAAGTGCCCTTACTTGAAATAAAAAATACTTTAAATTAAACAAATAACGTTCAAACATAAGAGTTCAGAGTAATATGCTGTCAGACCAGGGATAGTATGTAACGACCCGTCCAGAATTTCATGATTAGATTAGTGACTAATCACGATTAGTGAGGTTAATCGGTGATTAGTTAGGCTAAATCGGACGAACGATGCGAAATGACCGTTTGCCCCTAGTGGTGGCAAAACGTTAACTTTTCAATCGGACAGTCAAATGGACTTTGACCGATGACCGTGACGTAGTTCGTGACGTCACGAGTTCATAGACAGGTGGCACGTTCAATTCCGACGTTCGGGGAGGAAGTTATGACGTTCGGAAGTTTAGGGGCATTTTGGTAATTTTGGGTAAAAGGGGTCAAATGTTGACTTTTTGGCCGGGAGGTCCGATGTCCGAGGGCCAAAGACCGTTACGTAGATAAGGACGATATGAATTCGTAGACAGGCGGCACGTCGAATTCGGACGTTCGACGGCGAAGTTACGGTTCACGAAAGTTTTGGGATACTATTCCCGGCGACACATTTTACGAGACGAAAAGTGCAGTTTTGTCTCTAGTGGGCCCAGATATTTGTCCTGATGCCCAATGGATGAGTGACAAGTGTCACCCATCCAATGGACACCATATTTCATTCATGCACCCAAACCATTCACCCGTGCATCTATTTTCCATTTTTCCTCCAACCATTACCCGATCCCATTTTCAAATCCAACCCAAACCCTTGAGCCTGAGGCTCATTCCTGAGGGACCAGAGAGTGACAAGAGGACTGAGGAAGTTGGTGGCCGGCCAAGGGCACGCCGCCGTGGACGGTTGATCCGTGAAGCCCGAAAGGTATCGATTTTAACCGATTTCAATCCATTTTTCATTTCTATTGTTATGGGTCGATTTGGACGATTGGTTTGAGTTAAATAGGTTGCTAGGGAGTTGTTAGGAGGTTTTGGTGGTGGTTGGACGTCGGGGAAGCCCTGGGAGGTTTCGGGAAAATCGAACCGTGAGGGAATTTTTGGACCGGTCGGGTTTAGGTTGTTTTAGGATCTCTAATTAATTAGGTTAGGTTTCTAGGACGATTATATGAAGATTAGGATCGATTAGGAGTGGAATCAGTGAAAAACTGGGCCGGAATGAGCTTGGACCGGTCACACCGGTCCAAGTTGCAGGAAAAACCAGACCGGACCGGTTCGGACCGGTCTGACCGAGGTAGGAGAAGCACTGTTCACAGGCGCGTGGCTCCCACGCGCAACCACTTTAGGAGGCGCGTACGGGCGCGTGGGGGGAGAATTTGAGGAAGTTTCCAACATACGAAATCATCTATTCGATGTAAAGAACATTTTGGGACTGGTTTCGAGTCGATCGGACACCGTCTCGATATGTTTCGGGGTATCAGAAGGTTTAGGTTCGGTTTTAAAAATAGTTAGAAATTCCGGAAAATTACGGGGATTTGGTGAGGGGTTATATAAGTAGTTAGTAACCCTCTAAATGAATTTGGACAGGTTTGGGAGTCCCGATAATGGTGATCGGCTCGGGGAGCCGAATGGCACGCAAATCGAGGCGGCAGCTCGGACGGTCTGTGAGTGGACCTTGTTTTCAAAATTGGTGCATGCATAAATTTTTATTATATGTTTTAAATACTTGTTTGTGATGCCATGAGTGCATTTGGATGTGTGGTTACGTATAGGCACGTATTTCGAGGTTTCGACCCTATACGGTGCCTATACGGGTCCGTACGTCTTTATTGGTCTGAATGAAATGGTTTTGGATTTCCAAAAGGATAATGAATGTGATTTGATGATTTTTATTTGGATATTTGTAAACTATATGGTTTCACGTATTTCGAGGCGATTTACGTGCTTGCACGTAAATCGAGGTTTTCCAGTTTTATTCTGATTTTCCATTCTTATGGTTTTGAAAATAGTTAAATGAAATGATTTTGTATTTGAAAAGGTAACTCTTGGACTTGAGGTCCATTTGATTTAACGAGGCATCGGGCCGGAGGCCCAGTTGGTTTACGTTTCGGACCGGAGGTCCAGTTTCTATGTGGATTCGGGCCTAGGGCCCAGTTATGTATTACAAATGGTTTTTATGGTTCATGACGGTTTATGGGAACCGGCATGAACCCTTGAAATGGATTTACGGGTCATGACGGTTTATGGGAACCGGTATGAACCCATGAAAGGATTTTATGGTTCATGACGGCTTATGGGGGCCGGGCATGAATCCTTGAAAGGTTTCAAGAATGATTTCAAAAGGTTTTTCATATTCCATCCTTTATATATGATTGTCTCCTCCGGGGAGGGTCGTTGGCCTGGGTGGACCCCGGAGTAGTCACGGAGCACTGACTGAGTGGAGTCGCCCCCTATTTGGGTTCCTTACTCTCAGGATGGGTATGGTTCGTTACCTCTAGGGAGGGTCATTGATCTACGGACTTTGACCTAGGTGGACCCTGGAGAGACTTGGGTTTGAGACCCCGGTTAGCGCACGTGTAGCTTTATTTTACCGTGACAGGTTCTGGATATGAAATATAATGGATAAACATGATTTCAATTGATTTTGGGAAATTGTGTTTATAATGATAAATGGATTTGGGCTGAGATCCCACATATGTTCACTGTGTTATGGTTTTCTGTAAATGATTTTGGGCAGGAGCCCGTATGACTTGTATTTAAGGAATTTGGGGCTGAGACCCTAATTATGGTTGTTTAAACTTATGTGTTTGGATAAATGGTTTTACTATGCATGCATGCTTTTTAGTGGAGGGTATAAAGGTCTTTGATGAAATGTTTTTATAAACTCTTTATTTTTGTCCACTTATAGTCTTTCTGTTTTTAATACCCTTCAGGTTGACATCGGATGTGGACTGTAGCAGAGACCGAGATATCACATACCTCCTCCGGATCCTGGCGTACTCTGATAGCCAGGGAGGGCAAATGTCGGAAATATCCCTTGTCTGACACTCCGTGTCAGACGGGAGCAGGGTCATCCCGCACTAATCCCGGGGGGATTGGGATGGGTCCTGTCATAGTACCATACAA
The DNA here is from genome assembly GCA_032719365.1 of Prinsepia uniflora. Lineage (NCBI taxonomy): Eukaryota > Viridiplantae > Streptophyta > Magnoliopsida > Rosales > Rosaceae > Prinsepia > Prinsepia uniflora. The sequence goes on from CM064866.1 coordinate 30,479,028, forward strand.
AACATTAGTACAATAGTCAAATTACATAATTAGTGCTCAACCTACGCACTTGGGGTGTACAAGTGCACAGCGAACTAGACTAAGCCTTGTCCTCTAGATCCTCCTCTAATTCCGTGGCACAGCCTGGAGGGTTAGTAAAACATTAAAGAGTGAGTGGGCCGAAAATAAACAGTTTATAAAACCAATTTAATAATATAGTAAATCATAAGGTTTTACCCCTCCGTTTTCCAAAACTTGCATGCATTGAAGTAAACATAGTATAAAAATAGAATCATAATCATAGAATCATATAGTAATCGAAAAGGGAAAAACCAACATAATAGTGCACTGTAAAACCCAACACCGGCATTCCCGATGCCTAATAATGATGTCACGGTTCTAAGGATACGTGTTGCCACTCAGGGTCTCAAAGCCCGAGAACTCCCCTAGGTCCACCAGTTCCCGGTATCCCGGTCACTGACCGAGGTATACTAAATATGCCTTCCTAAGAGTAGGCAACCCAATGGGGGTCAACTCCTCTCAGTCAGTTCCCCATGACTACTCTAGGGTCCACCTAGGCCAACGACCCTCCCTGGAGGAGACAAGATAGTAAGGTAGGAAAGTACAGCACAATAATAGTATAGTTACCTTGTGTCCCCTGAACATCCATGAAAACATTCCATATATAATCCAGACAGGTCTCTTGCCCACAACATCATAATATGTAATAAGCATTCCCATATAGTACCCATAATAGTCCCATCTAAATCATAAAATGGAATAGTAAAATAGTTTATGCATGCAATCCTTTTAGAAATCAAATAGCCCACTCACACACGGTCCTTACTGCTCAACGACCTCCTAAACCTGTATTAACATGCCAAGAGTCACTAAAGGACCATACTAGTTCAATACTAAAACCATAGAACATATTCATCCTGAAAACGTAGCCCGGACACTATTCTAGAGGCTTCAAACCCCATTTTGACCGACCTAACGATCTCCGATCGACACGAAACCACCACCATTGGATCCGTATCATCAAAACCTTGAAAATGGTACCATCCCCACTAAAATTACTATTCATATGTCCCCCCACGCGCCTGGTCAACGCGTGATATGTCACTGTGAGATTTGGGATTTGGTGAGGTGTGTTTTGGTAGCATGGGGCTGAGATTTCCGATGCTAGCTGAACCCTCAGGAGTTTTACTTTCCTTACATGATTTGGGATCGACCATAGTGACCCATGGATCGAGTATGCAGAGGTCATACCTCTAGGAAGGAATGTATGAGTACTGTATTGTCCATCAGGATTAAAAGTGATTGATAAACAAAAAGGCTTAATATGTGATGAGGCGATGGTCATGATATATTGAGATTAAGACCGTGTTGTCGGGTCAGGTATCATTTGTGGGGAGGCTAATAAGATAGCCGGTCAAGAATTGACATGTTTGATAACATAAGGATAGGTGAAATCCTGTTGTTGATGGAACTCCATAGGATTGGAGTGGTACATGATTTTGATCATTTGGACTATTGGGGTCCAACTGCAGGATCATACTTGGTGTATGATGTTGGATGAAATCGAGGTTAAGGAATGGATATGATTCATGATATCGTATGAATGATTATACTGAATGCCGGTTATTGGCAGGATGTAGGCATCAGTGAGGCATATGAGAATACACACAACATAAGGAAAAGTTAAATTCATTATAATTAGTGACCCTAGGAAAGGGGTATGTAGTGATTGACTTAATGAGGGGAATGAGATCCCGATTTATTGGACCTTATAAGGTTATTGGCCTGGTGGCATATGCGTGGTGATTTAAGCCCTTGTTGTAACGACCCGTCCCAAATTCCATGGTTAGATTAGTGACTAATCACGATTAGTGAGGCTAATCCGTGATTAGTAGAGCGAAATCGGACGAACGATGCGAAATGACCGTTTTGCCCCTGATGGTGGCAAAACGTTGACTTTTCAATCGGGCGGTCAAATGGACTTTGACCGATGACCGTGACGTAGTTCGTGACGTCACGAGTTCATAGACAGGTGGCACGTTCAATTCCGACGTTCGAGGAGGAAGTTATGACGTTCAGAAGTTTAGGGGCATTTTGGTAATTTTGGATAAAAGGGGTCAAAAGTTGACTTTTTGACCGGGAGGTCCGATGGCCGAGGGCCAAAGACCGTTACGTAGATAAGGACGATACGAATCCGTAGACAGGCGGCACGTCGAATTCGGACGTTCGACGGCGAAGTTACGGTTCACGGAAGTTCCCGGTTACTATTCACGACGACACGTTTTACGAGACAAAAAGTGCAGTTTGTCTTTAGTGGGTCCAGTTACTTTTCAGCAACCAATGGATGAGTGACACTTGTCACCCATCCACTGGCCAATCTCACCCATACATGCATACCATCCCTTCATCGATCATTTATCTTCCTTCCACCCAAACACCAAACCGATCCATTCTCCCTCCCCAATCCAAAACTGAACCCCACTGATCATGACTGAGAGGTCAGGAGCGAGCAGAGGATGAAGACTGGACGATGGTGGCCGGCTGGAAGCCACGCCTCCGTGGACGGCGGCCTTGAACCCGAGAAGATTACCCGGTTAGGCCCAAAACCCATTTAAATTCGATTTAATGATTATGGAACGATTTGGATGGTTTGGTTAATTTAAATAGGTTGCTTAGGGAGTTTTAAGAGGGCTTGTATGGTGTAGGACGGCTGGGAAGCCATGGAAGGGAAAATGGAAAAACAGAACCGTGAGGTTCATTTTGGAACCATGGGTTCCGGTGGGTTTTTGATAGTTTTGTTAATTGGGATTGGTAGAAAACATTAAAATAGGAATTTAGGAATTGGAATGGAGGAAATCGGACCAAAAATGAGGGAGAAGAAGGCCTGGACCGGTTACGCCGGTCCAGTTGCAGAGGTTGGACCGGACCGGGCGCAGGGGCCTTTGGGCGGCGCGTGGCAGCGCGTGCTAGGGTTTTTGGGGAAGTGTTCAACACGGGAAATCATCTATTCGATGTAACGAACATTTTGGGACTGGTTTCGAGTCGATCGGACACCGTCTCGATATGTTTCGGGGCATCGGAAGATTTAGGTTCGGGATTAAAAATAGTTAAAAATACGGGAAAATTACGGGGCTTTAGTGAGGGGTTATATAAGTAGTTAGTAACCCTCTAAATTAATTTGGACAGGTTTGGAAGTCCCGGTGATGGTGATCGGCTCGGGGAGCCGTATGGCACGCGTATCGAGACGCGACTTCGGACGGTCTGTGAGTGGACCTTGTTTTCTAAATTGGTGCATGCATAAATGTTTATTATATGTTTTAAATACTTGTTTGTGTTGCCATGAGTGCATTTGGATGTGTGGTTACGTATATGCACGTATTTCGAGGTTTCGGCCCTATACGGTTCCTATACGGGCCTGTATGTCTTTATTGGTCTAAATAAAAATGGTTTTGGATTTCCAAATGGATTATGAATATGATTTTATGATGTTGATTTGGATGCTTGTGAATTATATGGTTTCACGTATTTCGAGGCGATTTACGTGCTTGCACGTAAATCGAGGTTTTCCGATTTTATACTGATTTTCCGTACTTATGGTTTTGGATATGATTTCATGAAATGATTTTGGATTTGAAAAGGTAACTCTCGGACTTGAGGTCCATTTGATTTACAGAATCGGGCCAGAGGCCCAATTGGTTTACAATTCGGACCGGGGGTCCAGTTTGTATGTGGATTCGGGCCTAGGGCCCAGTTATGTATTACAAATGGTTTTTACGGGTCATGACGGTTTATGGGAACCGGCATGAATCCTTAAAATGGATTTACGGGTCATGACGGTTTATGGGAACTGGCATGAACCCATGAAACGATTTTATGGTTCATGACGGCTTATGGGGGCTGGGCATGAATTCTTGAAAGGTTTCAAGAATGATTTCAAAAGGTTTTTCATACTCCATCCTTTATATATGATTGTCTCCTCCGGGGAGGGTCGTTGGCCTGGGTGGACCCCGGAGTAGTCACGGAGCACTGACTGAGTGGAGTCGCCCCCCAGTTGGGTTCCTTACTCTCAGGATGGGCATGGTTCGTTACCTTCAGGGAGGGTCCTTGATCTACGGACATTGACCTGGGTGGACCCTGGAGAGACTTGGGTTTGAGACCCCGGTTAGCACACGTGTAGCTTTATTTTACCGTGACAGGTTCTGGATATGAATATATTGGATAAACATGGTTTTAACTGGTTTGGGAAAACTGTGTTTTATGATGATAAATGGATTTGGGCTGAGATCCCACATATGTTTACTATGTGCTGGTTTTCTGTAAATTGGTTTTGGGCAGGAGCCCGTGTGACTTGTATTTACAGAATTTGGGGCTGAGACCCTATTTATGGATGTTTTAACATATATTATTGGATAAATGGTTTTACTATGCATGCATGCTTTTTAGTGGAGGGTATAAAGGTCTTCTTATGGAAATGTTTTATAAAATCTTTATTTTTGTCCACTCACAACCTTTCTGTTTTTAATACCCTTCAGGTTGACAGCGGATGTGGACTGTAGCAGAGATCGAGATATCACATGCCTCCTCCGGATCCTGGCGTACTCTGATAGCCCGGGAGGGCAAAGGTCGGAAATATCCCTTGTCTGACACTTCGTGTTAGACGGGAGCAGGGTCATCCCGCACTAATCCCGGGGGGATTGGGATGGGTCCTGTCAACGTGGTATCAGAGCGGGGTTGTCTCTATTCGAGCGACCGTGTAGCTCTTGGAGTATGTACGCAGGTCGAGGATGTGATATCTCAATGGGCTACAGTTCGTGGTCAACCTGATTGTTGGGGTGCTGGTACGATAGTTAGTAGGATTGGCATGCCTTGGTTCGGCATTTGAGGCCGGGGTTGCCATAGTTCTGTCAAGGTTGACAGTGTGGGACCCTACGGAAGGATTAACGTGTTCGTATTCTGGAGTGTGATCGTGAGACGGTTAGTTGGGATCGTCTTCACGATGTCGTAGGATCGGTTCCGACGACTGATTCGATGTTGTGACCATTAGATGGTCAGATTATGTTGAGTTAAATGGATTTACTGCAGTCGGCAGTTGGCAGCCAGATTCGAGGAATTCTGGTTGGACTTACGGTAGGATTGGATTGATGTCCTTGTGATGTCAAGACCGCGGGGTCGGTCAGATCGTGGATTTTACTGCCTTATGCAGTTGGGTTCAGAGTGACCCTAGGGCTTGATTGTGGAACCCTACCGTATGTGTATGGTTCGGAAATGGGAGTTGACGAGTGGTTTGACTTGGACGACTATTCGGATTTGGATTCGTTAGTCGGTCTAGTCATATCAGCTTGTGTTGGGACTGCACTTCGCAGTCAGGGCTGTACTTACCAGTTAAACCTAGTGGGTTGTCGTGCTACTCAGTTGTGGTTTGGCGCAGCTAAGGTCATGGGCGACCTAGTAGACGACATTGGTTTAGTCAAATTACGACTGGTTAGAGATGGTTTGGACAAGTTATCAGGGTTGGTACTTATCGATGGAATCCCGGAGCGGGGATACAGAGTAGTTGGTACAGGCAATTGATTCCGTTGGATGCGGAGTCTGGATGTCTAGTCGTTAGGTCTGCACGAGGTTGTGGCAGACGCTACTATCGATAGACGTAGTCGAATTTTATCTGGTTGAGTAGACTCAGGTTGTCGTGACGATTGTGATGATGGGATTGTCAGTCGTGACGATGGTACGAGGTGCGTGAATAACGCATATGTGTGGGTAGTGATTCTGGATTCGACTTGGTTACGGTTGAGTGCGATCGCAGAATGAGACGGGGACGTACGGGGGACGTTTCCTCTTCTCGTATGAGTTGTCAGGTACGAAGGAGGCAGAGTTTCTCCTATTCGAGCAAAGGTACGGGTCATCGTTCGGTATGAGCGGAGATCCAGGGTTGTCTGATTGGCACACTTTGTGCTGATGCTGACAGGTGGTGTACTGGTACTAGTGCTGGTGCTGGTGCCGGTGATTGTGATGACGGTGAGTTACGAGTCAGGATGTGACTCCGACGTGATGGGCTTATGATTGGTATCTGTGGTTCGGGAGTGAATCACGGGTAGTGACGGACTGGATAGGATCCAGCGGTAGTTGAGGAGTGAGGATCGAGTATTATCATGACGGATTAGTGACCGGTTGGTCAGACTCGTTCTGTCGCGGGGTTTAGCGACCAATTGGTCAGAATTAGTCAGGATTGGTTAGAGATGGTGGTTTGCAGAGATTTGACTGCAGATCACAGCAGGGGGCTGTTGTGACCTTTCAGTAGAGTGGTACATCAGATTAGGATGAATTGACATCCTTTTGGATGTACATATACGGTCGTAAATGGGCATGTGTCCATAACCAGTCTAACGGGGACACGTGGTTGATGTCCGGGTATGTTGTTTCCAACCTGGTTGGAACTTCGAAATCGCGAGAGGTTGCGATTGAGGTGACGAGAGGAATGCGGGTTTTCCGCATTGGTATTGGGTATGTCGAAGTCCTTTGGGTGACTTCTCAGGTTCTACCATAATTGATGGTGGTAGAGGATGTAGATGTTATTGATGTTGTGGTTGCCACTAGTACACTGATCGTGTATTGGTTGGTGGACTTGTGATTTGTCTTGGGTCATCAGGTGAAATGAGTATATCGAAGTTAGGTGACTGAGATTTCTCATTTCCTGCTTGGTGGCAGACGAGGTTGGTTTACGTAACGTGGTGAATGCAGCGAGCTTGGTTGTATTCACATAGGATGAGTTTTGATGTCACAGTCTTGTATCATCTTTGGTTTTCCTCGGTGGACTGACAAGGATCGATACGAGAAAATCAGTGAGAACCCACAGTCTCGGCGTGTCTCGTCGTTGACTAATCTATTTAAGATGTGGGAAATGGTTGAGGACTTTGGACGTCGTGACGATCGGGGATCGTGACGTCTATGGTCGGTTGACGTAGTGTTGGATCTAGATCGTGATTTGGATGATCCAGATAGGTGGAGAGTTTATCACTCTTACTTGGTTGAGTGGAGCATGATGGGACTGAACTTCTTTTCGAGGTAAATCCCATATGACTTATTACTCATCTGAGTAGTTGTCTGATGAGTAGTTTTCCGACGTGGTCGGATATTGTCAGACCTAGTGTTGTGTTGATGTTGGGATTGGCTTCCCTATGAAGTCAATCGATGGTATTGTGGTAATCGATGGAACAGGTATCCGATAGGTTCGGATATGGTGCGTCTCGGTAGACGAGAACGAGATTTCAGGTTTTGGAATCAGATTTCTGGATGACGATTCAGGATTTGATTTTGGAACTTGAAAGAGGATTTCTGTATTTGGGTTTTGGAATCGGATTCTGGGTGACGATTCAGGATTTGATTCTAGAGCCTGACTGTGGATTTTCTTTTTACGGATTTGGGTTCGAAATGGTTATTCCAAATGCCGGTTTACGGAATGATGATTTCGGATTCGAATTTGGACATGATGTGGATATGATTTCTGGGTTTGGATTCGGGATTTCTTACGAAATTGCGAATTCGGATTCGGATTTGGGAAATAGATGATGGGTTGGAGTTTCGATTTGTCTAATGCTGGATTGGACGAATGAACTCCATAATTGAAATGTGATTGGCTACAACCTAGGTGGTTGTAGGCTGATTGTGGTTGTAGGCGGATTGATGGGTAGTTATACGTACCTTGTATGTTGTTCGAGGTACAATACTGGGCATACTTGTGGTGCCTAGTGACGGTATATAGGTTATACCGGTAGTACGTTGGTGAGCGTGTTGGTAGTCGGATTGGTTCTGATACCATTGGATTAGTTGCGGTCGTGAACTAGACATTGGATACTGTGCATTGGGTCATAGTATTTCTGATGGGTCTAGTTACACACAGATTGAGTGAAAGGGCTGTGTGGGTAAGTGTTTACTCCTGGTTGGGTCCGTTGGTGGTTAGTGTAACCACGAGGGAGTATAGTGTTAGTTTTCGACTGACGACTGTTAAGTGGTGACGGTCTGTCGGAGGTGTCAGCATGGATCGTTGAGTGAGGTCTGGTGACTCCCGTTGGGAGCAGACGCTAGGATAGATTAGCGTTCGAGAAAGGAATCATCGAGTTGACAAGTGGTGTCGATTCGGAGCATATGGCTACTGTCATTCGAAGTGGTCAAGTGTAGTCGATACGACGTGAGTGTTAGGGGTACGTCTGGGTGCGGACGAGTACGTATTACTCTGGTTAGTTGGTGTACGAGTGTACACGTGTTGCGAGGTTGATTCTACTTTCCACGAGCTGGATATGGAATCAGGATAATTGGAGTTTCGAGAATGAAACTAAATTAAGGAGGGAAGAACGGTTAGATTAGGTCGGTTGGAATTTCGAGGACGAAATTAATTAAGGAGGGAAGGTTGTAACGACCCGTCCCAAATTCCATGGTTAGATTAGTGACTAATCACGATTAGTGAGGCTAATCCGTGATTAGTAGAGCGAAATCGGACGAACGATGCGAAATGACCGTTTTGCCCCTGATGGTGGCAAAACGTTGACTTTTCAATCGGCCGGTCAAATGGACTTTGACCGATGACCGTGACGTAGTTCGTGACGTCACGAGTTCATAGACAGGTGGCACGTTCAATTCTGACGTTCGAGGAGGAAGTTATGACGTTCAGAAGTTTAGGGGCATTTTGGTAATTTTGGATAAAAGGGGTCAAAAGTTGACTTTTTGACCGGGAGGTCCGATGGCCGAGGGCCAAAGACCGTTACGTAGATAAGGACGATACGAATCCGTAGACAGGCGGCACGTCGAATTCGGACGTTCGACGGCGAAGTTACGGTTCACGGAAGTTCCCGGTTACTATTCACGACGGCACGTTTTACGAGACAAAAAGTGTAGTTTGTCTTTAGTGGGTCCAGTTACTTTTCAGCAACCAATGGATGAGTGACACTTGTCACCCATCCACTGGCCAATCTCACCCATACATGCATACCATCCCTTCATCGATCATTTATCTTCCTTCCACCCAAACACCAAACCGATCCATTCTCCCTCCCCAATCCAAAACTGAACCCCACTGATCATGACTGAGAGGTCAGGAGCGAGCAGAGGATGAAGACTGGACGATGGTGGCCGGCTGGAAGCCACGCCGCCATGGACGGCGGCCTTGAACCCGAGAAGATTACCCGGTTAGGCCCAAAACCCATTTAAATTCGATTTAATGATTATGGAACGATTTGGATGGTTTGGTTAATTTAAATAGGTTGCTTAGGGAGTTTTAAGAGGGCTTGTATGGTGTAGGACGGCTGGGAAGCCATGGAAGGGAAAATGGAAAAACAGAACCGTGAGGTTCATTTTGGAACCATGGGTTCCGGTGGGTTTTTGATAGTTTTGTTAATTGGGATTGGTAGAAAACATTAAAATAGGAATTTAGGAATTGGAATGGAGGAAATCGGACCAAAAATGAGGGAGAAGAAGGCCTGGACCGGTTACGCCGGTCCAGTTGCAGAGGTTGGACCGGACCGGGCCGGTCGGACCGGTTCGATCGAGGGAGGACGACGGCACTGTAGCGGCGCGTGAGGCCCACGCGCAGGGGCCTTTGGGCGGCGCGTGGCAGCGCGTGCTAGGGTTTTTGGGGAAGTGTTCAACACGGGAAATCATCTATTCGATGTAACGAACATTTTGGGACTGGTTTCGAGTCGATCGGACACCGTCTCGATATGTTTCGGGGCATCGGAAGATTTAGGTTCGGGATTAAAAATAGTTAAAAATATGGAAAAATTACGGGGCTTTAGTGAGGGGTTATATAAGTAGTTAGTAACCCTCTAAATTAATTTGGACAGGTTTGGAAGTCCCGGTGATGGTGATCGGCTCGGGGAGCCGTATGGCACGCGTATCGAGACGCGGCTTCGGACGGTCTGTGAGTGGACCTTGTTTTCTAAATTGGTGCATGCATAAATGTTTATTATATGTTTTAAATACTTGTTTGTGTTTCCATGAGTGCATTTGGATGTGTGGTTACGTATATGCACGTATTTCGAGGTTTCGGCCCTATACGGTTCCTATACGGGCCTGTATGTCTTTATTGGTCTAAATAAAAATGGTTTTGGATTTCCAAATGGATTATGAATATGATTTTATGATGTTGATTTGGATGCTTGTGAATTATATGGTTTCACGTATTTCGAGGCGATTTACGTGCTTGCACGTAAATCGAGGTTTTCCGATTTTATACTGATTTTCCGTACTTATGGTTTTGGATATGATTTCATGAAATGATTTTGGATTTGAAAAGGTAACTCTCGGACTTGAGGTCCATTTGATTTACGGAATCGGGCCAGAGGCCCAATTGGTTTACGATTCGGACCGGGGGTCCAGTTTGTATGTGGATTCGGGCCTAGGGCCCAGTTATGTATTACAAATGGTTTTTACGGGTCATGACGGTTTATGGGAACCGGCATGAATCCTTAAAATGGATTTACGGGTCATGAAGGTTTATGGGAACTGGCATGAACCCATGAAACGATTTTATGGTTCATGACGGCTTATGGGGGCTGGGCATGAATTCTTGAAAGGTTTCAAGAATGATTTCAAAAGGTTTTTCATACTCCATCCTTTATATATGATTGTCTCCTCCGGGGAGGGTCGTTGGCCTGGGTGGACCCCGGAGTAGTCACGGAGCACTGACTGAGTGGAGTCGCCCCCCAGTTGGGTTCCTTACTCTCAGGATGGGCATGGTTCGTTACCTTCAGGGAGGGTCCTTGATCTACGGACATTGACCTGGGTGGACCCTGGAGAGACTTGGGTTTGAGACCCCGGTTAGCACACGTGTAGCTTTATTTTACCGTGACAGGTTCTGGATATGAATATATTGGATAAACATGGTTTCAACTGGTTTGGGAAAACTGTGTTTTATGATGATAAATGGATTTGGGCTGAGATCCCACATATGTTTACTATGTGCTGGTTTTCTGTAAATTGGTTTTGGGCAGGAGCCCGTGTGACTTGTATTTACAGAATTTGGGGCTGAGACCCTATTTATGGATGTTTTAACATATATTATTGGATAAATGGTTTTACTATGCATGCATGCTTTTTAGTGGAGGGTATAAAGGTCTTCTTATGGAAATGTTTTATAAAATCTTTATTTTTGTCCACTCACAACCTTTCTGTTTTTAATACCCTTCAGGTTGACGGCGGATGTGGACTGTAGCAGAGATCGAGATATCACATGCCTCCTCCGGATCCTGGCGTACTCTGATAGCCCGGGAGGGCAAAGGTCGGAAATATCCCTTGTCTGACACTTCGTGTCAGACGGGAGCAGGGTCATCCCGCACTAATCCCGGGGGGATTGGGATGGGTCCTGTCACTTGTACCATGTCATGAGTGGATGACATGTGATTGGAAGGATGATATGGATACTTGTGAGTTCTAGATTATGTATACTCGGACGTTGAGCATGGCTCCGTACCTCGAGTAGGCTTGGATATGACTGCCCGTGAGACAGAGATTTACAGTGAGATAAGTCTCGATATTGATCGAGGGATGAGGACTGATTTGTCTGGTTTCTATAAGTTTGACTATGCTTTATACTCGGTTGAACCAGAAGGGTATGCGACTAATTGAGTTTCTGGTTCACATACATATGCGATTGATTATGGATATGACTAGCATGGTATCTACTGATTAGATTTTCGAGGAAGAAATTATTTAAGGGGGGTAGGTTGTAACAACCCGGAAATTCGAAAAAGGAAAATTTGGAAAATTTGAAGGAAATGACGATTTTGCCCTTGGAATTGGGCGAACGGTTGACTTTTGGTTCGAGCGGTCAAACGGACTTTAACCGATGACTGTGACATAGTCAGGACGTCACGACTCATCTAGCACGATATTGTCCGCTTTGGGCCTCCTTGCCTTTACCCTTACGGTTTTGTTTTCGGGAGCTCAGGGTGCAATTTCCCAGGGGGTCACCCATCATGGAATTGCACCAGCCTCAACTCGCTTAACTTTGGGGTTCAAATCCCCCCCAAAGCCACTTGAGCTCCCAAAAGGCCTTGTGCTAGATAGGTGTGTGCCTACACCTTTAAGGCACACCACCATTCCCCTCCCAGACCATTCTCCACTTGTAGGAATGCGGGATCGTTCACCGTTCCTTCCAGGACACGGGTCTTGCAATGGTAGGTTGTAACGACTCGGTAATTCGAAAAAGGAAAATTTGAAAAATTTGAAGGAAATGACCATTTTGGCCCTATAATTGGACGAACGGTTGACTTTTGGTTCGAACGGTCAAACGGACTTTGACCGATGACTGTGACGTAGTTCGGGACGTCACGAGTTCATAGGCAGATGGCACGTCCGATTCCGACATTCGAGGAGAAAGTTATGATGTTCGGAAGTTTAAGGGTAATTTGGTAAATTGGTTAAAGATGGGCCATTTGTTGACTTTTTGATCGAGACCGTGTTTGAACTTTCTGAAAGTACCGTTGGGTAGGTCTCGAGACGCTGAATTCGTAGACAGGCGTCATGCGTCAATCGGGATTCGAATGGAAAAGCTACGAACCTCGGAATGCTAAAGGGCATTTTGGTAATTAACCATAAAAGGGCATTTTGGTCAATTGTGTTTTAAGGGGGCAAATTTGTCCTTTTGCTAATGCTGATGAATCAGTAAATGGGATGATTCATTTAGCTTATTAAGTGTCATTTGTCACGGGTAGGATATGGATTAGTAGTTTAAGCGATGATGGTGGAAGTGATTGGGCGGTGTGGACTTTTGAAAACTGAGATTTACACAAGCCGTTCCTGTGTGTGTTTTAGGGAGAAAACAGAGCATGAACATAATTCACCATTGATCTCAGGTGACAATGAATCCTTAGTCTGAGATTGTGAGAATTTAAATAAAACCGAGAGCGAAAAATGAAGGGACAGAGAAGGATGAATCGAACCCAGTTGTACCCAGACTCAGAAACCCGAAAATCAAACCTTTATTAAATTTTGAATTCGGGCTTCTCCTTTTGAACCCTTTTTGATTCAATTGACTTTGAATTCATCTTCTTGAGGTCATTTCGAGTTGAACCCAATCAAAAACGAAAGGAAAGGACGTCGTTTTGGCTAAGAACAGACATGGTAAGAATTGGAAAATTCAAACATTGGGTCGTGTAATTAGAGGAGTTGGACGTTGAAATTGAGCTTGGAATTACGTTTTTATGGACCCTGCGAAGCTTCTAAGTGAATCAATTGCACGAATTCAATTGGAATTGATGAAGTTCCAAGAATGAACAGTGCAAGGTAGCCTTCGAGTTTTCATCTTCGAATTGAATAGACTGAGGTAAGTATTGATATAATTGACATTACAGATCCCTAATTCAAGTTAAAACGATACAATTAGCTTAATCAATTGAAGGAATCGACTCGAACTTGACAGGATTCCAGCCAAGTCAAGCCGCGGGCCAACCAGACCCGTTTAACAGAAATATGGGTGAGAACGACGACTGTAGCTTTTACTGTAGCAGGCACGTGGACTCACGCGCAACCACTCACGGGCGCGTGGGACCGATTTCCAAGGTAAGGTCAACATGACTTTTGTCCCATTTAATGTAACGAACATTTTGGCACTAGTTTCGAGAAAATCAGATATCGTTTCAATAGTGTTCTGAGTATCCGATGTTTTAATATACATTTAAAATACATATTTAAATCCCGGAAAAATTGGGGAAAATTATGGGAAGTATATTGAGATGTTAGTGACCCTTGATAATGATTTTGGACAGGAATGTTGATTTTCGGAATTTACGGAAAAACGTACAGCTCGGAAAGCGAGCGATATGGACGGTTTGTGAATTTTGGGAATATTATATTATTTTATATGATTTTGGGCACGATTTTCGAGAAAATCGTGATATTATTGTTTTGGGTGAAGGCTCGAGATTTGAGACTGGTTTTGACTCGGATTATGAGTCGGGAAATTGATTTGATGGATTTGAAATGCCTCTTGGATATAGTTTGTGGAATTATGTGAAAATGGCAACTGAGGTTGCGGTTGCACGGATTTGCGTGAAAGTGACATTTTGGGCGTGAGACCCAAAGGGAAATGTGATTTTGATTGGATCGGTATTTCCATGTGATTACATGATGAGATTGATGGTTTTCGGATTTGTGAAATAATCGGGACTCTAGTTTTATGGATTTTTAGGAAACTATGTTTTGGGCTGAGAACTTGTGTTGAAAATGGTTTTGATTTCAAATGCAACTGTTTTCACTGGTTTTCATGGTGATGATATGTTACGGATATATAGGGCTTTCGGGGTGGAATATGTTTCCCCCGGAGTGCACCCTGGATTGTGGATATTAGGGCTTCCGGTTGGGAATGTGTTTCCTCGGAATGAACCCTGGAGATAACGCTAGCCTCCAAGATGGATGTGTGTACCCCGGAGAGCTCACGTAGCACAGTCTGTTGTCTTGCAGCCGAGGGAGGCTCGACTCAGATCAGATGTGCTGGATTATATAGAGATCGGTTGGTGATGTGTTCACGACGATCTGCATTGTCAGCTGGTGATGTGTTCACAGCGACGGATGCTCGGATTTTGAGCGGTCCTTGAGCCTATTGATTTGTACGCGTTGCAGGGATAACGTGACTATATGAGATTGGATATGGAAATGAGTCTTGTGGTTTTATTGAGATTTGTGATTTATAAACATTTGTGCCTAGATTTATTTTACTAATGATTTATGATATGCATGCATGTTTGTGAAACTGGAGGGTAGGAATGTATTTTGATAAATTTATTTATAAAACTTTGTTTTTTCCTCTCACACCTTTTATGTTTTATTGACCCTCCAGGTCGTGGCACGATGATCGAGGCTATTCGAGAAGTGGAGGCATGAGTGGGCACAGGTACGGATATCCCTTGTTTGGCAAGTGCTGAAGGCAATTTCGGAACTTCAGTTAACTTGTCAGACGGGAGCAGGACCAGGCACAGTTATCTATGTCCTTCGGGGACGGGTCCTGTCACATGACGTCACTACTGACATCAGCATGATGACATCATCATTGCTACAGTTGACCGGGTAAACCCGAAACCCTAAAATTGGGTCGCCGTCGACCCGCGGCATGACCCATTTCTAGAATCGGTTTTCGGCCACCATTTTCGACAGGGTTTTTTCCAAGGGGATCATCTACGTCTGTTCTACAGCTCTGTGATTTCAAAAACGGGAAACAGGGACGAGATTTATACATGGGACTCGAAGAAACTCATGGTTCTGCTTCGGTCGTCTTTCCCGTCACTCCCGCCTGTTTCCAACATCGAATCCGGCTACTTTCAAGTTGTCACTCCTCCTAGGACGTGTCCCAACAGAGAGAGAGTCAAAGTGTACATGGTAAAGAAGGTCGTTCAAGCTATGGGGAAAAATAGGGCCTCTCGGGTTTTAGGTCTTACCTCCGCCTTGTCGTCGCTGTGGGAGCCTCGTCTGTCTCTCTGTCCTCTTGGGGTCCTAACGATCTTAGCCTGGTCCTGGTTCGAGTCGAGAAGCTAGGGTGGTGTGGTTTGGGTCTCCTGGATCGAAAAACCCGTCTCGGGTCTGGGTGGGTTTTTCCGGGTTTATAGACAAAGGGAAGGAGATGAGGGGCGGCTGATGATGGTGTTGCAGGTGGAGAGGACGGTGGTCGTGGTCTGGTCGCAAGAGTGGTGGCTGGTTGGTTGTATTTGTGGGGGGTGGGGGGGGGGGGGGGTGGGGGGGGGGGGGGGGGGGGGGCAGGGGGGGGGGCTGTGCACAGTGCGCCGTGTGTGTTCTTCACAGTTGGGAAAATATGTGTGAGGGTGAGAAGGAGATGTCGTGCAGATAAGAGAAAAAGGAGATGAAAATGGACGGCCCAGATTAAATGGGCAAGAAATGAAGGGCTGGGGTGAATTGAGAGAAAATATAATAATTAAAAAGGGACCAATAGGCATAGACCTAGCTTTTGGGAATAGTAATCTCTAGGATGAGTGACATTTGTCACTCATCCGACGGCTCAGATTAATTCTAGGGATTTGCACAGATTTGAATATTTGAATATTATTTTAAGTTTGTTCTTGATTCGTAAGTTTCACTAAAATCGCTTCCGTGACCATAACGTCTTCATACGAAGTCCGATTTCGACGTGTCGTCTGTCTACGGATTCGTGACGTCTCGATCTACGTCACGGTCATGGGTCAAAGTCCTAATTATTTCAAGGGTCAAAAGTCAAAGTTGCCTCCCTTCAAGGGTAAAATAGTCATTCATAATAAAATAATAAAAATATAGGTTCGGGTCGTTACATAAGCACTAAGTTGCATTCCCCGCACCCTTAAAACACTAGAGAAAGATGGTGAAGACATAAATCAAAGGAGTTACCAAAAACAGAAAAATCATCAATAAAAACCTCAATGATATCCTCAACCATGTCGGAGAATATGCTCATCATGCATCGCTGAAATGTGGCAGGGGAATTGCATAAGCCAAATGGCATCTTCCTATATGCAAATGTGCCAAAGGGGCATGTGAATGTGGTCTTCTTTTGGCCCTCGGGAGCTATTTCTATTTGGTTGTAACCGGAGTATTTATCCAAGAAGCAATAATGACTATGACCTGCAAGTCGCTCAAGCATTTGATCAATGAAAGGTAAAGGAAATTGATCCTTACGTGTTGTTGTGTTGAGATTGCGGTAGTCGATGCACACCCTCTAGCCTATTTACACCCTTGTTGGCACCATTTCATCATGCTCGTTCTTGACAACGGTGATGCCTGATTTCTTAGGAACCACTTGTGCGAGACTTATCCATTTAGAATCGGAAATTGGGTAAATGATTCCTACATCTAGTAGCTTCAAAATTTCCTTCTTCACTACCTCCTTCATAGGTGGGTTTAGCCTTCTTTAAGATTCTCTACTAGGCTTCGATGCATCCTCTATGAGAATTCAATGCCTGCATTTTGTAGGGCTAATTCCTTTGACATCAGCTATAGGCCATCTTATAGCTGTCTTGTTCTCTCTTAAAACTCTCACTAAATTTTGTGTCTCAACATCACTCAAATTGGCACCAATAATGACAGGCAAAGTATTTTCATCACCAAGATAGGAAAAGTATTTTCATCACCAAGATAAGCATATTTAAGATATTCAGGAAGTGGTTTGAGTTCTAACCTTGGTGCTTGAATGAATGAAGCAATTAGGGTATCTGTTGAGTTAGGGAGAGGCTCAAAACATGGCCACCTTGATGGCTTACAAGATGGAATAGCTTCTAGGATAGAGAGTACTTCTATTCATTCTTCATCAAGCACGCCATCCTCACTTGGAGATAAACTGAGTGCTCTTTCTAATGGATCTTCTTTTCCTTGAGTTGTAAATGGTTCCTGCAACATTAAACTTAATAGATCAATGGAATTACATTCGTGAATGTCACTAGGGTACCTCATAGCATCAAGAATTTGAAAAGTTCTTGTTTCCCCTAAAATAGTCATAGTGAGTTTTCTCGAATAGCAATCTATGATAGCACGAGCAGTTGCTAGGAATGGTCGACCAAAAATGAGCGGGAGATGATTTGGCAAAGGAATCTCTTCCATGTCTAGAATGTAGAAATCTGCTGGTAATACAAGGTCACCTATTTGGAAAATCACATCTTCCACCATTCCCCTTGGATGAGTGATATAACCGATCCACCGATTGAATCATCATGTGAGTTGGCTTGAGATCACCGAGCTGCAGTGTTGCATAAACAGAATACGAAATTAAGTTAATAAAAGTACCTAAGTCACATAAGTATCTATCAAACCTCATTGAACCAATTTGGCATGGAACAGTAAAGCTTCCAGGATCCTCCTCTTTTGGTGGCAGCTTCCTTTGCAGAATGGAAGAGACTTTTTCACCAAATGCAACCACATAATTGATCTCCACCATCCTCTTGTTTGTTCAATGCTCCTTGATGAACTTCGTATAACCTGGAATATGCTTAATTGCCTTAAAGAAGGGAATAACAATTTCCAGTTTCTTGATTGTCTCTAAAAATTCCTTTTCATGCTGATATTTTTTTGAATTGGCGAACCTGCGAGGGTAAGGCATAGGTGGAGTGCATCTTGCCACCTTAGAGTTAGAACTAAACTTCTCAGGATTAGAATTTACCATAGAAGTAT
The DNA here is from genome assembly GCA_032719365.1 of Prinsepia uniflora. Lineage (NCBI taxonomy): Eukaryota > Viridiplantae > Streptophyta > Magnoliopsida > Rosales > Rosaceae > Prinsepia > Prinsepia uniflora. The sequence goes on from CM064866.1 coordinate 30,497,160, forward strand.
CTAGCTTGGCTGGAATTGAGGTTTCGACAAGAGGGGTTTAATTGGATTCTTTGGGACCTTGGAGCTCCTTTCCACTCCTTAAATTGATAACATTAGCATGCACATTGTTTAGACCTTTAGGATTCACAATAACTTGACTAGGAAGCTTACCAAGTTCCTTCTCATTTAAGGCGGTTGCAATCTGTCCAACTTGGGTTTCTAAGTTTGCAATGGATCGATCAGCCTTGTTCATGAAAGAATGGGTTGAAACCTTGACATCTTGAGTGCTTTGAGCTAAAGAGCTCACTTTTCCGCCCAATGTGCTCACAATGCCTTCGAGAGATTTGTTTGGTGCAGCTTGGATGGTTGATCCTTGTGAATTGAGGAAGCCTTGGGGTTAATTTGGATTTTGAACATTATTGTTGTTCCCCCATCTGAAATTCGGATGATTCCTCCATCTCGGGTTTTAAGTTGGAGCAAATAGATCATTTTATGGCATCTGATTTCCTTGAAAACCTCCAACCATGTTGGCTATCTTATGAAACCCTTGCACTTGAGGGCATGCTTAAGAAGAATGTCCCTTTAAGGAACACACTTGACAAATAGCCACAACTTTCTTTTGGGACACAAGCTGCTTAATAAGGTTAGTTAATTCAGAAATTTGAGAATTTTCTTTTTAAGTAGTGCTAACCTCATAAACCTTCTTGGGTTGCTGATTTCTGAAACTAAATTTCTTCTTATTGGAAGCAATGTCCTCAAACATAGTCTTAGCTTCGTCAACCGTTTTGTTCATTAAATCACCAGCAGTAGCATCCACCATCATACGATTAGAATCTAGTAACCCTTCATAGAAGTATTGCATGAGCATCCATGGTTCAAGGTTGTGATGAGGGCAAGAATGCAGCAATGTTTTAAACCTATCCCAAAACTCATGAAACAGTTGTCCATTGATTTGCACAATTAACATGATTTCCTTCCTTAACTTCTTAGTGCGTTGAGATGGGAAAAATTGTTGCAGGAACTTGGAAGCTAGCGTATCCCAAGTCTCAATGGATCTAGACAGAAGAGTGTAGAGCCAAGCCTTCGCCTTCTATCTAAGTGAAAAGGGGAACAGCTTAAGACTTATTTATTGAGATGTCTTGCATTGAATCTTAATGGTGTTGCAAACCTCCACAAACTCCTTGATATGCAAATGGGGATCTTCACCTGCCAAACCATTCAAATTAGGTAAGAGATGTATCATACCTGATTTGAGTTCAAAGTTCTCAATGGTTGTGGCTGGAGATTGGATGCATGAAGACTCCTCACTGATCTTGAGGATGGAATACTCCTTCAACGCACGATTACCTTCTCCTTGATCTTCCATGTTCACCTCATATTCCTCTAGCTTAGTTTTTGTTGAATGAGATTCAGAATGAATGGGAGAATTTGGTAAGAAACGAGTCTTCAAAACCCTCATAGGGGTTCGTGTAGGGTTTCTCGAACTTCTTTCAACAGTTTTTCGAAGTAGGCCTAAGTCGAAAGCGTGCTTGGATGAATTAGTGAACATATAACTAAAAAACAAGAGAAACTAATTGAGTAAATGAAACAAAAATGAATTACAAAACTGTTAAGCGTAGTCCCCAGCAACGGCGCTAGAAACTTGTTCGGTAAAATAAGACAACCTAAATAAGCTATCACATTTACACAAATCTTATCCCTGCAAGTGTACAAATCGTGGAAGATAGTATAGTGACAAGTAAGCACTACACAAAAAGAGGGTTTTTAGGGCGCACATTATTGCATCCCCTAAAAGTGGTTAATTTTATACTATTTAAGGCGCACATTTGTGTGTGCCCTCTTTTATAACGAATTACGACGCAATTTAATGGTGTGCCTTAAAATATTACATGTTAAGGCGTGCAATGCATGCTCTTAAACTACGACTTTTTAAGGCGCGCTCAAGTGCACCCTTAAAACAAAGAGGGAAATGAAGCCTTTTGGTGGTAAATGAAAATTTTTTAGAACGACAAATTTCTCATTATTCATCCTTCAACAACGTTTCGACCTTTGAACAGCAGCAAAGGAATTTCCCGAAATTCTCCCAAAATTTCCCCAAATTTGTCCCAAGATTTCCCCCATCTATGTCGTCCTCTCATCCGTCTACCTCTCGCCTTCGACCTGGTTCGATGTCTAGTATATGGGCGACTGAATTCCATATTTGAATTCTGACGAAACCACATCCGATTTTTGCGGACATGATCTTTCTTCCATCTCCTCAACGTTTAGGTGTTTCCCATTCTGAATTCTAGATTTTCATTTTTGTCTCCTACATCTACCTCCATCTGCCTCTAACCCTATTCGTTATGGTATTTTTTTTTTCTAATTTTTTAAATTTTCTGTGAGTGGGAGCATGGGTTAGTGAATCCTAACTCTTGTATGATGGCGTTTGTGTGAAAAGCTTATCTACTAACTGGCATTCGTCTTGACAGAAGTTCGGATTTGGTAAGCCATTTTTCTTACTGTTTCTTGAATTAACCTTTTTATGTATAGGAAAAAAGGATTTTGAGAGTTATTGAAAGTTGGTGCAGGAAAGGGAGGTAATGTGCAGCAGTGCAGGGAAAGACTGCAATGCTTGGAAGCCATGGTACTTGTGCTTACCTTGTTGGGTTTATGTTGATTGAATTAGTTATTATTTGGAAAGGACTTTAAATTGTGTATCTTTGGTGAGTTTGAATGAATTTTGGTGTATGAAATTTATAGTGAGGTAGGTGCCCTGGTGGAGGAGTATCAACAAGCGATTTCTGGGGGCTAACCTTGGGGGAATTTGAGTTGTCCAATGTTTATATCTGCAATTGGGATTGAAAAACCCTCATCAGGTTTCCATTTGCCACACTTTTTGGGTCTGCTTTATTAAAAAGGAATTCCAATCACTTTACTTCATTTCCATTTGTCCAATCTTTTACATGATCTATCTAGTAGTAGAACTGAGTAGTCATGAGCAAACAAGTTTTTAAACGAAATATTTAACCGCTCCATAGCTCAGCATGTTTTTATTTGATTGGGCTGCACCCATGTTTTATTCCCAAGAGTTAGTAAACACAGGAATATGAGTGGCTCCCTTTCATTTCACTCCCATGTTTTGTTCCTTTATTGTAATTCGTGATTCATAGGACGGATTGCAAAAACATGGTTATGTAAAAGGTGTGAGACCATGAGTGCAAAACTGAGGTTCGTTATGTGGTTTTCCATTGGACTCAGTGTTCTTAATGTGTCATCTTCCATATGTTAATGAAATTTTTTCTTGGGATGCTCCTTTGCAAACTGCGAATGTTCACCAGTCACCGTTGGTTGTCTATATGGTTTATAATCAAATCTGTTTGTTATTTACCTCATGACTGTAATATTTCCCATTTTATTTCAGGTGTTGGAACATGTTCTTCTTCTTGGATCTTATACCAGGGAATCAATACCAGCTCTGCATAAAATAGGGTACTTATTAATGACTCTTTGAAAGTTGCAGCTCTTATAGTTGGTTCGAGATTTAATAACTTCATAACTTATTTGTAGAAAATATCTTCTTGAAGCTACAGAAGAAGCTTCTATAGCTTACAATAAAGAGGTATGATATTCTTCTACTTGTTATCTCTTTCCCTATTCCTTTATGGTCTTTAATCATGAGTTGCTTTCATTTGTATATGCCTTGACGAAGATACATATAAAATGACTTTAGCAATCATCCCATCCTTCTTGCAGCACCCTAGGATATAGGTTCAGGTTTGATATCCTTGAAATTAAACGAAGATTTAGGTTGCAATGGTAGGTTGCTGTACTATTTTTTTTTTCTCGAAATTTTACATATAAGATGTGAATATAATGTAACTTTATCTTAAAGGATTTTTTTTGTTTAATAAAGAAAATGGTGTTTAAAGTATGAAGTTCATTTTGGTGACATTATGTTGGCATGGTACCTGTGTATAATGGATAATGCTCACATATTTTGTGCACTTAAAATATGGTGAGCCTCAACCCCATTGATAAAAGATTCTGGGCTGAAATTCATGTTGGAAAAACTTTAGACAAAAAATAAAAAATTCGTGCTAGAAAATGAATAGAACTTTGAAGCCTTTCGCATGTGATGATGGCAGCATATTTATGTACTTTTCATTACGAGGGGATTAAATAGAATTAAACATAAAAAAAAAACTTATCTTTGTAATTCTATTATTTTAAGGAAATTTGATTGAATAAAATTTATTCTATTTCTATCTCCTCTAATTCATTTGCAATGAAAGCATATCAATTTTTACCTTTAAACCACATTGAATTTAATAAATTATCTAATCCAATTTTAATCATATTCACTAAATCTAGAGTTCTTCATTTTAATCATATTCACTAGATTAACAACCTTTTATTTTCTGTACATATAGTCTTCAAAATTACTTCACTTTTTTAGATGCATCACTGCATTCAATTGAATTCAAGACGATTCAAATAGATGTCTTGTTAACTGTCTAGATCCTTACTTGATCATTTTTAATGACATTTTGACATCTTTTATTTTTATTTTTAAATATAATTTGGTTGTATTCTAACTTCAATTATGCATTGAATGATTTGCAGTGTGTGTGGGTACGATCTACCTGGTGGCAAGATTTGGAGGGAGCATATTATCTTCACTTTTTATTCAGCGCAATATTTCTATTGGTGCTTTTGGCGCTCTGTTTGGGCTTCTCAGACCTCTGTTATCTGTGCTTCTTACTAACTGGAGTATATACACCAACAAGGTTTGCCTCACATTTTCTATCAAGTGCCTTTGACATTCTTTAAATGTTAGCTTTGGTGTTCGGTTCTTATAATGACTTCGTGTTATTGATCATTATGATATGTTTAAAAAGGGGTTGAATCTGAAATTGTTGAGCTGAATATTTATATATTATAGATCAGAGAATCATTGATCTCTAGCTTGGTGCAAATAACCAATGGATTATATATATTGTCTTCTAAGGCCAGGATGAACATAATCATTTTGAGTAGAGTAGGTGTTAATTAGATTCATTAATATTAGTTGCCCTTATGAATATGTGTCCACCATTTAATATGTCTAGCTACTATTGATAAAAATGTGGCTTATGGAGACTCTCTATGAGGTACATTTAGAATCATATTCAGCAACTATTTTTGCAGCTTCTCTGACTGCCATCTTTGTAAAAAACCTACGAAAGATGGATTTTCACATAAGTCAAGTGTAATATTCTAAGAGTTGTATTTCTATATGTGTTTTACTATTAACATGCTTTCATCTTCAATATCATGCATCACTTCAAACCCCATTTGCAAGTTGTTAGGATGAGATCATACTTATGGAATGATGCTTATGTTTATTCATAATAATGTTGCAGGAGTTGGCATATGTTTATGGAAGGATTCTGTATGAAAAAGGTAAGCTGATGCAGAATATGCATGAAGGATTAAGAGGAAAAACTAGCAAACTAGTGGCTTGGTATATGTTTATGGAAGAATTTAGTATTTTCTTTTTAACCATCTTCAATGTTTAGTAGAAAAAATTTCGTTATGGCTAATTTTTGGGATTTGGAAATTTGAGTTAGTGTACATTGAGATAATGTGATAAGTATAATTTATGCTAATTTTCTTTGTCAAGTTGATATCTATGATTTACTCTTTAAGTTTGGATATATTTTATTTTCTATGGAATAACCATGTGTAAATTGGTTCTCTAGTTCTTATTGAATATATTATATAATATATGTAACATGTATTGAGTTTACAAATGGAAATTAAAAAAAATTACCAAATGGATGTTAAAAAAAAAAAGAAATTTACAACAAAGGCGTGTATTGCGCGCCTTAAAAGATTATTTAGGGCGTGAATTGTACAGCCTTAAAAGATTATTTAGAGCGTGCATTGCACGCCTTAAAAGAATATTTAGGGCGTGCATTTGCGCGCCCTAAAATAGTATTTAAGGTACACCTTAAACGTCAGCATTTATAGCGCATAATGTGTGCCTTGAAAAAAATGAGTCTTTTATTGCATAGCCTTTTAAGACGCGCGTGTGTGCACCCTAAAAGCCCAATTTTGGTGTAGTGAAGGGTCGAACCACAGTGACTGGTAACAACTTAGTAAAAAAAATGAATAGATAAAGGACTAGATAATGCACAAACACAGATTTTGAGGGGGTTGGAGTTGGTTTTGTAAGATGGAAAGCAAAACAGAAAATAAAAATAGAATCAAAAGAACTTGAAGGTTGTAGGCAAATGCAATATGATTCCTGTATTGACCTATGAATTGGAATGAGTTAAGGCAAACAATCCACTCTAAACAATCATGAATCAACGCTATGAATGTGTAATTTATCAACTTCAATCCACAATTAAGATGTTCACAGATTTAGCATGGCATATAACTAGACTGTATGAACTCTCTCTTACTTAGCATGTTAGATGCATGCCATATACATCAAACTTATATTTATAGGTGCAACCTAGCATGGCATATACCCAGATTTAGTACCTAGAAACTCATTAAGAATAAAGAGTATTATGAACATCACATGAACCCTAGAACATGACATCTATCCTAGATCTTCATGAAATCAGTTTACATGATTAGTTATGAACCTAACCACATGTTGCTAATGAACGAACGAAGATATGGCAGTCATCCTAACATTTCCAACAAAAAGAAAGCATAAACAAGGTAGCTAAGCTTAAGAACAAATGGTTGAAAACAATAAGGACATAAAACTGATTTTAATTACTAAGACGAATTTAGAAACAAAACTGAATCATAACATTGATTTAATCATGTCTAGGGTTTCAAAGCAGCCCTAACTACTATAAGACTACTCCATAAATGAATTCAAAAACTTAAACAAATACATAGAAGTTGAAAGGCTAAACCCAGAAGTATGCATGAAGCCAAGGCTTTTGCTTTCTCTCCAAGCTTGGAATAGCTCAAACTTTGCACCAGATGTGTTCTTTTGTTTTTTGTGTTGTGTTTGTATAATGAGAGCTCTATTTATAGGTATAGATAGCTACAACTGCTACATTCCAAGAGTTTAATGCTCTTTAACAGCCCTCATTGATTCTCATTATAACCAACATTTAGTGTAAGATTGAAAATGAAAAGTTGCTGTTTTGAAACTAAACAGCGTCCCTTTATGATCAGATAACTCTCTGTAGAAACTTCCAAATAGTAAGCTGTAAAAACCATCTGAAACTAGACTTCTAGGCCTTTACTACCATATATGTCCCATTTCTAATTCGTTTTAAGCTCTTCGGGGCAAAGCACTGAAGTCGGGTGTTCTATAGAGAACTCTCTGGGCTGATTTTGGGCCACTTGTGCTTCAAGTAATCCATTCTTAGCTCCTCAAGTCTTTATGATTCACCAAAAATTAAGTTGATTTCGTTAAGCCCATACTTTTATCCTGAAAACATTAAAAACAACAAAATACCTTGTATTGCATAGAGATTTTAATAAAAAAACTAAGGTAAAAGATGATGTAAAAATGTAGTTTTATGTACTCAACACCCTCTTACCCTAATAAATTTTTCCCTTTCCCCCATTCGGTCCCCCCGAACCTTTTCTCTGATGTCCCCCCTGAAAATCCACCTTCCCCCTCACTCGATTCACCCATCCATTAGCCCCATCTTGATTCCCTTGCCGATTATCCTCCTCAGCCCACCTCCCCCCTCCTTCATACCTACGCCCGTCGCCCCAAACCCACCCCAAGCCCGCCCTTCCCCTACCTTCCGCCTTTCGCTGACACTTTCGCCCCCCCTCATCTCCCTACAGCGGTGTCTCCTCCTCATTCTACAGAACTTCTGCTTGGGTCCCCTTTCCCTTCTTCCTTTGACCCCCTCTTCCCCAACCTACACCCATCTTCCCATGTCTGCTCACAAGTTTCGCGTGCTTGCTCCGATCCACCATCTTACTTGTTCCATGTTCCCCGAAAAAGTACTCGTTATCCCCAGCCCAATTTTGTTTCCTATCATCGTTATATACCTCCATATCAGACCTTTATTGCTCAGGTCAGTGGCCATGTCGAACCTAAATCCTATTATGATGCTGCTGCCCACCTTGAATGACAGGACCCACCCCGATTATCACCCCGATAACCGAGGTGAACCCTGCTCCCGTCTGACAACCCAACACAAAAGACCGAAATAACCTCACCAAAACAACAAAGTACACTGTCAGACGAAGGAGAAATTAAAACATCCAAGAGTCAACCGTTATACAGAGCATAGTACCAAACAAGTAAAACAAAACCACACACAAAGTACACGCACAACGGAACACTGAAAACACTCCGGGAAAACTCTCGAGTACTTTATGCCTCCGACGATGCCTAAACGTCAACCCCCGCGCTAGCTCCACGACCTGGAGGGCAATTAAAACCAGAAAGTGTGAGTGGACCAAAAGAATAAAAGTTTCAAAAACCATTTCATAAACAAACCAGGGTTTAGCCCTCCGTTTTGAAAACATGTATGCATAATCCAATTCTGAAAATATTTATAAATCACATTATGTTCACCATGGAAACCGCAACAACATAAACACAGTAGGATAAATGTTATAAAACATTAACAGTAAAACATAAGATACCAATATAATCATCCTATCAAACCTGCTGGATCTATCCGAGTCTTTAAACTCTCGAGTCTTTAAACTCAATCCAGGCCTCAATATAATATGAGTCTTTAAACTCCCGAGTCTTTAAACTCAATAGGCCTACGGGGGAAAATATCAATATATCTGAGTATTTAAAATCCCGAGTCTTTAAACTCAATCCGGGTCTTTAAACCTAATCCGGGCCCGGCCCCCGTCAAATATAATCCAGGTCTTTAAACCCAATAACCAGATCCAGCAAATCCAATCCAAAACCATTTGAAAACCATTTCTAAATCCATATCCAAACCCGAATATGAAACCACTGGTCTGAAGCCTTTTCGGCATCCAGAACCGTCATTCCGAATCCAAATCCGGAAATCCACTTTTCAACTTTAAAACCAAATCTCGTTTTCCGAAATCCGATTTCCAAACCGAAAACCCTTGATCACCAAATCATGTCTCAAAATACATTATAATCATTGAAACCTATTTATCGTTTGAAATCCCAAAATCATAGCATCATAATCAGAAATCAAGCCTTTCTCTTAAAACGTGCCAAATACGTTATTTCTCGAAAAACGTGCCATTTCATAAAACAGGTAATAAGCATTCAATAATCATGAAATCACATATAAAACCACAAATCAAGTAATTAAAAGTAGTTATGCATGCTCAGTTTCAGGAAGAAGTCCACTCACAGTTACCGGGCACGTCACTAGTGTCTCGAACGTCCCGTACGTTCCTCGTCCGACTTAGGGATTCCCGATGTGACGCCCCGGAAATTCGAAATGACGATTTTGCCCCTGGAATTGGGCGAAAAGTTGACTTTTAATTCGAGCAGTCAAACGGACTTTGACCGATGACCGTGACGTAGTTCGGGACGTCACGAGTTCATAGACAGGTGGCACGCCCAATTCCGACATTCGAGGAAAAAGTTATGACGTGCGGAAGTTAAGGGTAATTCGGTAAATTGGTTTAAAAGGGGCCATTTGTTGACTTTTTGATCGGGACATTATTTGGACTTTCTGGAAGTACCGTTGGATAGGTCTCGGGACGCTAAATCCATAGACATGCGGCATGCGTCAATCAGAGTCCGAACGAAAAAGTTATGGGTCTAGAACTATGAGGGGCATTTTGGTAATTTATTGTAGTAAGGGCAAAATGGTAATCTGCCACAGCTGGGATAATTGGATAATTAAATGGCTGATTCAGCCTAATTGGATGAGGATTTGGTCATGTAGTGACACTTGTCACCATAAGAGGGAGATTAGTGGCTTAGGTTTTGGATTAGTGGCACTTAGTTGCCTTAATTAACTAATGAACGGTTGCACATGTTCATATACTGGCAGTATTCGACCAAAATGAAAAACAGATAACAAAACTCATCCTTGTGATCAATTAGCAGAAACAGAGGAGAATAAGTGAAATTGAGTGACCAATTCAGTGTGTTTCGGAGAGAAAAACCGAAAGGGGAACAATGGAAATCCTAATCGAATGATATTGAGAATACCCGGAAATCCACCTAAATTCATAAATGTCGAATTTAAATTCTTAGAAGGTTTCGATTGGAATTGACGATATATTTCATCTTCTGGGAGCTCAACGAAGTGAACCAAATTGATTGGGCAAGAAATTGGAGATGAATTGATCAGGAACAGACCCTGCGACGTCTGCAAATTTTGGAGGTTGAGTTCAGATACCTTGAGGTAAGGGTTCTTGCAATTGGCTTTGAATTGATGCTTAGAATGACTATAGAAAGCTCCCTGTGCAATCAATTTGATGAAATAAGATGAAATGGGGTAGAACCCGATTAGGGACCCGTCGGGTTTCGATGTTGAGTCGTGAGTTTCAGAACATGGTTTCATTAAATTGAAGTTACAGATCCTCATTAGACGTGGAATAGATGGTAATGAGTGAAAAAATTGGAGAAATTGAGTTCGAATTGGCTAGGGATGAGTCGGGTTGGCACGCGGGTCGTAGGATCCGTTTATCAGGTAAACGGGCAACAGGGACGACTGTGCAGGTACTGTAGCAAGGCGCGTGAACTCACCCGCAGCCACTTGCGGCGGCACGTGAGGGCGCGTGGTGGAGTTTCTGAGGAAGGTTTCAACAGATGTTTTACTCTATGTAATGTGACAGACATTTTAAAATTTGTTTCGAGTCAATCGGACACCGTTTCGATATTGTTTCGAGGGTTCGAAGATTTACGTTACGTATTTAATTAATATTAAATTTCCGGAAAATTATGGGAAAATTATATGATGTAAATTGACTTGTTAGTAACCCACATAATGATTTTGAATAGGATCCGAGATTCCTGACAAATGTCGGAAATTACGGAAACGCGTGCAGCGCGGGAAACGAGCAATTGGACGGTGTGTGAGTGGTCGTTTGTTTTATAAATTGATATGCATGCATAGTTAAATGTTTTACATGATTGATTGCATGATTTGGTTTGAAATGATGTCATGATTTGTTTGGATGATTATTTATGATTTAATGATTATTTTAATCGGTATTTTGGGCACGTTTTACGAGAAATATGTAAAGGATATTTTGGGCTAAGCCCGGAGTCAAAATGGTTTCAAAATGGATATTTTACTTAATTGATAAGTCAAGAATGATTCTGGATTATTATAATATTTTCTATGTAATATTACGGATTTACGTATAAAGGATACTTGGGCTTGAGTCCCGGTTGATAATGATTTTGACTTGGTTTGAAGTCAAGGATTTGATTGAGATGTTCTGGGATAAGATCCCGGGATGATTTACATTGTGATTATGGATGCCCAGATGGCCGGAGCTAGGGGATTACCTAGTCGGCCGGAGCTTAGGGATATGATGGTATGATTGTGAGTTATTATGGTAAGCCAACTCCTCGGATGCGACTGAGTCTAGATGTACCACTCGTATGTGTCTGGGCCTGGGGATGTGTTCGCCCAGATGTGACTGAGCCCGAGGGTTGAGCCCAGAGGTGTCTGATCCCGAGAGTGTGGCTGGATGTTGTCCTACGCATAGTGCGGATGTGATTATGTGATGGATGGTGAACTTGTGAATAGTGCAAATTGATGAATTGATTGATTAATTGGTTGCATTGTTTGATTGATTGATTGTGATTACGTACTGGTATTGAGTATGGGTTTATGGTCGGTGTGACCAGGTACTCATGTTTTCATATGTTAGGCCTGAGAGCCGAGATTTGATTTCTTTTGTGATTTGGCTGGAAAGCCGGTGCTTGTGATTCATATGTTTTTCCCTATGCATGCATAATTAGAAAATCTGGAGGGTAAACTGATGAGTTTTCAAAATGTATTTTAAATGATATTATTTTTGTCCACTCACACCTTTGTGTTTGATGACCCTCCAGGCCATGGCATGACATTCGGGGCAGATTACGAGGCGGAGGCATGAGCAGAAATCAGTGCAGTTATCCCTGGTCTGACAGGTGCTGAAGGGTACTTTCGGGATTTCAGTTGACTTGTCAGACGGGAGCAGGACCAGGCACGGTTATCGAGGTCCAGTTGGGACGGGTCCTGTCACCCGATCCTGTCATAAGTCACCAAAATACGTCACTAACACTTCCTCTAAGGTTCTCCTAATTCCCCACAATTTTCCCGAACTTTGAACGTAACTAACTGGGACCCTAAACCTTCAAACTCGAAGTACTAACCCGAAACAACGTCTGATCATCCCGAAACCTATCCCAAAAGACTCGTTACAATGATTAGACTCAAAACCATGTTGGAAGGTTCGCCGAAATCCACCCCACGCGCCTCCCAAAGTGGCTGCGCGTGGGCCTCACGCGCCTGCACACAATCACTGTTCATCATCTTCTTCGATGGGTCGACCGGTCTGAACCGGCGTTCCCGGTTCTCAGTCCTTCCTCCACTGTTTTCCTTCCTTTTTCCACCAGTAGCTTTTTCCCCTTCCTAATGATCTATTCCCTTCAACCAAACACGACGACACGACCTCTAAACCACCTCCCTCAAGCTCGAACTAAAACCCGTCAAAACTCTGTTCAAGCTCCTGGCCAACCGTACAATCCCCCATCATGGCTGCACAACCAACAGCTTCCTAGGGACCTACTTAGTCGACTAGCACTCACCAAACACCTCTACTCAGCCCCTAACTTCCCGACTTACCTTTTGAATCAAAACGGGAAAACAAAGTAACGAAAAGAAATTAACTAAATTACTTATGGTCAGGCCGCCACCGTGAGCTCCGCCCTGCCTACTCAACTCTCCTCAGTCCTCTTAACGCCATCAAGGGTCCAATTGATGGTTTGATCACGGGAAGTGCACAACTGTGCATGGTGGTCCTCTGTCACGTTCTTCCTGGTTTCCTCGCAGTCCCTAAGTCCCTCACAACCTTACCACCTCCCCAAAACACTCACCAGCCTTCCACTCAGTCTCTGTTTACTCTCTTGATCACCAGAACACACAACACACTCTGCAATTGATCAATTCCTCTCTCAAACACACTCTCTGCTTTTCTTCTTCAAGCACGATTACACACTTGAACAAACCAATTAATTTATCCCGTGCACTGCCTAGAACCCACTACACACACCCCACGTGTCCACAATCCCCTGGTCCAAACTCAAAATATCCAATCCTTCCTGTACACTTGACCTTATCAGATTGGCCCAATTCCCAAGGCACAAAAAGACCAAAATGCCCCTCTTATTCAATTTTACGGTTTTACCCCTCACGTTCTAGACCCATATCTCGCTCGTCCAACGTCCGATTAAAGCATGCCGCCTATCGTTGAACTCAGGACGACGAGATCTATCTAACGGTCCTTGGTCTACGTGTAAAAACCCTGTCGTGCTAAAAGTCAACTTTTCCCCTTATTTTAACCAAATTACGAAAGTGCCCTCAACCTTCCAAACATCATAACTTCCTCCTCGGATGTCGGAATCGGGCGTGCCACCTGTCCACGGACTCGTGACGTCCCAAACTACGTCACCGTCATCGGTCAATGTCCAATTGACCGCCCGAACTAAAAGTCAACAATTTTGCCCAAACTAGGGGCAAAATCGTCATTCTACGTTCAAAGTCCAAAAGTAACCCACTAAACACAGATTAACTCTGCTAATCCACCACTAATCACCTCACTAATTCTAACTTCCGGGACGGGTCCTTACACTGAATGGCAGCAGGTTATGTGTACCGAGCTCCAGGCCCTTGCCGCCAATGGTGCCTGGAACATAACCACCCTTCCTCCTGGAAAGTCTCAGATTGGTTGTCGTTGGGTTTACAAGATCAAACGTCACTCTGATGGCTCAATCGAACGTTATAAGGCGTACCTCATGGCCAAAGGCTTTACTTCGTTGGAAGGCGTCGATTATCAGGACACCTTCTCTCCCCCTGCGAAGATCATCACTATTCGTTGCCTTCTGGCCCTCGCCGCTGCCCGTGGTTGGTCCCTCCACCCGTTAGACGTCAACAATGCGTTCCTCCATGGTGATCTTCACGAAGAAATCTACATGTCTCCACCGCTAGGTCTTCAAAGATAGGGGAGGAGCACTTGTTTTGTCATCTCCACAAATCCTTATACGGATTCAAACATGCCTCTTGACAATGGTTTGCCAAGTTCTCTGATGCTATCCATTGAACTGGTTATACACAGTCCAAGGCCGACTACTCTCTCTTCACCAAGAAACAAGGCAAGTCTTTCACTGCCATCTTGATTTATGTCGATGATATTTTAATTACTGGCAATGACCCTACACACATTGTTGAAATCAAACAATTTTTGCACAATAACTTCCACCATAAATACCTTGGTAGTTTGAAATACTTTCTAGGTATCGAGATTTCTGCATCCAAAGGTGGTGCCTTCATTTCTCAACGCAAATATGCATTAGAAATCATCAAGGATACAGGGTTATTGGGAGCTGCTCCTATTGACACTATCATGGAGTATGGTCTGAAACTGTCTGATAAAAGTGATCTTCTTATGAATCCAGCACTCTACAGACGGCTAATTGGGAAACTCATCTACCTTACGGTGTCCAGACTGGACATTACTTACTCTGTACGTGTTCTAAGTAGATTCATGCATCAACCGAGAAACGACCATTGGGATGTGGCCTTACATGTTGTACGGTATCTCAAGTCAGCTCCCAGTTAAGGGTTTTTTTTTTCTCCTCAAATAGTGATCTACGCTTACGAGCTTTCTGTAACTCAGATTGGGCAAGTTGTCCTCTCACTAGAAGATCAACAACATGGTATTGTGTATTCTTGGGCCCTTCACTAATCTCGTGGACATCAACGCGACAGAAGACAGTCTCCATTTCCTCTGATGAACCTGAATATCGTTCAATGACAGGAGCTTGTTGTGAGCTAACATGGCTACACTACTTACTCAAATAGTTAGGGGTACTACATCCTGCGTCTGCACTACTACATCCTGCATCTGCACTACTACACTGTGACAATAAGGCGGCCCTGTACATAGCAGCAAATCCAGTATTCCATGAACGTACGAGGCACATAGAGATGGATTGCCATTATATCAGGGATACGATTCAAGATGGCTCTGTTGAGACAAGGTATATCAAGTCTACACACTAGCTGGTAGATGTGCTAACCAAGCCCTTAGGAAAAGAGCTCTTCCTTCCTATGGTTCGCAAGTTGGGAGTACAAGACATACACTCTCCAACTTGAGGGAAAGTGTTGGAAAGTAAATTATATTTCTCTCTTATATTATGCATAGGATTGTAAGTTTTGATTGTATGTATTTGCTTTCTAATCTATTCCTAGATTATAGGGATATTAGCTTGATCCCTTAGCTAGATTGTAGGATATTCTAAACTTGCATAGCAAGTAGGCTCTTGTATATATTGACATTCCCACATCAATGAATAATTATCAAGCACCAATCTACTTCTTTTCACCTCCCAGTCCGAGCAGAGAATAGTCAAGATGCACGTAAGCTGGCCCGTTTACCTCATGGTGAAAAAGTCAAAAAAAAAATTGATTGTCGTAATGATCCGACCTTATTTAATTTTTTTTGTAAATTATTTTAGGAAATTACCATTTTACTCTTTGTTAGTGAAGCTCAGTAACCACTTTTAGCTCGGAGACATTATTGAGGATTTTTTTTTTTGGACTAATATGTAGGTTTTAGTGTAACGACCCATCCTGAATTCTGGGATTAGATTAGTGACTAATCAAGGATTAGTGAAGTTAATCCGTGATTATTTGTGTAACGACCCGTCCTGAATTCCTAGATTAGATTAGTGACTAATCACGATTAGTAAGGTTAATCGGTGATTAGTTAGGCTAAATCGGACGAATGATGTGAAATGACCGTTTTGCCCCTGATGGTGGCAAAACGTTGACTTTTCATTCTGGTGGTCAAACAGAATTTCACCGATGACCGTGACGTAGTTCGTGACCTCACGAGTTTATAGACAGGTGGCACGTTCAATTCCGACATTCGAGGAGGAAGTTATGACATTCGAAAGTTTATGGGCAATTTGGTAATTTTGGTTAAAAGGGGTCAAATGTTGACTTTTTGACCGGGATGTCCGATGGTCGAGGGCCGAGAACCATTACGTAGATCGGGACGATACGAATCCATAGACAGGTGGCATGCTGAACTCGGACTTCGAACAGGGAAGTTATAGGTCACGGAAGTTCGATTTCACTATGCACGTACTTCGAGACGGTGATGATTTGGCAAAATCTGATTGGGCTAGATATTTAGGTGGGTCCCATGGATGAGTGACAAGTGTCACTCATCCCATTGGCCAATTTCCCTAAAAAGTGGATCTACTTAATAAAATATTATTATATTGATTATTATATAATTAATCCATCTATCATCAAATCCTAACCATCCATTACCAATTAATCCTTCAATCCTCACCATCAATCCTCTCTTCTCTCATCAGCCATCATCTCTTCTTCTTCATCCTCACAACCCGAACCCATAAACACCATTTCCCCCATATTCATCATTTTCTTCAAAAATCAAAACACACACACACCATCACCATTCATTGCTTGTGTGAGCTGAGAGTGATCGTGTGAGGAGAGTGAGGGGATGAGGACCGAGAGGCTGGACGGTGGCCCACGGTGGAGGCCACGGCAGAGTGAACCCGTGAGGTAAGAAAATATTTGAAATTCGAATTTGAGGTTGAATGGTTTTTACTCGATTCCATTAATTGGGTAAGGTTCTTAGGGATCCCAGGAGATGATTGGGGTTGGTTTCGAGGCGTTGGACGGCCTGGAACAGCCGTGAACGGCGGGGGAAAATCGGGCCGCCATGGCCGAGGTTCAAGGTACGGGTTTTGAGGGTTTTTATCCGATTTTAATAGCTAAAAAGATTAGAAATGGGATTAGGAATGTATTAGAATGAAAATGGGGCAAAATGGATCGAAAACATGGAGGTTTTAGGGTTGAACCGGTCGAGCTGGTCCGGTCCGGTTCGAACCAGCAAACCCGGTCGGCGGGAGGTAGCTGGTGACACTGTTCACCGCGCGTGATCTCACGCGCACGTGACGTCCTAGGGCGCATGGGGGCCCGTGGGACACTATTTGGGAATGTTGTCAACATGTGACACACTCTATTTGATGTAACGAACATTTTGGGACTGGTTTCGTGTCGATTGGACACCGTTTCGATAATGTTCGGGGCATCGGAAGGTTTCGGATCGGGATTAAAAATAGTTAAAAATACCGAAAAATTACGGGGCTTTAATGGGAGGTTAATTAAGTAGTTAGTAACCTTCTATTACGATTTGGACAGGATCGGGAGTCCCGGTGCTGGTGATTTTCTCGGGAGAACCTATGGCACTTAAATCGAGGCGGCAACTCGGACGGTCTGTGAGTGGACCTTTTTTTCTAAATTGGTGCATGCATAAATGTTTATTATATGTTTTAAATATTTGTTTGTGATACCATGAGTGCATTTGAATGTGTGGTTACGTATAGGCACGTATTTCGAGGTGTCGGCCCTATTCGGTCCCTATACGGGTCGGTATGTCTTTCTTAGTCTAAATGAAAAGGTTTTGGATTTCTAAAAGGATAAACTTGGGTATAAGACCCATTTGGTTTTGTCTCGGGCATATGATGCTATTTACGACCTTCGGGTCTAAATCGTGGTCGCGACGGGTGCTATGTGCACGGCGATCAACGATACGATGCTCACCTCCGGATTGGGATGTGTTCCTTCCGAAGAGGTCACGATGCACGATTCGTGGTCGGGCAGCCTAGGGAGGCTCGACTTCGGAGTGCTGGCGGTTCAGGATATCGATTGGTGATGAGTGCACCATGATCTTGTGGTGGTCACGTCGGTTGATACGTTCACGGCGACATACCAGGATTGAGGGCGGTCCTGGATGGATGGTTGCACGCATCACTGCAAACGGAGTCGTGACTGACCCTTAGATATCGGGCACGGTGCCCAGTTGAGTCATATGCTCGGGAACGAGACCTAGTTGTTTTACACTGATGATTTCGGGTCAGGGACCCTAGATGGATTTCTAAGTTCATGACGGTTTATGGGAACCGGCATGAACTCTGGAAAGGTCATTGTGGTTCATGACAGTTTATGGGAACCGGCTTGAACCTTTATCAGGTCATTATGGTACATGACGGTTTATGGGAACAGGCATGAACCCTTGTTATGGATGTTATGGATCATGAAGGTTCAGGGGAACCGGGCATGAATATTTATGTTATGTATATATATGTTCATCTACCTTCCTTTACTTGTTCTATTATCACCTCCGGGGAGGGTCGTTGGCCTGGGTGGACCCCGGAGTAGTCACGGAGCACTGACTGAGTGGGAGTCGCCCCAATTGGGTTCCTTACTCTCAGGAAGGCTATGATTACTATTACCTCGGGTAGGGTCAGTAGTCTATGGACATTGATCTTGACTTTGAGAAGACTCGGATTGAGACCTGGGTAGCACGCGTGTAGCTTTGGAAACTGTGACAGGATTAGTTGTGTGAATTATATGTATATGTGATGTATGCTATATATGATATATGATGTATGTTTACACAGGTTTTGGGCAGTGGCCCGTATGGTTGGTTTCTTATGATTTGGGCCGAGTCCCTTATGGATTTGGGCAGTGGCCCGTATGGTCGTTTTCATTATGGTTCTTTCAATCTTGGTTTTGGGCTTAGTTGTCAGGACCCACCCCGGTTTCGCCCCGAAACCCGAGGTAAATCCCGCTCCCGTCTGACTCCCCGACACAACACCTAAGAACACTCACGCAAACCTAGACAGACGCAGGAGTAAATACAAAATATCCCAACCTTATCGTTTACAGAGTATAGCACTAAATTACAAGGAAAATAAAAACTGATAAAGTACACGCACACAGAAGCCTTTAAACTCTTCTAGGATCCCTCACGTCACTTCTATGCCTTGGACACTGCCTCGACGTTAAGACCCCGCGCTAGCTCCACAACCTGGAGGGCAATTTAAAACAAAAGTGTGAGTGGACCAGAAAGTACAAAAAGTTCAAAACCATTTTATAAGAAAACCGAGTTTAACCCTTCGTTTTGAAACCACATGCATAACCAACAGTTATGAACACAGTTATAAAATAATCATTATAAAACATCATAAGAAACAGAAACACTATAAAATATCATAAGAAACCATAGCATGAGTATCAGAAACCGTATCAAATCCTCATTTCCCGATCGAACCTGCTGGACCTATCCGAGTCTTTAAACTCCCGAGTCTTTAAACTCAATCCAGGCCTTAATCATATCCGAGTCTTTAAACTCCCGAGTCTTTAAACTCAAGGCCTACGGGGGAAATCAATATATATATCCGAGTCTTTAAACTCCCGAGTCTTTAAACTCAATTCGGGTCTTTAAACCCAATAACCAGATCCAGCAAATCCAATCCCAAAACCATTTGAAAACCATTTACCAATCTACATCCAAACCCGAATCCGAAATCACTGGTCCGATGCCCTTCCGGCATCCAGAACCGTCATTCCGAACCCAAATCCGGAGTCCACTTCCCCACTTTAAAACCAACTTCTATTTCCGAAATCCGTTTCTAGAACCAAAAACCTTGATCATTGAAAACCACTTAACATTTGGAATCCCAAAACCATAGCATCAATTTCAGAAACCAACTATTCCTCGTAAAACGTGTAATAATGTAAAACCAACCAAAACATATATAATCAAACCATAAAACAGTTATAGAAAATAGTTATGCATGCTCGAGTTTAAAGAAAGGGGTCCACTCACAGTACTGAGCCCTACTCGCGTCCCGAACGTCCAGCCCGTTTCTCGGCTTCCTCGGGTAATCCCGATCCTGTCAAACACCATCAAATTACGTCACTAATACGTCTACAAACATTCTCCTAAATTTCCTCAAAAATCCCCGAACCGAAGACCTAGAACCCCGGGACCCTAAACCTTCACCCTTGCGGAACTACACTCAAACGACATCTGATTGCCTCGAAACCAACTCCATTGAACTCAACACAACTCCTAGACCAAAAGTCAAGTTGATCGTTCCTCCATACGCCGCCGCAAGTGCCCCCACGCGCCGCCCAAAGTGGCTGCGCGTGGCCCCACGCGCCGCCCAAAGTGGCTGCGCGTGGCCCCACGCGTCAGTTACAGTACCACCTTCAACCTGTGCTGAACCGGCCGTCGCAGGCTGAACCGGCGAGAGGCATTCTCTGCCGTCCGGCCACCAAGTCACTCCCTCTCTTCTCCTACAGCTTCGTCCAGACCCCACGAATCCATTCCCCTCACTCTCCTGGTTCGATTCAACTCCCAGCTTCACGACTGAAGCTTGAACCAGACGGCCCTCAGACCCCTGTTTCACGATCCGGCTACTCCGGTCACCTCCCGTCACGGTGGCAACACCAGACGATCCCTAAGGCTTCACTGAACCTAGACCACACCTCCTTTACCTTCGACTCAGCCCCAAACTCGTCGACTTTGAGTTCGAAGCTCACGGCCGAAACAGAGCAACAGAGCACCCCTCTGCGACTGAGCTCCGCCGTGGACACCCCCGTCACGGCGACCACCACAAATCATTCCTAGGACCTCCCTGAACATAACCCTGACCTCCAATCACTTCGACTCTAAACCTAGACTCACGACTTTCAAATTGAATTTCCACGGGAAAACAGAGCACATGAATCTCACCTTCGAGTGCAGCTCCGCCATGCACGATTGCACCGCCAAATCACGACCACCAGCTCCGCCCTGCCTCACTGTCACTCTCACAACTCGCTAATCACTCACCCTTGCACCCAGATCGATCAATTCTCCTCAATTCTCACACTCTGTTTCTCTGTGTTTGTCGAAGAACAAACACGGGTATGCACGGTTCCACCCAACTAATTGGGCTGTGAACACACAGGATTCCACCAGAATCCTCTAGCCCTTTGCCATGTGTCACCATCCCTTCAATCTTTATCCCACTTGGTTAAACCCCAGCCGTCCATTCCTTTCTCTCTGCACAAATCCCCATAAACCCAAAAAGACTAAAATACCCTTCTGTTTAACACATTTTTACGGTTTTACCGAAACTTCCTAGACCAGTAACTCTCGCCTCGTAAGTCCGATGAACACGTGCCGCCTGTCATCGAACTCAGGACGACAAGAACTATCTAGCCATCCTAGGTCAACCTACCAAAACTCGATTATACAAAAAGTCAACTTTTCCCCCTATTTTACCAAAATTACGATAATACCCTCGACCTTCCGAACATCACAACTTCCTCCTCGGATGTCGGAATCAAACATACCACATGTCTACGGGTTCATGACGTCCTAAACTACGTCCTGGTCACTGGTCAATCCCCAATTGACCACCCGAAATAAAAGTCAACATTTTTGCCCGAAACAGGGGCAAAATCGTCATTCTCCACTAGTGACCCCATCGGGACCAACTAACCCCTGATTAACCTTACTAATCACACCTTAATCACTCTACTAATCCCAATTCTCGGGACGGGTTGTTACATTAGTCCCACATATGGTTCTTTCGGTTAAATGGTTTTCGAATGCATGCATTCTTTTTAGTGAAGGGTACAAATGTCTTCTCAAAAAATGTTTTTATAAACTTTGGTTTTGTCCACTCACAGTTTTTAATGTTTTGACTGCCCTTCAGGTTGACATCGGACGTGGACTGTAGCAGAGACCGAGATATCACATGCCTCATCCGGATCCTGGCGTACTCTGATAGCCCGGGAGGGCAAAGGTCGGAAATATCCCTTGTCTGACACTTTGTGTCAGATGGGAGCAGGGTCATCCCGCACTAATCCCGGGGGGGATTGGGATGGGTCCTGTCAGTTTGGGTGAAATCGGACGAACAATGCAAATGACTATTTTTCCCCTGGTCGTGGACAAAACGTTGACTTTTCATGCTGGCGGTCAAATGGACTTTGGCTGATGACTGTAACGTAGTTTGGGACATCACGAGTTTATAGATAGATAGCACACCCGATTCTGACATTCGACGAAGAAGTTATGACATTCGGAAGTTCAGGTGTACTTTGGTAATTTAGTTGTATATAGGTAAAAGGTTGACTTTTAGAACGGGATGTCTGATGGCCGAGGGCCAAGGACCGTTATGTAGATTGGGTCAATATGAATCCGTAGACATGCGGCACGTCGAATTCGGACGTTCGACGAAGAAGTTATGGTTCATGGAAATTTCGGGTCACTTTTGCACGTTTTTCAAAACGAATACCTTTTGGCATTATGTGGCCCCAGATGTTTTGAATAGGCCCAATGGATGAGTGGCAAGTGTCATTCATCCATTTCCCATTGAGATTGTATTCATGCATTTCCCATTCCCTTGTTCGTGCAAACCAACCCACACAAACCCGATCTCACCCTTGAACCCAAAATCCATATCCCTGCCCTTTTGATTCTGTGAGAGGCCAGGAGAGGAGGAAGGATGAGTTTGTGGTGGCTGGTGATGACAAGGGCCGCCGTGGACGGTGGCGGTGGCCAGAACCCCAGGTAACCGGTTAAACACCTATTTCCATTTTAAATTTCAATTTCAAGTTTGGGAGGCTTAGGTTGTTATCTGAGGATTATGGAGTGGTTATTGGGTTAATAGGGTGGCTAGAGGATGAGTTTGGATGGTAGGAAGTGGCTGAGCCCCCCTGGTTCAAATCGGGAAAATCAGCCATGATTGGTGGGTTCAAACCAAGGGGTTCGGGGGGGGGGGGGGGTTTCTCCATTTTTTTTATATGGTTAGATTCCTAGGGATGTGGGGAAGTGAGTAGGATTGATGAGGCAGTGAATCAGACCAAAATAAGAGAGGAAAAATGTTGAACCGGTTGCACCGGTCTAATCCGGTTCGAACCAGGTGGACCGGCCTGTTCACGCGAGGAAGAAGGAAACTATGCACCGGCGCGTCGCTCCCACTAGAAGATCAACAACATGGTATTGTGTATTCTTGGGCCCTTCACTAATCTCGTGGACATCAACGCGACAGAAGACAGTCTCCCTTTCCTCTGCTGAAGCTGAATATCGTTCAATGACAGGAGTTTGTTTTGAGCTAACATGGCTACACTACTTACTCAAAGAGTTAGGCGTACTACATCCTGCGTCTGCACTACTACACTGTGACAATAAGGCGGCCCTGAACATAGCAGCAAATCCATTATTCCATGAACGTACGAGGCACATAGAGATCGATTGCCATTATATCAGGGATAAGATTCAAGACGGCCCTGTTGAGACAAGGTATATCAAGTCTACTCACTAGCTGGTAGATGTACTAACCAAGCCCTTAGGAAAAGAGCTCTTCCTTCCTATGGTTCGCTTGTTGGGAGTACAAGACATACACACTCCAACTTGAGGGGGAGTGTTAGAAAGTAAATTATATTTCTCTCTTATATTATGCATAGGATTCTAAGGTTCGATTGTATGTATTTGCTTACTAATCTATTCCTAGATTATAAGGATATTAGCTTGATCCCTTAGCTAGATTGTAGGATCTTCTAAACGTGCATAGCAAGTAGGCTCTTGTATATATTGACATTCCCACATCAATAAATAATTATCAAGCACCAATCTAACACAAGAAATCATCCTTTCAATGTAACGAATATTTTGGGACTGGTTTCGTGTCAATCGGACATCGTTTTGATAGGTTTCGGGACGTCCAAAGGTTTAGGATATGGTTTTAAATAGTTAAAATTCGAGAAAATTACGAGGCTTTAGTGAGAGGTTAATTAAGTAGTTAGTAACCCTCTAAAGTGATTTGGACAGGTTTGAGAGTCCCTGTGACGACGATTGGTCCGGGAGAGCCATATAGTACGCGTATCGAGGCAGCAGTTCGGACGGTCTGTGAGTAGACCTTGTTTTCTCAATTGGTGCAAGCATAAATGTTTATTATGTGTTTTAATACTTGTTTTATGTTGCCTTGAGTGCATTTGTGTGTGGTTATGTATTGTCACGTATTCTGAGGTTTCGGCCTTATACGGTGCCTATACGGGTTTGTGTTTTCTGTGTTGGTATAAATGAAATGGTTTTGGGATTTAAAAAGGGATAAACTCGGGCATGCAGCCCTATTGGTGACCTACGGGTCTGAGTCGTGGTCGTGGCGAGTGCTTTATGCACGGCGACGAACGATACGACGCTCGCCTCTAGACTGGGATACATTTCTTCCAGAGAGGTCACGATGCACGTACCATCATCGAGCAGCCACTAGAGGCTCGACTCCGGAGTGCTGACGGTTCAGGATATCGACCGGTGATGGGTGCACCATGATCTAGAGGTGGTCACGTCAGTTGATATGTTTAAGGAGACATACCGGGATTGAGAGCGGTCCTGGATGAATGGTTGCACACATCACTAGGATCGGAGTCGTGACTGAACCTGAGATATCAGGCACGATGTCCAATTAAGTCATGAGTTCAGACACGAGGCCTAGTCACCTTACGTTTGTGATTTCGGGTCGGGGACCCTAAATGGATTTCCGGATTCATGACGGTTTATGGGGACTGAGCATGAATCCCTTGAAAGGTTTTAAGAATGTTTTTTATATACATATATTTATTCATATACCTTCCTTATTTGGAATGTCTCCTCCGGGGAGGGTCGTTGGCCTGGGTGGACCCCGGAGTAGTCACGGAGCACTAACTGAGTGGAGTCGCCCCCGTTGGGTACCTTACTCTCAGGAGGCCTTGGATTGTAACCCCAGGGAGGGTCATTGATCTACGGACATTGACCTGGGTGGACCTTGGGTGACTTGGGCTTTGAGACCCCGAGTAGCACGCGCGTAGTTCTAGATACAGTGACAGGATGGTTATGTGATTTATATGTATATGCTATATGATATGTGATGTATACAGGTTTTGGGCTGAGTCCCACATGGATTTGGGCAGTGGCCCGTGTATCTGGTTTCATTTACGATTTTGGGCTAATGCCCTGATGGTTTGGTAAATGGTTTTCGAATGCGTGCATGTTTTTCAGTAAAGGGCATAAATGTCTGTCTTTTCGTAAAACTATTTTTAAAACACTTTGTTTTGTCCACTCACAGCTTTTATTGTTTTAACTGCCGTTCAGGTTGACGGTGGATGCGGGCTGTAGCAGAGATTGAAACATCACATATCTCCTCCGGATCCTGGCGTACTCTATAGCCCGAGAGGGCTAAGGTTGGAATTTCCCTTGTCTGACACTCCGTGTCCGACGAGATTAGGAATGTCCCGCGTTAATCCCGGGGGGATTGGGATGGGTCTTGAAAAGTGGTATCAGAGCAGGTTTGCTCTTGTTGTGCGCGTATGTCTAGGATGTGATGTCTCAATGGACTGCAGTTCGTTATCAGCCTGATAGTTAGGATGCCGATACGATAGTTAGTAGGATTGAATCGTAGATCATCTTTTTGTCGGCACTCGATGTTCGGGTTGCCATAATTCTGCCGTGGTTGATAGTGTGGGACCCTACGAAGGGATGAACGTAACGGTACTTTAGAGTTTTGATCGTGAGACGGTTAGTTGGGATCGTCTTTCACGATGTTGTAGGATCGATTATGACGACTGGTTAGGAGTTGTGACCAGTAGATGGTTGGATTTTGTTGACTTGGTGGCTATGCTGCCGGAGCAGACAGGTTCGAGGAACCTTAGTTGGACGGACGGTAGGATTGAATTGACCTCCATACAATGTCGGGACCACGGGGTTGGTCAGATTATGGATTATACTATCTTCTGCAGTTGGGCTCAGAGGAACCCTATGTAGTAATCGTGGAACCCTAAGGTAGGATGTATGGCTGAGAAAGGTGAGTTGGCGAGTAGATTGACTTTTGACGACTTTTCAGAGTTCGAGACCGTCGATCGGTCTAGTCATGTCAGTTTTAGTGATGGGACTTGCACTCCGCAGTCGAGGTTGTAGTAATCAGTTAGACCTAGTTGGTTGTCGTGCTACTTTAGTTGTGATGGATGGTTGAGCAACTAAGGTCTTGGACGACCTAGTAGACGACATTAGTTGAGTCGAGTTACGTTTAGTTAGGGATTGGTTGGACAGGTTACCAGGGTTTGGTACTTGTCGACGAAATCCCGGAGTGGGGATACGGAGTAGTTAGTACAGGCAATTGATTCTGTGGGATACGGAGTCTCGATAGCGATGTCTGGTGGTTAGGTCTGCACGAGTCTATGGCAGGCACTACTACCAAGAGTGGATATAGTTATGATTGTTGGGAATCGGGGACGTTCAGGGGACGTTTCCTTTTCTCGTATGAGTTGTCAGGGTGACTGTACCCAGAGTTGTTGGGTACGAGGGAGGCAGAGTTTCTCCCATTCGAGTTGAGGTACGGGGTTGTTACTTGGTATGAGCAAAGATCCAAGGTTGTCTGACTCACGTAGTGATGGTATTGGTACTGGTACTAGTGCTGGTGCGCGTGATTGTGATGACGATGAGTCATGAGTCGGGATGTGACTCCGTCAAGATAGACATATGTTCGGTGTCTGTGGTTCGAGAGTGGATCACGGATAGTGATGGGCTGGATTGGATCCAGCAGTAGTTGAGACGTGAGGATTGACTACTTTCATGGGGATTAACGACCAATTGGTCAGATATGGTGGTATGCAGAGATTTGACTGCAGATCGCAGCAGGAGTCTGTTGTGACTCTTCAGTCGAGCAGTACACCAGGTTAGGATGAATTGACATCCTTTTGGATGTGCATAAACAGTGTAAACCGATAGGCAAACTTTGTAGTGAGTTAGGACTAGTCTCGGACACGTGGGATGGTGTCCAGATGAGCTGAGGACTTGAGAGTCCATTTCAGATTGGTTATGGTTGACTGTGGTTGACCATACCTCCTCAATTCGGTTAGGATTGTTTGTGGAGAAATGTGATTATAAGAAATAGAATGGGTCATTATAGTAGTTATCGACAGTCCGTCATTGGTCGGAGAAAGGCGACTTCTAGCTGACGAATAGAACCGGTTGGAAGCATGCCTATTTCCAACATGGTTGCAACTACTTTCGACTTAGAGGTAGGTAAAGCAGATTTCTTATTTTCTACTCTTTAGCACATGATGTTGGATGCAGGCGAATGACATTGAATGAACTTTGATGTCATCATCTTGGATTCTCCTTAATTCTTCCCTAGGTGGGATGACGAGAAGTGATGTGACAACTAAGTGTTCAAGGAGGGTGTAAGAGCCAAAAACCTAGGTTGTGGGTCAAATTCGAGTGATAAATTTGATGAAAGGTTGAATCTTTAGGTCATTTTTGAACCAAACATCCAGTGACATGACTAGTGAGTTCTTAGGGTGAGTGAGATTGAGTCGTGTGGTAACGATCAGGGTGATCGAATTGTTTTGAGGTGATTGTGAAGTGACAAGTGAGTGACCGAGGTCTGGTAATCAGTAGGGTGAATTACCTTGCTGATTATGCTAAGCTAGGAGCAGAGGAAATTAATTAAACGCGGGGACGAAATTAATTAAAGAGGGAAGGTCGGTTGGAATTTCGAGGACAAAATTAATTAAGGAGGGAAGGTTGTAACGACCCGTCCCGAATTTCGGGATTAGATTAGTGACTAATCAAGGATTAGTGAGGTTAATCCGTGATTAGTTGGGCAAAATCAGACGAACGATGCAAATGACCGTTTTGCCCCTGGTCGTGGAAAAATGTTTCTTTTCGTGCTAGCGGTCAAATGGACTTTGGTCGTTGACTTTGACGTAGTTTGGGACGTCACGAGTTCATAGATAGGTGGCACGTCTGATTCCGACATTCGAGGAAGAAGTTATGACGTTCGAAAGTTCGAGGGTGCTTTGGTAATTTGGTTTTACACCAGGATGACCGATGGCCGAGGATTGAGGACCGTTACGTAGATCGGGTCAATATGAATCCGTAGACAGGCGGCACGTCGAATTCGGACGTTCAACGAAGAAGTTATGGTTCAAGGAAGTTTCCAATGGATTATGTGGGCCTTTTGGCGTTATGTAGATCAGATGGTTGCACACATCACTAGGATCGGAGTCGTGACTGACCTTGAGATATCGGGAACGATGCCCAGTTGGGTCATGAGTTCGGGCACGAGGCCTAGTTACTTTACGTGTGTGATTTCTGGTCGGGGACCATAAATGGATTTCCGAATTCATGACGGTTTATGGGGACCAGGCATGAATCCCTTGAAAGTTTTTAAGAATGTTTTCGATATATATATATATATATATTCATATACCTTCCTTATTTGGAATGTCTTCTCCGGGGAGGGTCCTTGGCCCTGGTGGACTCCGTAGTAGTCACAGAGCACTAACTGAGTGGAGTCACCCTCGTTAGGTACCTTACTCTCAGGAGGGCTAGGATTGTAACCCCAGGGAGGGTCATTGATCTACGGATATTGACCTGGGTAGACGTTGAGAGACTTGGGCTTTGAGACCCCGGGTAGCACGCGCGTAGCTCCAGATACCGTGACAGGATGGTTATGTGATTTATATGTATATGCTATATGATATGTGATGTATACAGGTTTTGGGCTGAGTCCCACATGGATTTGGGCCCGTGTATCTGGTTTCATTTACGATTTTGGACTAAGGCCTTGATAGTTTGGTAAATGGTTTTCGAATGCATGCATGCTTTTCAGTGAAGGGCATAAATGTTTGTCTTTTCGTAAAACTGTTTTTATAACTCTTTGTTTTGACTACTCACAGATTTTTATGTTTTGACTACCCTTCAGGTTGACGGCTGATGCGGGTTGTAGTAGAGACTGAGACATCACATACCTCCTCAGGATCCTGGCGTACTCAGTAGCCTGAGAGGGCTAAGGTTGGAATGACGGGATCAGGAACGTCTCGTGTTAATCCCAGGGGGATTGGGATGGGTCTTGACATTTAGACTTAAGAATCCATTGACAGGCAGCACGTGTGCATGAGGTTTCGTTTGATGGTTTTATGATATACAGTGAGTGAGGGGTATTTTGTTCTTTTTAAGAGTGAAATATTTTGGGAAAGGATAAGGATTCTCATATCCTTTAACCTTTTCTTTCCTTGAAACTACACCACACATCCTTATTTCACCTCAGTATCCCTTTCTCATTTCTCTCCCTTGCCCGTGGAAGTCAAAACCAAAACAACCAAGCAAACCCTTAATTTTGGACGTTTAATCATCAAATTAAGGTCATATTCAAGTTCTTGTAACTCCCGTGAGTCGAACCATCCAAGAGTTGAAGGGAAAACTAAAAACTTTCAATCTAGATTCCAAAAAATCCAAGGGATACCACTCTAGGGACTTCGGGGGAGCGCAATGCTCAAGATTGAGCTCTATCAGACTGACTGTGAGTGGACATTTGTTTTTCTAATCATGATGCATGCATATTGAACTGTTTTAAATGATTTATGATATCATCTTGATTGAAATGGTTTGAAGAATTATTCTAAATATTTTTGCACTTTATCTGCAGATTTATGTTTTTAGAATAATTATTCGGTTTATTTTTCTAGACATATGGTTTACGCATTTTTTTGGAAACAATGTTTTAGGCTCATGCTCCGGTTTTCATGTTTTGACAATTGATTTTGAGTTAAGGATTTATTTTAAAGAAAGGTTTTGGCTTAGTGTTGAATTGTTTCCCACTGTCGACTACCTTCGCGATTTATAATGATTACCTTTTTCCAGACTAGCATCATGGAGTGTGTCTCTGCTAGATCTTGGGGGCATTATTTTTTAGACTAGCATCATGTAGTGTGCCTCCACTAGATCTTGGGGGTTGCCTACACAGAGTGCAGATATTCTAACCAAGTAACTCGCGACTAAGACTCGAGGGATTTTTTTGTCAATCGAGTTTGTAGCGGAAACTCAGGGGAAATCGAGGATGAGTCGAAAGACAATTTTTGATATTCGTGTCCAAGTTTTCTAGATAGTTTTATAAACGAGAATTTCAGGGTAATGTGGACCACATGTATTTTTATAAACATTTTATGTTTTGTATTTTGTAGGTCCACGGTCTTGATTGAATTTCATGTCTGAAATCCTCATGATTTATAACTTGAATCTGGATGTTTTCTTATATGCCTACATGTTTTAGAAACTAGAGTGTAAGACCCGTGTCTTGGAGGGAATGGTGAACGATCCCACATTCCTGCGAGGAGAATGGTGATATGCCTTATATGTGTACGCACACACCTATCTAGCACTAGGCCTTTTGGGAGCTCACTGACTTTGGATTCCTTGGGAACTCCAACGTTAAGCGAGTTGAGGCTGGTGCAATCTCAAGATAGGTGACCCACTTGGAAATTGCACATCAGCTCCCGAAAACAAAACCGTGAGGGCGAGGCCCAAAGCGGAAAATATGGTGCTAAGTCGGACGGGTCCTAATAGAAAGGTATCAGAGCCAAAGCCTGACCGGGAAGTGTGCCAGCGAGGATGCTGGTTCCTAAGAGGTTTGCTTCCGATTTCCTGTGCACTCGTGATCCTCAGAGTAGGATCTTTGTATTATTTGTCGTTTTTTTCCGTAGTAGCTCTATTTATTATATTTTTGGCCTTTATAAGACTATTACACTTTGAGTTATCCATTTGAATTTTAAGTGAAAGTGTCCCTTGTCTAACACATCTCAATGGCATTCTTGAATTTTTCGTTTTGTGTTTTAGACAAGAGCAAAACCCTTCACGATTTTTTAGAAATGTTCAGGTTGGATTCTATCATTGATATTTGATGTCGCTTTAAAAAGTCATTAGAGATATGTTTAGAAAATAGTGAAGAAATTTTTGAGTTGTAACTGCAGGGAGAGCACTAGCCGAGAATAGTTGTTCATAAGCAATGTAGCTTCTGGGCCTAGTCATCCTATGGGTGGATCCTATGATTTGAAATTTGTACTGCCTAAGTTAATTGATGGTTGGAAGGTTGCTTTCCCACCACCTTCTGCTGCACAGGTGGCAGCCAAGGACTGGTCTTGTTGTCTTGTTAATTACATCATTAACCACCACATCCTTTTCAATATAGTGAATATGCTAGCTTTGAAATTGTGGTCTAATTGGGACCTTTCGGAAATCCTGGCTAATGGAGGAGGATTCTATTATCTCAAATCCAAGAATGTTGAGCCTTGTTTAGAAGTCTAGAAGGAGGACTATGGCATCTTGTTGGTCATACTTTGTTACTTTCTAGTTGAAAGAAAGGTATGCACTTTTCCAAAATTTCTCATTTTTAGATCCCTCTTTGGGTTGGTTTTTCCAACATCCCTCTTGAAATTGGAATGAGGAAAGTTTCAGACATATAGCTTGTAACGACCCGAACATTGATTTATTGTAATTTTTATTAATTAATGCAAAATGACCATTTTGCCCCTATTAGGGAAAAAGTTGACTTTCGAACCGGGATTATTTTTGGACTTTGACCTATGACCGTGACGTAGATCAAGACGTCACAAGTCTGTAGACAGGCGGCACGTCAAAATCAGGCGTCGGGCGAAGAAGTTATGGTTACGAGATCAAAATCGGGAATTTAACACCTCGAGATTTGAGTTAAATAATACTGAAATCGGATTGGTTGAGAGATTACATGTGGGCCCTTGGATGAGTGACAAGTGTCACTCATCCCATTGGTGGTTTTTCCCTGAATTATGGATCTGTGTCTATTGGCCAATAATTTTATTATTTAACTCACACATCTCTCATCTCTCACCGTGCATCAACTATCATCTTCATCATTTATATTTTCTTCAAACCCGTGCATCACCATCCATACAAACCCCATAATCATACCTTTATTCATCTGCATCTTGAGGCCGTGAGAGTGTGACTGAGAGAGTGTGAGGTCAGAGAGACAAGGACGACGCGACGGTGATGAGCTGAGCACGGCAGCGCAGCCACGGTGGAGGTAAAACCCGTAACCGGTTTGACCCCAAAAATAGAAACTGAGTTTTGGACGTGTGTTAATCGTTGGGGTTGGTCCTAAAATGTTGTAAGGACTTAGACGAGTACTGTGAACGTGGTTTCGAGGAAGGGGGTGTCCGGAATCCAAAGATATCGATGAGGAAAACACGACCACTGTTCAAGGATCGAAGATACTAATCTAGTATGTTTTTCTTAGTTTTAATCACATAGAACTCTTGCTGGGGATTAGACAATCGTATAGGAAGAAACTAGACCTAAAATGGTGCAGAAATGGAGAAATGGGAACTAGGTCGGAACACTGGTCTACACGACCCGGTTAAGGTAAACGGGTCAACCCGGTCTAAGGTAGGAGATGATGACACCATCATACTGACGTCATACTGACATCATCATGTCAGACCTGTGACCAACCCTAGAGTGACATACGGCACTATCAGAGTCTCGCATGTGTCATACCTGACAGCTGTCAGATGACATTAGCATAATGTCACTGCTGCTGTTAGCAGGCGTTGACCAGCGTTGACTTTCCCTTTGACCAACGCGTGGGGCGCATGAGAGGGAATCTCGAGGTGGGATCGACACTATTTTCAAGGTTTCGATGATACGAATCTAATGGTAGTGTTTTCGTTTCAATAAGACATGGTTTGGTTGGTCAAAATTGGGTTTAATGCATCAGGAAGCTTGTTTGGGCGGCTTTCTAGGGCTGGTACTGTTCTAGGGTTTTATGTTTAAACTTGTAGGACCTATTAGTGACCTTTGGATGTGTTTGGATAGGTTTAGGTGGTTCGTTTGAGCAGGGAGGACCGTGTGTGAGTGGGCTTTTGATTTCAAAATGATTTTTAGTATTATATGATGATGCTTATTACGTATTATGATGTTTTGGGCATGAGACCCGTCAAGATATATATGAATATGTTTTCGAAGTCTAACAGGGATTTCTGTGGAACTTAATAGTATTGCATTGAGTATACCTACCTTATGAATATTGTCTCCTCTAGACGTCTCGTAGTATCCTAGAGGAGTTAGGGGCACTGCCTGAAAGGGGTTGACCCGAGGGGTAGCTCACGATCAGGAGTGCAGTTATGGATGATACCCCAGGGAGGATCATTGATCTATGGGTCATTGACCTTGGTGGACCCTGGGGAGACTTGGGATTGAGACCCCGGGTGGCACGTGTAACCGTAGGACCTTGACATTATTAGGCATCGGGGATGCCAGACAACAGGGATGTCGGAGTTTGGTTTAATAGTGCAATATTATTATGATTGTTTTCTCTTTTCAGTTATATATGATTATATGATTTTATGATACTACTACGATTACCTATGTTTTGACTCAATGCATGCAAGTTTGAGTACGGAGGGGTAAAACCTTATGATTATTGTATTATTAAACGGGTTTTAGAAACGATATTTATTTTCAGCTCACTCACTCTTTATTATTTTACTAACCCCTCTAGGTCATGCAACCGAGGTAGAAGAGGAGGACCCGGAGTCTGAGGCATAGATTTCATTGTTGCGCACCTGTACACCCTGTTCGGTAGGTTGAACACCGTTTTGTATCCTGACAATTGTGCTCATATTTTGTATTTGTGCTATCCCTGGTCTGACAGTGTTGAACTCTAAACTTGTATGCGTGACTTTATTTATTTAATTCGAAAATAAACGGTAATTTCGGTATTTTAGAGTTATTGTCGGACGGGTGCAGGGCACATTCCCGGGTGGTCCCAAGGGGATTGGGATGTGTCTTGTCATAGCTAGTGCGGTAGGTAAACCGATGTATGTGGATTCACTCACTCTTTCCAAAAACGCATTGTGTTCATAAGGATTTGTATTGAAGTGGATGTGTTGGTGCCTCTTATTGATTCTCTAGATATTCTTAAGCAACCTGAAGATAAGGGTGAGGCTACTTGTACAGTGGAGGTAAAGGTGGAGTATGAAGGTAGACCTCAGATGTGTTCTCGTTGTAATTTTTTAAGCACTCTGAACCCAACTGCCACCTAAAGCCCAAGCCCTATACTAAGAAGGATTCCATTGCTAGCTCCAATGTTATAAAGTCTGATGGGCCTATTGGGTAGCTTTCGGATAGCCCATGTGTTAAGTATTATGTGGGGCCCAGCATGGCACAATCGATTAGACCTATGCCCAACACCATTATCAAGAAGTTACGTGGCCATATTGTTTCAGATAGCCCATGTGTTGATCATTTGGTGGGACCTTGCATGGTACAGTCGATTCGGAATAGTGGGTATATGGATCGCGTTGTCACTCAATATGATTTAATTCTTACCGACCTGTTCAAGGTGGTTGGTGTAGGCCTCAATAATGCTACTTTGGACCCCAACCACTAAGACTTGAATTAGCTATGGGCCTTGGGTGTCTACTTGTTCTCGTAAGTCTCCCTTGTGGTCTGCGAAGCAATGTTTGACTATCCTTGTGGGGTCGATTTCTAGACCGAATTCATTTGATTCACTCAAATTTGTAGTTGAGTCTGTAGTGGTGGGGAATGATGTTTCAATGAATACTCACAACGATGATTCATTGAAGATTTACAATGGTGATGGGAAAATGGGTAATTCTGGAATTTCTTCTGATTTTGAGCTTTCTCCTACAACGATGCTCAATAGAAAGAAGATAACTGGGAAATCCAAAGCGAAAGGGAAGAAAAGGTTGAGGGATTCCAACCTTGTTTTGTCGCACCAATTATATCTGATGATCATGAATTGTGCGAGCTGGAATATTCGTTGGGTGAACGGTCACGCTCGTCAATTGGAAGTTAGACGTTTTATTGTTGACCAAAAGCTCTGTATTTTAGGTCTTGCTAAAACCAGGGTTCGGTCCCCTAATGTTGAACAGGTTAGACAAGGTATTATTCAAAATTGGTGTTGGGCTAATAATTATAACGAGCATGTTAATGGTAAGGTATGGTTGGTTGGGGACCTTCCATTGTTCAATTGCAGGTTTTGAGAAATACAACACAATGTATTCATACTTTGGTTAAGATTGAAGAGTATGGTAGTATATTCTTTTCTACATTCGTGTATGGTTCGAATAGTGTTACTGAGATGAGGAATTTGTGGCTTGATCTTTGTGATTTTAGTCTAGCTATGGGAAGTGCTTTGTTGGTGTTATCTAGTGATTTCAATGGCATTGCTTACTTGGATGAGCACGAGGGAGATAGTAGGGGATGCGATGGTGGTATGCAGGATTTGTATAAGTGATAGGACCCATCCCAATCCCCCTGGATTATCGTGGGATGTGCCAGCTCCCATCTGATACCACGTGCCAAGCCAGGGATTAAACCGTAACCAGCTTGGGGTTACCAAAGTGCATAGTAACTTATGGAGTTCGCAGCGGCATGTGATGTCTCAGTCTCTGTTACAGCACTCATCGACGATCCACCTAAAGGGTATTAAAAATATTAAAAGATGTGAGTGGACAAAATAGATAGTTATCAAAACAATTTAGCGAAAAGACATTTAGACCTTTCACTTAAAAGTATGCATGCATCAGAAAACAAGTATTTCAAAAACTTTCTTAAAAGCAAATGATATTGCTTTTCAAATCAAAACATAGTGAAAACATGGCTCAATCAAAGCCATTTCCTCAGTAGGGTCTCAACCCAAAACCAAATCGCATAGGGTCTCCACCCAAATCCAAAACACGTGGATATAAGCCCAAATCCAAAATACGTGGGTCTCAGCCCAAATCAAATCATATAGATTATCTCAGCAGGGCCTCTACACGAAACATAGACTCACATCCGGAGTCTCATGAAAACATGATCATCAATCCTCTTTATTTAATATCCAATCATCTCACATCATCACCAGTCAAAATATCAACGCTAAGCGTGCGACTCTGGATTACACATCTGAATATAAACCAGGCTCGGAGCCTGTGGCTCGACATCCAGGTACTCTAACTCAAGATCACACATCACACAACATGGTCGACCTCTAAGTGATGGCATCTATAGGCTTGGAACCCCTGGCTCGACGTCTGCAAAATGTCCTTCTCTAACACTCCTACAGGTAGTGTCAACGTGACCTCTCCAAGATCACACATCACACATGATAGTTGACATTCGGAGGCTATCATCACATCATAGAGGATGGTCGTGTGGAAAACATTTCACAATTATTTCAAAGATCTCAAAGGGGCCCACGTCCGAAATTTAGTTTCATCAAATTCGTTTCCACAGAACCATCATAAAAACAGCGTTCTAAAACACTTCATAAATCCAAGATTCCTCGAATCCTATCAAATCCAAACTCATAAATCAATAACATGGTCACAGCCCAAAATCTCATATCATAAATCATAAGTAGGTTGCAAGCTCGATATATTCCACGTCTGACTATACTCTAAGTCAAACCACAAATCAAATGGGACACAAGCCTGAATATTATTTCCAAATCCGAAAACCATTTCATTATTCAAATCACTTTTCCCAAAATCACCTTTGACTATCATCCAGGTCAAAGTTAATAACCAACTGGGTCTCATGCTCGAAATAGTATTTCACGTATCTCCATGAAATCATGTAAAACTGATAATCAAATCCTTAGTTTCACGCCCCTCCGTGAAACTATTCAAATCACACAAATCACATGCACGTAGAAAACTCGACCGAAGCCTGAAGTATAATATAAAACATAAATCTTGAAATAGATGCATAAAAGCATCTCCTACGAAATGCTCAATATCAAACACAGATCGTATGCAACCAGTGTATCTAAAACCATGTTCATAAAACATATAAAATATTTATACATGCATCATTACATCAAGTAAAGTCCAGTCACAGACTGTCCAAGCTGCACGCTCACATCGCACACCGTAAGCCACTCTGGGGCTAATCCACCATCTTCAGGACGTCCGGACCCGTCCAAATAATACCCAAAGGTCACTATCCATCTATACAAGTCCATATAAAACCCCTCAACTATCCCAGAATCGAGAACGAGTCCTTAACACACTTCCTAAGGCTAAAAACCTCCAAATGACCTATCAAACGATCTCTGACCGACCTGAAACCACGACCATTGGATTCAGATAGTTGGAACCTTTTGAACAAGATTGATTTGATCTTGAAATTCATGCCCATATGCCCTCACACACCAGTCAAAGTTCGGTCAACAAAAAGTCATCGTACAACGCTAACGTCATCGGTCAACGGTCAGAATCAACGCTGACGTCAGCTGCTGATGTCACACGCTGGTGTCAGCTACTGACGTAACCTGCTGACGTCAGCCTGACTGGTCTGACATCTAACATCTGCCATGTGGCACACCTGATTGGTCCACGTGTACTGCCACGTGTCACTAACAAGCCTGACATCTCTGTGACACCCTGTCATGTGGGACCATCCCACTGGTCCACATGGTCTAACAATACTGACGTGGAACTTCCACGTCAGCTACCACGTCACCTGATAGTTCCTGACACCTGCCACGTGCACCCTATTACTGGTCCATGTGGTCTAACATGGCTGACGTGGACTTGCCACGTTAGTTTCTAACTGGACCTGGCAACCTCTGACAGATCACCACGTGGCACCACCTAGTTGGCCATGTGACCTGACAAGATGACGTGGACTGCCATGTCATCATCGTCTTCCTTCAGACGGGTCGACCCGTTTGACTATAATGGGTCAATTTGACCCCCAACTTCGACCCGGTCATAACTCACTCATTTCTCCACCGTTTTCCTCCATTCTTTTTCCAACGTGATCGTCTTCCTCCCAAGAAGAGATCCATGACCTCAGAACAAGAAGAAAAGGCCTAGAATTTACTTGGTCAAGCTCGATCTTCACAGCCAATCTTCAACTGTAACGACCCAAAAATTCAAAAAAGTAAAATTTGGAAAATTTGAAAGAAATGACAATTTTGCCCTAAGTTATAGGGCTGAAAGTTGACCTTTTGATCGGGACCTTATTTGGACTTTTCGGAAGGACCGTCAGATAGGTCTCGGGACGCTGAATCCGTAGAAAGGCGGCATGAGTCAATCGGGGTCCGAATGGAAAAATTATGGGTCTCGAACGGTGAGGGGTATTTTGGTAATTTTGAAGGTAAGGGTAAAATGGTAATTTTGGTTGGGCTAAGATTTAATGTTTAAGCCATTTTGGATGAGTCAATGTTTGGTGACTCATTGTGTCCTTCAGTGACACATGTCACTCCGCTAAGGCTGAGTAGTGGCCAAAGAGATTGGGACGGTGGGAAAAAGAAAAATTGAAATTGGGGGAAACCTGATTGTGTGGACTTTGGAGGGAAACAACAGAGAAGAAAATGTCTGATTAATCTTCCCAGCAACCGATTAAGAAACATTGATGCAATTGGAATTCAATTTAGAGGCTTAGGAGCTTGGGACAGAGAGTAAAACACAAGGAACTGAGAGGAGACTTGAAAACCCAAATTCGAAAAGTTTGAAAATCAAGGGAGAATTCGATTTCCAAGTTTTGAGTAGCACGGATCCAAAATAAGGCTTGATTAAGCTCTCTGAGACCATTTCGAACCAGTACACAATCAAAACGAAGGAAATTGCTGTCGTTTTGAGTAAGAACGGAAGTCCCAATTTCGAAGAAAAATCGAGTTTGAGTTTGTGTGTTTGGAGGTAAGGGAAGTTGAAATTGATTTCGCAATAGTTATTATAATAGTCCTCCTATATTTCTAGTTTAATTAATTTGAATAATAAGCTTGAATATCGACCGATTGGAAATTTTGAGTATCGTGACTAAGATCGGGAATCGATTGGTTTGAGTTAGAATTGGCTTAATCTAAGGATACATAACCGTAATTATGATTGATTAAATGAAGTATGATGAAGGAATGGAAGAAATTGAAGTCAAATTGAGGAAGATTGTACTGGGTCTGATGGCGGGTTCACGGCCCGTTTAACAGAAAATCGGGCTGAAGGGATGACATTGTAGCACCATTGTTCACGGGCGTGGCTTTCACACGTAGCCGCTTGCAGCGGTGCGTGAGGGTGCACGG
Organism: Prinsepia uniflora; assembly: GCA_032719365.1. Classification (NCBI taxonomy): domain Eukaryota; kingdom Viridiplantae; phylum Streptophyta; class Magnoliopsida; order Rosales; family Rosaceae; genus Prinsepia; species Prinsepia uniflora. Next base: position 30,536,047 of record CM064866.1, read on the forward strand.
TGAATTTTTTTGGGGAAGTGCTTAACGGGTGTTTTACTCTATGCAATGTAACGAACATTTTAGAGTTGGTTTCGAGTCAATCGGACACCGTCTCGATAATGCTTCGTGGGTCCGAAGTTTTATGTTATGTTTTAAATTAATATTTAATTTTCGAAAAATTATGGGAAATTGATATGATATTCATTGAGTCATTAGTGACCCTTAATGTTTCATTGGACGGTGTGTGAGTGGACGTATGTTTTATAAACCATTATGCATGCATAGTTAAATGTTTTACATGATTGATTGAATGATTTCAATTGCAATGATGTCATGGTGATTTGGCGTGCTTATTTGTGGTTTAATGATTATTTTAATCGGTCTTTCGGGCACGTTTTACGAGAAATGTGCAAATGATGTTTTGGGCTAGGCCCCGAGTCAAAAAGGTTTCTAAAAGGATGTTGTGACTTAGTTGATGTGTCAATGATGATTTCTGGATTATTTTATTGTTTAAAAATGAGATTTTACGGAATTACGTGTAACTGGTATTTGGGCTTGAGACCCTGTCGGGAATGCCTTTAACTTGGTTTGAAGTTATGAATATGATTGGTATATGTTTTTGGTATGGATTGTGTTTGTGATGGTGGATACTGCATCATGTTCTGGATGGTGCGAGTGCAGTTCCTAGACGTAACTCGGATGGTACGTGAGTGCAGTCCCGGAGTATGTGGTACGTCTAGATGGTGCGTGTACAGTCCCCAAACATGACTGAAATGACTCGGATGGTGCCTGAGTGCAGTTCTCGAGGTTGGCCTATGCGTAGTGCGGATGTCACTGTGTGATTTTTTGTGCACTTGTGAGTAGTGCGGATTGATTGCTTTCGCACTTGTGAGTAGTGTTGTTTGATGTTGATATTGATTGCGTACTGGTATTGAGTACGGGTTTTCTGGTCTTTGTGGCCAGGTGATTATGTTTTCATATGTTTGGCTTGAGAGCCGTGATTTGGTACTTGTTATGTGATTTAGCTTGAAAGCTGGTGATTGTTATTCATATGTTTTTCCCTATGACTGCATGGTTTGATAAACTGGAGGGTAAATGATGTATTTTGAAATGTGTTTTAAATGATATTGCTTTTATCCACTCACACCTTTTCTGTTTTGATGACCCTCCAAGTCATGGCACGACGTTCAGAGCATTTGGTTCATGATCTGTCATGCCTTCAAGACGCGAGCCCTGTGCATGTCCTGGTAATGAGTTCGAGGGCCCAGATGTTGAGAGAGCCCAACGTTTTGGAGCCACTAGATTTACTGGTCATACAGACCCAGAAGAGGCCTACGAGTGGCTTTTTCACTTGGATCGGATTTTCGAGGTTATGAGATGTCCGCCAGAGGATATGGTCTTATTAGACACCTTTATGTTAAGTGGTAATGCTTATAGATAGTGGCGTGGGTTACAGATGACTAGCTTAACTACACACACTTTGACTTGGGAGGCTTTCCGAGATCGCTTCCTGAATCAGTTTTACCCCCGATCCTTTTGAAATGCTAACGAGGTTGAGTTCCTTCAATTGCAGTAGGGGAATCTGTCAATGGCCGAATATGAGCAGAAATTCTTGAACTTATCTAGTTTCGCTCCACTGTATGTGGCAACTGAGGAGGATAAGTGTCGACGATTTGAGCAGGGATTGAGGAATGTGATATGGGGCGCTATGACAATAGGCTCGTATTCTACCCTAAGAGAATTATCAGATGCTACTACTCGAGTGGAGGCGATTTTACCCATTCGAGAGCCTGATAGAAGCTCGGGACGATACCGAGAACGTCAGAGTACCAAAAGTACGAGTTAACGAAATGAACCAGAGGATATTCGAGGAGTTATGTCACGGCCCCTTATCTCACAACAATCGAGTAGCGTTTCGGTTTCATCGTTATCACAGCGTACACCAATCACTTGCTTTCATTGTGGAACGCGTGGTCATATTAGGAGAAATGTCCCTATCGGTCGGATCAAAGTGTGACAGACCGTACAGCTGTGGGTCGACACCAAGGACCAATGTCGACTTCTCTTGGTGGTCCTAGTAGCGCCAGAACTGGGCGACCAGGTCGTGGTCGGATTTCGGATTCACGAACGTAGACCTTAAAAAACGTAATAGAGTGCTACAAGATCTCGATGTCACTGTAAATGTTGTGATTTTTCTTATTTTTTGTTATTTTGTTATTGTGATATATGTTATTGTACAACTGTACTGTTGTAGGTTTGTTTAATAAATAATGTGATCGAATTTCGGGGACGATATTCCTGAAGGGGGGAAGGTTGTAACGACCCGGAAATTCGAAAAAGAAAAATTTGGAAAATTTGAAAGAAATGACGATTTTGCCCCTAGTTATAAGGGCCGAAAGTTAACCTTTTAATCGGGACCTTATTTGGACTTTCCGGAAGAACCGTTGGATAGGTCTCGGGACGATGAATCCGTAGAAAGGCAGTATGCGTCAATCGATGTCCGAATGGAAAAGTTATGGGTCTCGAACGGTGAGGGGCATTTTGGTAATTTTGAAGGTAAGGGTAAAATGGTAATTTTGGTTGGGCTAAGATTTAAGGTTTCGGCCATTTTGGATGAGTCAATGTTTGGTGAGTCCTTGTGTCCTTCAGTGACACATGTCACTTGGCTAAGGTTGAGTAGTGGCCAAAGAGATTGGGACGGTGGGAATAAGATAAATCGAAATCGGGGGAAACCTGATTGTGTGGACTTTGGAGGGAAACAACAGAGAAGAAAATGTCTGATTAATCTTCCCAACAACCAATTAAGAAACATTGATGCAATTAGAATGCAATTTAGAGGCTTAGGAGCTTGGGACAGATAGTAAAACACGAGGGACTGAGAGGAGACTTGAAAACCCAAATTCAAAAAGTTTGAAAATCAAGGGAGAATTCGATTTCCAAGTTTTGAGCAGTAAGGATCCAAATTGAGGCTTGATTAAGCACTCTGATACCATTTCGAACCAGTACACAATCAAAACGAAGGAAATTGCTGCCGTTTTGAGTAAGAACGGAAGTCCCAATTTCGAAGAAAAATCGAGCTTGAGTTTGTGTGTTTGGAGGTAAGGGAAGTTGAAATTGATTTCGAAATAGTTCTTATAATAGTCCTCCTATACTTCTAGTTCAATTAATTTGAATAAAAAGCTTGAATATCGACCGATTGGAAATTTTGAGTATCGTGACTAATATTCGGAATCGATTGGTTTGAGTTAGAATTAGCTTAATCTAAGGATAGAGAACCGTAATTAGGAAATGAAGTTGGATGAAGGAATGGAAGAAATTGAAGTCGAATTGAGGAAGATTGTACCGGGTCTGATGGCGGGTTCACGACCTGTTTAACAGAAAATCGGGCTGAAAGGATGACACTGTAGCACCACTGTTCAAGCGCGTGGCTTTCACGCGCAGCCGCTTGAGACGACGCATGAGGGCGCGTGGTGAGTTTTCTGGGGAAGTGCTTAACATGTGGTTTACTCTATGCAATGTAATGAACATTTTAGAGTTGGTTTCGAGTCAATCAGACACTGTCTCGATAATGCTTCGAGGGTCCGAAGGTTTATGTTATGTTTTAAATTAATATTTAATTCCCAGAAAATTATGGGAAATTGATACGATATTCATTGTGTCATAAGTGACCCTTAATGTTGAATTTGGGCAGGACTTGGGATTCCTGGAAGGTACCGGAAATTATGGAAACGGGTGCAGCTCGGAAAGCGAGCGGTTTGGACGGTGTATGAGTGAGCGTTTGTTTTATAAACCATTATGCATGCATAGTTAAATGTTTTACATGATTGATTGCATGATTCAAATTGCAATGATGTCATGGTGATTTGGACTGATTATTTGTGATTTAATGATTATTTTAATCGGTATTTCGGGTACGTTTTACGAGAAATATGAAAATGATGTTTTGGGCTACGCTCGAAGTCAAAAAGGTTTCTAAAAGGATATTATGACTTAGTTGATGAGTCAATAATGATTTCTGGATTATTTTATTGTTTTAAAATGAGATTTTCCGGAATTACATGTAAATGGCATTTGGGTTTGAGACCCTATCGGGAATGCCTTTAACTTGGTTTGAAGTCATGGATATGATTGGTATGTGTTTTTGGTATGGATTGTTTTTTTGATGGTGGATACTGCATCATGTTTTGGATGGTGCGAGTGCAGTTCCTAGACGTGACTCTGATGGTGCGTGAGTGCAGTCCCCGAGTATGTGGTACGTCTAGATGGTGCGTTTGCAGTCCCCAGACATGACTGATATGACTCGGATGGTGCCTGAGTGCAGTTCCCGAGGTTGGCCTACGCGTTGTGCAGATGTGACTGTGTGGTTGTTTGTGCACTTGTGAGTAGTGCGTATTGATTGATTGCGCACTTGTGAGTAGTCCTGTTTGATGTTGATATTGATTGCGTACTGGAATTGAGTACGGGTTTTCTAGTCGTTGTGGCCAGGTGATTATGTTTTCATATGTTTGGTTTGAGAGACAGGATTTCGTACTTGTTAGGTGATTTGGCTAGAAAGCTGGTGATTGTTATTCATATTTTTTTCCCTATGCATGCATGGTTTGATAAACTTGAGGGTAAATGATGTATTTTGAAATGTGTTTTAAATGATATTGTTTTTGTCCACTCACACCTCTTCGGTTTTGATGACCCTCCAAGCTGTGGCACTACGTTCGGGGCTGATCGAGAGGCGTAGGAATGAGCGGAAATCAGTGCAGTTATCCCTTGTGTGACAGGTGTTGAAGGGTAGTTTCGGCACTTCAGTTGACTTGTCAGATGGGAGCAGGACCGGGCACAGTTATCAAAGTCTAGTTGGAACGGGTCCTGTCAAATTGGTATCAGAGCATTTTGTTCCTGATCTATCATGCCTCCAAGACGTGAGCCCTGTACACGGCCTAGTAATGAGTTCGAGGGCCCAGATGTTAAGAGAGCCCAATGTTTTGGAGCCACTAGATTTACTGGCCAGACAGACCCAGAAGAGGCGTACGAGTGGCTTATTCACTTGGAGCGGATTTTTGAGGTTATGTAATGTCCGCCAGAGGATATGGTCTTATTAGCCACCTTTATGTTAAGTGGTAATGCATATAGATGGTGGCGTGGGTTATAGATGACTAGTTTAACTGCCCACACTTTGACTTGGGAGGCTTTCCGAGATCGCTTCCTGAATCAGTTTTACCCCCGATCCTTTCGGAATGCTAACGAGGTTGAGTTCCTTCAATTGCAGTAGGGGAATCTGTCAGTGGCCGAATATTACTAGAAATTATTGAACTTATCTAGTTTCGCTCCTCTGTATGTGGCAACAGAGGAGGATAAGTGTCGACGATTTGAGTAGGGATTGAGGAATGTGATACGGGGCGCTAGGAGAGTAGGCTCGTATTCTACCCTAAGAGAATTATCAGATGCTGCTACTCGAGTGGAGGCGACTTTACCCATTCGAGAGCGCGATAGAAGCTCGGGACGATACCGAGAACATCAGAGTTCCGGAAGTACGAGTCAAGGAAGTGAACCAGAGGATATTCGAGGTGTTATGTCACGGCCCCTTACCTCAGAACAATCGAGTAGCGTTTCGGTTTCATCGTCATCACAGCGTACACCAATCAGTTGCTTTCATTTTGGAAAGCATGGTCATAATAGGAGAGAATGTCCCTATCGATCGGATGAAAGTGTGACAGACTGTATAGCTGTGGGTCGACACCAAGGACCAATGTCGACTTCTCTTGGTGGTCCTAGTAGTGCCAGAACTGGGCGACTAGTTCGTGTTCGGCCTTCGGATTCACTAACGTAGACCTTAAAAAAAGTAATAGAGTGCTACAAGATCTCAGTGTGACTGTAGATGTTGTGATTCTTGTTATTTGTTGTTATGTTGTTATTGTGATATATGTTATTGTACAGCTGTACCGTTGTAGGTTTGATTAATAAATAATGTGATCGAATTTCGGGGACGAAATTCCTTGAAGGGGGAAGGTTGAACGACCCGGAAATTCGATAAAGGAAAATTTGGAAAAGTTGAAAGAAATGCGATTTTGCCCCTAGTTATAAGGGCCGAAAGTTGACCTTTTGATCGAGACTTTATTTGGACTTTCCGGAAGAACCGTTGGATAGGTCTCGGGACGCTGAATCAGTAGACAGACGGCATGCGTCAATCGGGGTCCGAATAGAAAAGTTATGGGTTTCGAACGGTGAGGTGTATTTTGGTAATTTTGAAGGTAAAGGTAAAATGGTAATTTTGGTTGGGCTAAGATTTGATGTTTCGGCCATTTCGGATGAGTCAATGTTTGGTGAGTCCTTGTGTCCTTCAGAGACACATGTCACTTGGCTAAGGTTGAGTAGTGGCCAAAGAGATAGGGACAGTGGGAAAAAGATAAATTGAAATCGGGGGAAACCTGATTGTGTGGACTTTGGAGGGAGACAACAGATAAGAAAATGTCTGATTAATGTTCCAAGCAACCGATTAAGAAACATTGATGCAATTGGAATGCAATTTAGAGGCTTAGGAGCTTGGGACAGATAGTAAAACACGAGGGACTGAGAGGAGACTTGAAAACCCAAATTCAAAAAGTTTGAAAATCAAGGGAGAATTCGATTTCCAAGTTTTGAGCAGTAAGGATCCAAATTGAGGCTTGATTAAGCACTCTGATACCATTTCGAACCAGTACACAATCAAAACGAAGGAAATTGCTGCCGTTTTGAGTAAGAACGGAAGTCCCAATTTCGAAGAAAAATCGAGCTTGAGTTTGTGTGTTTGGAGGTAAGGGAAGTTGAAATTGATTTCGAAATAGTTCTTATAATAGTCCTCCTATAATTCTTGTTTAATTAATTTGAATAATAAGCTTGAATATCGACCGATTGGAAATTTTGAGTATCGTGACTAAGATTCGGAATCGATTGGTTTGAGTTAGAATTGGCTTAATCTAAGGATACAGAACCGTAATTAGGATTGATTAAATGAAGTAGGATGAAGGAATGGAAGAAATGGAAGAAATTGAAGTCGAATTGAGGAAGATTGTACCGGGTCAGATCGCGGGTTCACGACCCGTTTAACAGAAAATCGGGCTCAAGGGATGACACTGTAGCACCACTGTTCAAGCGCGTGGCTTTCACGCGCAGCCGCTTGCAGCGGCGCGTGAGGGTGCGTGGTGAGTTTTCTGGGGAAGTGCTTAACAGGTGTTTTACTCTATCAAATGTAACAAACATTTTAGAGTTTGTTTTGAGTCAATCGGACACCGTCTCGAAAATGCTTCGAGGGTCCGAAGGTTTATGTTATGTTTTAAATTAATATTTAATTCCTGAAAAATTATGGGAAATTGATAGGATATTCATTGACTCATTAGTGACCTTTTGTAACGACCCGTCCCGGAAATTAGGCTTAAGACAGTGATTAATGAAGGATTAGTGAGCTGAAGCAGTGCTTAGTTGGGTATTTTTGGACCTTGGGCATAGAATGACGATTTTGCCCCTGGTTCGGGCAAAATGTTGACTTTTAGTTCAGGCGGTCAATTGGGTTTTGACCGATGACCAGGACGTAGTTTGGGACGTCACGAATCCGTAGACAGGTGGTACCCCCGATTCTGACATCCGAGGAGGAAGTTATGATGTTCGGAAGGTTGAGGGCATAACCGTAATTTGGCTAAACTAGGGGGAAAAGTTGACTTTCTGGACGATCGGGTTTTGACTTGTTGACCTAGGATCGTTAGATAGATTTTGTCGTCCTGAGTTCGATAACAGGCGGCACGTATTCATCGGACTTACGATGTGTGAGTTACGGGTCTAGAAAGGTAGTGGCACAATCGTAATTTTGGGTTTAAAAGAGGGGTATTTTGGTCTTTGTGCTTTGGGCTTGGTGAAACAGAGAGGGACAAATGGAGGGCTGAGATTGAGCCACATGTGAGAAGGCTGAGGGGATGGTGACACGCGTAGGGGTTCTGGTTGGTGCTAGGCTCGTGCACGGTCCCAATTATTTGGGGTAATCATGCAGGTGTGTGCAGTGTGTGTGTGTGTTCGAAGAACATAAACAGAGGGAGAGAGTTGGGAAAATTGGACGGTGTTTTGTGTGAGTTTGTGTAACTTGGTGAGGGGGTGAGTGATCAGAGCTTGAGAGGGAGACAGTGAGAAGGTTAGGAGGTGCGGTGGTTGTGTGTGTGTGAGTTGTGAGCCGCGGGAGATCAGAGAAAAACAGAGAAGAGGTGAGAGCTTGTGGTGGCGGTGTGGCCGTGTACGGTGCAATTGGACTCGTGGTGGTGTCGTGAGGGTTGAGAGGAGTCGACTAGCCCCAGCGGAGCTCACGGCGGCGACCGGAGCACAGGTAATCCCTCGTTCCTGTTCAAATACTCTGTTTTTCGTTTTGTTTCAAACCATTAGTCGTGGACTTAGGGAGTGAGTCGAGGGTTTCTGTGTGTTAGGTGAGACTTGCGAAGGTCCTAGGAAGAGTTTAAGACAGCCACCGTGACGGGGGGTGACCTGGGTGGCCAGAGAAGAGAACATGGGAGGTGTTCGGGTTTCTGTTCAAGCTTGGGTCGACAGGTTTTAGGCCGTGTCGAGGTGTTTGGAGTGGGGAACTGGGTAGCTTAGGTCTGGACGAAGACGATGGTGAAAGGAGGAGCGGTTGTGGTGGCCGGACGTAGGAGAACCGTCCACGCCGGTTCGAATTGCAGAGGCCGGTTCGACCGGGTCGACTCGAGGAAGACGACGGTACTGTAGCTGGCGCGTGAGGGCCACGCGCAGCCACTTTGGGCGGCGTGTGGGGGCGCGTACATCGGCGGTTGGGAAAACGGTCAACATGGGTTTTAGTCTAGGTGTTGTGACGAGTCTAATAGAATTGGTTTCGGGTTGTTTGGACGTCGTTTGAGGATAGTTCCGCGAGGGTGAAGGTTTAGGGTCTAAGTTCGTTACGTTTAGGACCCGGGAATTTTCGGGGAAAATTAGGAGAGTCTCCGTAGATGTGTTAGTAACGTACTTTGGCGGTTGTTGACAGGATCGGGACTTCCCGAGGAAGCTGAGGAACGTACGAGACGTTCGGGGCGCGATTGAGGGCTCGGTACTGTTAGTGGACCCTTTCCTTAAACTCAAGCATGCATAACTGTTTTTCTATAATTGTTTTATGGTTTTACATGTGATTTTATGCTTATCGAATATGTGATAACTATTTTATATAATTGCACGTTTTACGAGAAGTTACGGTTTTCAGTCGGTTTTACGAGGAAGCTAGTTTTGAAATTTCAAATGATAAAGGGTTTTCAATGATTATAAAGGGATTTTGGAATATGATTTGATGATCAAGGTTTTCGGTCTTAGAATCGGATTTCGGAAAGTGGAATTTGGTTTTAAAGTGAAAAGTGGAATTCCGGATTTGGGTTCGGAATGAAGGTTCGGGATGCCAGAAGGACATCAGACCAGTGATTTCGGATTCGGGTTTGGATATGGAATGGAAATGGTTTTTCAACAGTTTTTGGATTGGATTTGCTGGATCTGGTTATTGGGTTTAAAGACCCGGATATTGATTGACGGGGGACGGGCCCAGATTGGGTTTAAAGACCCGGATTGAGTTTAAAGACTCAGGAGTTTAAAGACTCGGATGTTATTGAGGCCTGGATTGAGTTTAAAGACTCGGGAGTTTAAAGACTCGGGAGTTTAAAGACTCGGATAGATCCAGCAGGTTTGATCGGAAAATGATGATTTGATATTCACGGTTTATGATACGGTTTTATGACGCTGATGATATGGTTTCTATAACTGTTTTTATAGTGTTTCTGTTTTTATGAGGAGGTTTATATGATTTATAATTGTTTAATAACTGGGTTATGCATGTGGTTTCAAAACGGAGGGCTAAACCCGGTTTTCTTATAAAATGGTTTTGGAAACTTTTATTTTATTTTATGGTCCACTCACACCTTCTGTTTTTAATTGCCCTCCAGGTCGTGGAGCTAGAGCGGGGTTCTGGCGTCGAGGTAACGTCTGAGGCATAGAAGTCACGGGAGCGACCCCGGAGTGTTTTAAATTTCCGTGTGCTTGTACTCTTGGTATCGGGTTTTATTTCCTTTGTATTTAGAACTATGCTCTGTAAAACTTGACTCCGGGATGTTTAAATAGTTTCTCCTGCGTCTAACTGTGTTACTTTAGTGCGTTCCTTTTGTGTGTGTCGGGGTGTCAGACGGGAGCAGGATTTACCTCGGGTTTCGGGGTGAAACCGGGGTGGGTCCTGACAATTTGGTATCAGAGCATAGGTTTGTCGAGTTTGTTGGGTTTGTCGGTCTGTGAGGTTGTGTTTAGGTTGTTTGACTGTTTCTATGCCTCTTTCAGCGTGCGATTGACGATGCCTCCGAGACGTAGACCCTCTCCACGACCTGAAGATAAAGTAGCAAGAGAGATAGAGAGTGCCACGATTGAGCGAGCCCAGCGGCTCGGGGCTACTACTTTTAGTGGTGGGGCAGATCCTGAGGAAGCCCAGAGGTGGATCACGAGACTTGAGCGGATCTTTGCAGTGATGCATTGCCCGGAGGAGCGAGTGTTACTGGCTACGTTCTTACTGGACGGTGCGGCGTACGAGTGGTGGTATACCCTCGAGTTGTCCGGTTGGGATGCCCACACTGTGACTTGGGAGACGTTTATGGATCGTTTTTTGGATCAGTATTACCCTCGTTATTTCCGAGATGCCAAGGAGGCTGAGTTTCTGAAGCTTCAACAAGGGAATCTGAGTGTGGCTGGGTACGAACAGAAGTTCCAGATGTTGTCTCGGTTTGCTCCTGCGTTTGTGGCTACTGAACCCGAGAAGTGTCGTAGATTTGAGTTGGGCCTGCGAGGTGAGATTCGAGCCATCGTGACGGCTGGATCCTTTGCCACCCTCCTGGAGTTATCGGACGCAGCGGTAAGGGTTGAGGCTAGTTTGTCGGTGCGACGCCGGGAGCCACCTTTTCCGGGAGCTTCGAGTCTGAGGGCACCGAAGAGAGGTAACTTCAGTGGAGCGTCATCGTCGGGCGATGATCGTTTCGGTAGACCTGGTAGTTTCCAGAGTTCAGGACTTCGTGGTTACCGAGCACAGCCGACTTCACAAGCTAGTGCGATGTCTGTTGCGTCGATAGGGCGACCAGGTCCTTCCGGTCGGGATGTTTGCTTTTACTGAGGAGAGCGAGGTCATTTCCGACGTGAGCGTCCACTGTTGCCACAGGAAGGCGGTGTAGGCCGAGGAGTGGCGGAGCCTGGACAGAGTACAGCGTCAGGGACAGCGGGCACTAGAGGAAGTGGTGGTGCCACTAGTAGTTCGAGGGGACGTGGTAGAGCGTTGGGATCTCAGGCCCGAGTGTTTGCGATGACTCAGTAGGAGGTTCAGTTGGCACCAAGTGCGGGGACAGGTACTCTTACTATCCTGGGTTGTGTTGCACCTACTTTGTTGTTGGATCTCGGGGTATAGTTAGGCCTTATCCTAGGTGACCTAGAGTGACGAGGTTACAGTTTACGGTGAGTTCCGTTGAAAGATGACGGAAGAATAGGAAAGGAGTGACTATAACTGATCGATATGAGGTTATTGAAGGAGAGAACCCACAATCTAGAGTTTGCCTTTAGGACTTTGTAGATTTATCCGACAAGTGGTACCAGTCGAGGGACGTGTTACCGAGGGAGTGAGCCAGTAGGTAGGAGTTCCTATTGGTTTTAGATTGTTCTGGGTTAGGATTCGAGGTGGTTTTGGGAAAGTGAGGTGGGTACGTGAGGATGTACTCTATGAATTCTATCGGGTACTCCATATGAGGTATTTTAAAATACCTTTGTTTTCTGTTCATAGAGTTTCCCTTGCGAACACCATGAAATGTACCTTGTAGTTGGGGATGGTGTGAACTACCCAAGGTGGAGATGATAGACAAGAAACCTAAGAGAAGTTGTTAACTTAGTTGTGAATCACCGAGTACGAGACCCTAGGTGTCGGGCAAAATGTTAACTTTTAGTGACGATTAGCCCCTAGTTCGGGCAAAATGTTAACTTTTAGTTCAGGCGGTCAATTGGGTTTTGACCGATGACCAGGACGTAGTTTGGGACGTCACGAATCCGTAGACAGGTGGTACGCCCGATTTCGACATCCGAGGAGGAAGTTATGATGTTCGGAAGGTTGAGGGCATAACCGTAATTTGGCTAAAGTAGAGGAAAAGTTGACTTTCTGGACGATCGGGGTTTGACTTGTTGACCTAGGATCGTTAGATAGATTTCGTCGTCCTGATTTCGATAACAGGCGGCACGTATTCATCGGACTTACGATGTGTGAGTTACGGGTCTAGAAAGGTAGTGGCACATTCGTAATTTTGGGTTTAAAAGAGGGGTATTTTGTTCTTTGTGCTTTGGGCTTGGTGTAACAGAGAGGGACAAATGGAGGGCTGAGATTGAGCCACTTGTGAGAAGGCTGAGGGGATGGTGACACGTGTAGGGGTTCTGGTTGGTTCTAGGCTCGTGCACGGTCCCAATTATTTGGGGTAATCGTGCAGGTGTGTGCAGTGTGTGTTCGAAGAACAGAAACAGAGGGAGAGAGTTGGGAAAATTGGACGGTGTTTTGTGTGAGTTTGTGTAACTTGGTGAGGGGGTGAGTGATCAGAGCTTGAGAGGGAGACAGTGAGAAGGTTAGGAGGTGCGGTGGTTGTGTGTGTGTGAGTTGTGAGCCGCGGGAAATCAGAGAAAAACAGAGAAGAGGTGAGAGCTTGTGGTGGCGGTGTGGCCGTGTACGGTGCAATTGGACTCGTGGTGGTGTCGTGAGGGTTAAGAGGAGTCGACTAGCCCCAGCGGAGCTCACGGCGGCGACCGGAGCACAGGTAATCCCTCGTTCCTGTTCATAGAGTTTCCCTTGCGAACACCATGAAATGTACCTTGTAGTTGGGGATGGTGTGAACTACCCAAGGTGGAGATGATAGACAGGAAACCTAAGAGAAGTTGTTAACTTAGTTGTGAATCACCGAGTACGAGACCCTAGGTGTCGGGCAAAATGTTAACTCATGACGGTTCGGGATGCCAGAAGGGCATCACACAAGTGATTTCGGATTCGGGTTTGGATATGGAATGGAAATGGTTTTTCAACGGTTTTTGGATTGGATTTGCTGGATCTGGTTATTGGGTTTAAAGACCCGGATATTGATTGACGGGGGACGGGCCCGGATTGGGTTTAAAGACCCGAATTGAGTTTAAAGACTCGGGAGTTTAAAGACTCGGATATATTGATATTTCCCCCGTAGGCCTATTGAGTTTAAAGACTCGGGAGTTTAAAGACTCGGATGTTATTGAGGCCTGGATTGAGTTTAAAGACTCGGGAGTTTAAAGACTCGGATAGGTCCAGCAGGTTTGATCGGAAAATGATGATTTGATATTCACGGTTTATGATACGGTTTTATGACGCTGATGATATGGTTTCTGTAACTGTTTTTATAGCGTTTCTGGTTTTATGAGGAGGTTTATATGATTTATAATTGTTTAATAACTGGGTTATGCATGTGGTTTCAAAACGGAGGGCTAAACCCGGTTTTCTTATAAAATGGTTTTGGAAACTTTTATTTTATTTTATGGTCCACTCACACCTTCTGTTTTTAATTGCCCTCCAGGTCGTGGAGCTAGAGCGGGGTTTCGGCGTCGAGGCAACGTCTGAGGAATAGAAGTCACGGGAGCGACCCCGGAGTGTTTTAAATTTTCGTGTGCGTGTACTCTTGGTATCGGGTTTTCTTTCCTTTGTATTTAGAACTATGCTCTGCAAAACTTGACTCCGGGATGTTTAAATAGTTTCTCATGCGTCTGACTGTGTTACTTTAGTGCGTTCCTTTTGTGTGTGTCGAGGTGTCAAACGGGAGCAAGATTTACCTCGGGTTTCGGGGTGAAACCGGGGTGGGTCCTGACACCCTTAATGTTGAATTTGGGCAGGACTTGGGATTCCTGGAAGGTACCGGAAATTATGGAAACGCGTGCAGCTCGGAAAATGAGCGGTTTGGACGATGTATGAGTGGACGTTTGTTTTATAAACCATTATTCATGCATCGTTAAATGTTTTACATTATTGATTGCATGATTTGAATTGCAATGATGTCATGGTGATTTGGCATGATTATTTGTGATTTAATGATTATTTTAATCGGTCTTTCGGGCACGTTTTACGAGAAATGTGCAAATGATGTTCTGGGCTAGACCCGGAGTCAAAAAGGTTTCTAAAAGGATTTTGTGACTTAGTTCATGAGTCAATGATGATTTCTGGATTATTTTATTGTTTTAAAATGAGATTTTATGGAATTAAGTGTAAATGGCATTTGGGCTTGAGACCCTGTCTGGAATGCCTTTAACTTAGTTTGAAGTCATGGATATGATTGGTATGTGTATATGGTATGGATTGTGTTTGTCATGGTGGATACTAGATCATGTTCTGGATGGTGCGAGTGCAATTCCTAGACGTGACTGGGATGGTGCGTGAGTGGAGTCCCCGAGTATGTGGTACGTCTAAATGGTGCGTGTTCAGTCCCCAGACATGACTGATATGACTCGGATGGTGCCTGAGTGCAGTTCTCGAGGTTGGCCTACGCGTAGTGCGGATGTGACTGTGTGATTGTTTGTGCACTTGTGAGTAGTGCGGATTGATTGATTGCGCACTTGTGAGTAGTGCTGTTTGATGTTGATATTGATTGTGTACTGGTATTGAGTACGGGTTTTCTGTTCTTTGTGGACAGGTGATTATGTTTTCATATGTTTGGCTTGAGAGCCGTGATTTGGTACTTGTTATGGTATTTAGCTGGAAAGCTGGTGATTTTTATTCATATGTTTTTCCCTATGCATGCATGGGTTGATAAACTAGAGGGTAAATGACGTATTTTGAAATGTGTTTTAAATGATATTGTTTTTGTCCACTCACACCTTTTCTGTTTTGATGACCCTCCAGGTCGTGGCACGACGTTCGAGGCTGATCGAGAGACGGAGGCATGAGCGGAAATTAGTGCAGTTATCCCTTGTCTGACAGGTGCTGAAGGGTAGTTTTGGTACTTCAGTTGACTTGTCAGATGGGAGCAGGATCGGGCACAGTTATCAAAGTCCAGTTGGGACGGGTCCTGTCATCAACCCTCCATCTAGGGTCATCTAGTGGTCTTCCGCCGTCCATTCCAATCCCAAAACACTCCCACAAACACAATGAAAAAAACCATATCGTTAAAACACTTCCTCAAGGCCCTAAACCAAAAATCTAAAATTCAAACCAAAAGGGTATTCGGGTTTTACCTAGGTTCATGGCTTTCCAGCAACCACCACGGTTCCTCCAGCCCTCCGCCGTCTCTGTCTGTCTCTCAGCCTCACTCTGAGTCACTCTCAAGCAGAAGAAGGAGAAAGGAATGATGATGGGATGAAAGGGTATGGGTTTCGGGTTTCTTCGAACCAAAGTGAAAGGAGGTTGCAGATGCATGTATGAATGATAATGGGCAATGGATGAGTGACAAGTGTCACTCATCCATTGTACCTGAACATAAATATCTAGGCCTACAGGAAACAAAAGTCAACTTGCCTCGTAAATTGTGTAATCGTACCCCGATTTGTTCCATGCCCGTAACTTTTTCATACAATTTCTAATCTTGACATGCGGCCTATCTACGGACTCAGACCATCTCGATCTGCATAATGGACCTCGATCCACATGTATTTGACCTCCTGGGTCAAAAGTCAATATTTTCACCCTTTTTAGGGGCAAAATCATAATTTTACTTTGATCATCTTATAGTCCTCGGTTAATCTGGATTAATCCTTACGTATTCCTTAATTAATTCTTGTTAATCACGAAATTCAAGACGGGTTGTTACAATCTACCCTCCTTCAAATAATTTCGTCCTTGAAATTCAAATCGACTTAACTCCACATCCATACTGCAGAAATCTATGCTGGCCTCCAACCTGAGGTTCCTACGTGTATACGTACACATCCAACATCCATCCACAGTACTCATCTCGGATTCAGACGTGACTCGACGTCAAGTGCAATCCAATAGTCAATGCTGCCACTCAGCTCAATCTCCATGACCGTATCTGATAGTGACCAATGGTTACTAGAAATCCCAACACTCAAGACCTAACCCTTGCTTGAGGCATCAACACTCGTCGGTCTCACTTGTCACTCACGCAGGTGTACTCAGAATCCAAATTGGCAATTCTACTCTATCGAGTTAACATCTTACTCAGCATTCAGTCTGTCACTTTTACTCAGCTGGCACTCTTGCTACACCCAGTTGACATTCTGCTCATAATTCTGCTAATAATCCTATTATACCAAGCTAACATCTCATTCAGCAAGAGCATCACAAGTCTGTGTCTCACTAGACAGTTCCCAATGTCCAACACGCTCACGATGCACCGTCGTGTCTAACTAGTAACTCACAACTCCACTGTGACTACTCAAGTGACTAACGACACACTCGACTCACTTTCAAGCCCCAACACCGTACCTCGTACAATACATCATGTTACTCAGCGACCAACACTATGTTTTTGACTCTTCTCGAGTCCTACACTGTCATCTCACTCATACTATTGATACACTAACGACATCTCACTCATCTTGAGTGTATTTGAACCCCATCGAATACTTGCTCTAGTAGAGGTAGTCACAAACTGAATTACTATGGTTCCTCTGGCCCATCATGGCCCTGAGCTCCATGCTCACACAATCACTGAACCCTCTCAAGCCACTCTACACTAATGCACAGTATTCAATGTCTAGTCCTCGTACTCAACATATAATCAACATTAGACCCCGTCCGATTACCATATCCTGTCCATCTTGGACTCAATCTGATGATCGTACTACATCAATCAGACTGATCAATGCTCAACAATCATACCGTCCAACATGCGCTACTCACAAGTACACATATATCACATCAATCATATCGGCACTACTCATAAGCCTACTCAAGGACTCCACTCATGCAACGTCCGATCTCATACCAATATCC
Source organism: Prinsepia uniflora (assembly GCA_032719365.1). Lineage (NCBI taxonomy): Eukaryota > Viridiplantae > Streptophyta > Magnoliopsida > Rosales > Rosaceae > Prinsepia > Prinsepia uniflora. The sequence continues at coordinate 30,552,995 of CM064866.1, forward strand.
ACATCCAAGCCACACACCAACTCAATCTCAGATCTAATCCATATAATACATAAGTAACATGCCAATCAAGCTCCATCATTAGAACCTGTCTGTTTGATCTCTGCTCTGGACAGACTGTACACTAACTCATCGAGAATTCCAAGACTAACCAACTTACATCTATCAAGACGTACCAAGCCAAACCTCGACACCAGGATGGGGGTTAGACTCTGAAGACGTGTTGTCCACCTCTAATCCAGCGTATATGTCTCACTAGGTTATTGTCCAATCATATTTCCTGGTCGTCCATTACCAGCACAATACCTCTAACCATAGTTAAAAGATAACGATCTTGTACACATTCTATTCGAGGCATTGGCTTTTAGACTTATTTTTTCCCGAATGATACTCAAGGTATCATCAACGTCTGTCAATCAGCTCTAGCCATCTCATCTACCTCGAGTCTCACTCCCTCGGAGTACAACCACATAAGGTTCCATGATCTCTAAGATCCTACACATCTCTCGAGGAGATAGTGAATCCAACTCTCATGCCCAAGCGTCACCGTGGAAAAATTCACACTAACGTCAGGAAGAGTCAACATAGAGCAATGATCACAATTCTGCTCACTCCAATAACATTTCCTACAAGATTGACTTCCTTTCGAGTCAATCCCGTCCACAGGCCTCAATCACAAGGATAACCTCCACCCAACGATTAATGAAAGTCATCCAGTCTGAGTGAATCCAATCTTAATCTCTATAATTGGATGACACCAATCCCAACTCTCTCGATCCACAACCAACTCAATCCTCGACCGTCTCGATCCACGATCACGTCGATCGCAATCATCTTGATCCACACTCATCGCGATCCACAACTCCTGATCCTCAACAGTCTTGACCATCTCTAGCCAACCTGGTCCTCGGTGGGTCCACACTAGCTCTCTCAACCAATACCCATAACACTAACGTAGGTCCACCAAATTTGGTACTCACTCATCACGTTAGGTGACACCAACCACCTTCCACCAAATTTTCAAACATACTTCTAGGTATGCTTCGCCAACCAATAATATCTATTGATAGCCACTGTAGCGATCCTCCCACGCTGGTGTCACTCCTCAAATCAGCTCGACTTTTACAAGCTTATACATCCATGAGTGATCAGAAGTTCACTAGGAACTTTCATGATAAGGAACACTAGTTCCACACGATTTCCTCGTTCACTGGGGTTCCCATCAGTGACATTCCGAGTCAATTTAACCCCAATTCCATTAAGTCCACTATGTCCAGTTACAGGACTCCCAACGCTCTCAACTCCTTTGGTACCTTCTGATAAGGTGGTTGCGAACTGGGTTACGATCGGTCTTCTATCGATGGGATAGGTGGTTCCATCACCGTACTAGTTTGAGTACTAGTTCGCACGTCCCAACTCTATGGGATTAAATCCTACTGCACCCAACATTGGTGCAATCCGTTGAAAGATAACTAGGGTATCTATCACCACACCAGTCATACCCCTTTCCTCTAGTAAACCAAGCATACCCTCTGTTAGGTTGGATACTGAAATCTAAAAGAGCCACTCGGGATCCTCTTTGTCCCCCTTAACGATCACAAAAATGGTAATCACGTCTTCTCGACGCACTCGGCATCCCCTGGAATCATCTGATCGCTACTAAGATTTCGTCAACTCATTTTTATCTCCACTGAGATAGTGTGACATCTTGACACAATCTCTACCAACCAAGGCTCATCGTCTCTATCGTCGTCACATACAGTATGCACGGAGCTAAAACCCAAAACCTCTGCTCATACGGAGCAATAATCATATACCTCTACACCAAATACAAGAACCTCACCTCTCGGTGACCTAACATGACTGACAAATCCTCTTCGTCTCAGTCGTCACTAGAACATGAGCATACAAAGATCGATAAGACTCATCCACGTCCATTGATAGCAATGTCTGCCACAAACCTTGTGCAGACCAATCTAAGAAATACTCCACTATTGAGACTCCGCACTAATGCGGGCAAATCACCTCCTGTACCAACTGCTCTGTTAGTCCTGAGCACAACTCAACGTTTGTACCATCCGATCAGCCCGTATAATCCACTTATCGGTCGACCCCGGGATCCGATCCACTAGTAACACTTTACCGATGACTTTTTCAACCAATTTGAACTAGGGTCATCCGTGACCACATTCATTGACAGGACCCACCCCGATTATCACCTCGATAATCAGGAAGAACCTTGCGCTCGTCTGACAACCGAACACAAATGACCAAAATAACCATAAGAACTATTTCACATACATTATCAGACCAGGGAGAACGTACGATACAACATACTATACAATAAGTCAACAGTATCACAGAGCATAGTTAACAGTACAAGATAAGAATAAAACTCTACTCTATGAGCTAACTACACACGCAATGGAAAAACTTTATGCCTCTGCCTCTACCTCGGCGTTAGCCCCAAAACTCGCACCATGACCTGGAGGGTATTAAAAACATAAAAGTGTGAGTAGACTAAAACTAATAGTCATGGAAAACAGTTTTAATGAAAACCAGGGTTCACCCTCCTTTTGCAAAACACGCATGCATAACTAAGTATTTGAAAACATATATATGAACCATGTGGAAATCGTTATGGAAAATAATCATAAAATCATGTAAAGCTGAATGTAACAGCAACGAATCGAACCTGCTAGATCTATCTGAGTCTTTAAACTCAAAACAACATACATCAGGCCTTCCCGGGATATCAATGAGTCTTTAAACTCAAAACACAATCAATAGGCCTCGAGGGATATCACAATAACTGAGTCTTTAAACTCAACATATCTCAATCAAGGGCCCTCCCCTATCATCAATCAGCTGGGTCTTTAAACCCAAAACCAGATCCAGCAATAGCACCGGGTCTTTAAACCTAAAACCATGTGTAATTCATAGAAAATCTAGAATCCATCGTAATCCAAATTCCAAAACCAAATCCGAAATCATATTTAATCGAAATGGGACTCATGTCCAAATTTCACTTTCAAATCCCAAATCATACCCACAAATCATGATCAAAACATTATCAAAACATGATAAGTACAAATCATATAAAATCACTTACCAAACCATAATCAAAGCAAAGCAGAAACCTTAGTCTCGAAATACGTAGAAATGTGATAAATCACATCGAAAAGCGTGCAATCATGTAAAGCAGGCATATCATAATCATAAGCATAAAATCATATATGGAAATATGAAATGAGTAAGTAAAAATAGTTATGCATGATCGATTAGAAAACAAAAGTCCACTCACTAAGTCCAAACGCATCAATCGTGTCCTGCACACTCCCCGGACTCCTCAAGAATGTTCTAGCCTGTCAAATATCATAATTTCGGGTCACAAATACGTTAATTAAGCTCACATTATTTTCCCCAATTTTTTGGGATTTTTTTAAACGTAATTAAATTAAAACCCTCAATCTTTGGACACTCAAAACTACCCTGAAACGACGTCTGATTGACTCGAAACTTGTCTCAAAATGTTTGTTACATTGAAAGGATAAAATCATATGTTGACCTTGACTTGAGACACAGCCTCATGCGCCCTCACGCACCGCCCAAAAGGGCTGCGCGTGAAATCCACGCGCCTGCATAGTAACCGCTACAGTGTCACCCCTTTCACCTGTTTCTCTGCTAAATGGGTTATGAACCCGCGAAATGACCCGGTTTGTTCTCCTTCAATTCGACCTTAATTTTTTCAATTCTTTCACTAGATTTCATCTAATCTATTTCAATTTAGGTTCTGTGTCATTAATTACATCAATCAAGGCCTTAATCCATTAATTCCCCTAATTGATTTTCGAACGGTTTCAACTTCAATCTCACCCAATTCCCATTAGTTTTTCCAATTAATTCACACAGGAAGGAACCTAGGATCATAATGAACATCAATACGAAACTGATTGCACAATTCCTTACCTCTAATCACTCGAACTCAAACTCGATTTTTTTGAAGAATTGGAGCTTCGGTTCTCGATCGAAACAAGGTCGAACTCCTTCGATTTTGATGTGGATTGAATTGAAATGGTCTCAGAAAGCTGTTTCTAATATATTTTTTGTATCCTCTCAACTTACAAATTGAAGTTTGAATTTTCACTCAAATTGTCCAGTTTTCACGATTCTGGGTCTCTCTTTCCTTGGTTTTTCTTATCTCTTTTCGTCTCTATTTCTCTCTAGCGTCTCTATTTACCCAGTCCCTCACGGTGGTCTGATCCTTATCAATTCAATCGTACAATTATCAATTTCAAACGGTGCTCTGTTTTGTTGTTACACTTCACACACAAACACATGTGCCCATACTCACCCACGGCCGACAGGCCACTCACCTGTTATTCCTGGTGACATGTGTCGCTTAGGGACTTAAGGACAGTGTAACATAACTAATTAATCCACGGTTGTGAAAATTACAATTTTACCCCTCCTTAACACAATTAGCAAAATGCCCTTCATCGTCCTAGACTCATAACTTATTCATCCGAAGTCCGATTTGAGCGTGCCGCCTGCCTACGGACTCAGGGAATCGAGACCTACCTAATGGTCCTTGAATTACGTGAAAAACACATGTCATGTAAAAAGTCAAATTTGACCACACTATTCACAAGGGTAATAATGTCATTTTTATATAAAAAGTTTCCGAATTTACATTTTTGCCCCTTTCAACATTTCGGGTCGTTACATTCATCTTGACCAATCGTCAGTCACAACTCTACAAGGTCATCATACTGAGCCCTAGTCGGGGTCTACGCGGCCCTACTTGGGTCGGACGCCACTGAAACACGATCTATCATGCCCAATAAATCTATCCGGGGTTTATTCCCGCTTAACTTTCCTATTCTTACTCTCACTATCAGGTTGATGACATGCTGTTTTCATTGTAAAGACATCACATCCGACACATGCGTAACACCGCAAGAGAAACCTAGCGCTCTGATACCAAACTGATAGGACCCATCCCAATTCCCCTAGATTATCATGGGATGTGTTGATCCTGTCTGACACCACATGCCAGACCAGGGATAAAACCGTAACCCGCTCGGGGCTACTAAAGTGCATGGTGACTTGTGGAGTTCGCAGCGGCATGTGATGTCTCGGTCTCTGCTACGGCTCGCATCGCAATCCACCTGTAGAGTATTAAAAACATTAAAAGCTATGAGTGGACAAAAATAAGAAATTATCTAAACAATTTAGCGAAAAGATATTTAAACCCTTCACTTAAAAAAGCATGCATGCATTAGAAAAACAAGTATTTCAAATACTTTCTTAAAAGAAAAACATATTGCTTTTCAAATCAAAACATAGTGAAAACATTGCTCAATCAAAGCTATTTCCTCAATAGGGTCTCAACCCAAAACCTAATCACATAGGGTCTTCGCCCAAATATAATACACGTGGGTCTCAACCCAAAACCAAATCACGTAGAGTCTCTGCCCAAATCCAAAACACGTGGGTCTATACCCAAATCCAAAACACGTGGGTCCCAGTCCAAATCAAATCGTATAGATCATCTCAATAGGGCCTCTGCCCGAAACATAGACTCACGTATGGAGTCTCATCAAAACATGATCACCAATCCACTTTATCCAATATCCAATCATCTCACATCATCACCAGTCACGATATGATCGCTACGCATGCGACTCGGGATTACACATTCGAATATACACTAGGCTAGGAGCCCGTGGCTTGACATCTAGATGCTCTAACTTAGGATCACACATCACACGTCTGAGCGATGGCATCTACAGGCTCAGAACCCCTGGCTCGACATCTGCAAAATGTCCATCTCTAACACTTTGTAGGCAGTGTCAACGTGACCTCTCCAGGATCACACATCACACATTATGGTCAACGTCTGGAGGCTATCTTCACATCATAAAGTATGGTCGTGTGGAAAACATTTCATAATCATTTCAAAGATCTCAAAGGGGCCCATGCCCGAATATAGTTTCATCAAATTCGGTTCCACAAAACCATCATAAAAACAGTGTTCTAAAACACTTCATAAATCCAGGATTCCTCGAATCCTATCAAATCCAAACTCGTAAATCCACAACAGGGCCACAGCCCGAAATCTCATATCATAAATCATAATTGTGTCACAAGCCCGATATATTCCATGTTTGACTATACTCTATGTCAAACCACAAATCAACTGGGACACAAGCCCAAATATTATTTCCAAATCTGAAAACCATTTCTTTATTCAAATCACTTCTTCTAAAATCACCTTTGACTAACATCCAAGTCAAAGTATATACCAACTGGGTCTCATGCCCGAAATACCATCTCACGCATCTCCTTGAAATCATTTAAAACTACTAATCAAATCCTTAGTTTCATGCTCCTCTATGAAACTATTCAAATCACACAAATTACATGCACGTAGAAAACTCGACCAAAGCCCAAGTATCATATAAAACATAAATCTCGAAATACGTCCATAACTGCATTTCCTACGAAAATGCTCAATATCAAGCACATATCGTATGCAACTAGTGCATCTACAACCATGTTCATAAACCATATAAAACATGTATGCATGCATCATTTCATAAACCAAAGTCCACTCACATATCGTCCAAGTTGCGCGCTCAAATCCCGCACCGTAAGCCACTTCGGGGCTAATCCACCATCTCTGGAATGTCTGAACCTTAAATCATACCCAAAGATCACTATCCAACTGTACAAGTCCATATAAAAACGCCCAACTATCCCGAAATTGAGAACGCATCACGAACACGCTTCCCAAGGCTAAAAACCTTCAAACAATGTCTAATTTGACCTCAAAATTCGTGTCCATGCTCTCTCTCATACCGGTCAAAGTTCGTTCAACAAAAAGTCAATGATCAAAGTCAACGCTGATGTCATCGGTCAACGGTCAAAGTCAATGCTGACATCACACTGATTAACACTGACATCAGCTGCTGAAGTCACCTACTGACATCATTCTGATAGGTCTGTCAGCTCTGACAACTACCACATGGCACACCCTGATTGGTCCATGTGTGCTACCACGTGTCACTAACAAGTCTGACATATCTCTGATACCCTGCCACATGGCACCATCCCATTGGTCCATGTGGTCTAACAATGCCAACATGGACTTGCCACGATAGCTACCACGTCACCTGACAGATCCTGACATCTTTCCATGTGGCACCCTTCTACTAGTCCCCATGGTCTAACATGGATAACGTGGACCTACCACGTCAGCGACTGACTAAACCTGACAACCTCAGATAGATTTCCATGTGGCACCACCTGGTTGGCCACGTGCAATGATAAGATGATGTGGATTACCACGTCATCATCGTCTTCCTTCAGACGGGTCGACCTGTTTGATTGTAACATGCCAATTTTACCCGCGACCTCAACTCAGTTAGAACTCACTCATTTCTCCATCATTTTCGTCCATTCTTTTTCCAACGTGATCGTCTTCCTCCCAAGAAGAGATCCATGACCTCAAAACAAGAAGAAAATGCCTAGAATTTACTTGGTCAAGCTCAATCCTCACGGCCAATCTTCAAACCTCCATCTAGGGCCGTCTAGTGGTCCTCTGCCGTCCATTCCAATCCCAGAACACTCGACAAACACCAAGAACACAACCACATCGTTAAAACACTTCCCCGATGCCCCAAACCAAAAATCCAAAATTCAAACCAAAAGGTGTTCGGGTTTTACCTGGGTTCACGGCTCCTCTACCCCTCCGCCGTCTCAGTTTGTCTCTCAAGCTCACTCTTAGTCTCTCTTGAGCATGTATGAAAGATAATGATCCATGGATGAGTGACAAGTGTCACTCATCCATTGGACTTGAACATAAATACCTAGGCCCACAAGAAACAAAAGTCAACGTGCCTCGTAAATCATGTAATCATACCTTGATTCGTTCTAGACCCATAACTTTCCCATATGATGTCCGATCTCGACGTGTCGCCTGTCTATGGACTCAAACTATCTCAATTTACGGAATGGATCCCGGTCCACGTGTATTTGACCTCCTGGGTCAAAAGTCAACTTTTTCATCCTTTTTAGTGGCAAAATCATAATTTTACTCCGATCATCCGATAATCCTCAATTAATCTCGATTAATCCTTAATTACTCCTTAATTAATCCTTAATTAATTATTATTAATCACGGAATTCGGGATGGGTCATTAAAATAAGTGTCTCTAGGATTGTTACCTTGTCGGTCTTTGGTTTACTAGGAGATTTCTTACTTGGTGTAACCATTAGTACAAGGGAAAGCTTGTTAATGGGAAGTTGAATAGGGTTTTAATGAGTGAGGTAGGGCTCAGAATGTTCCCTAATTCTTCTACTTTTTTTCTTCATCCTGGATCATCGGCTCATTCCCCTGTTATCATTAATTTGAATATTGCTACTTCTAAGTGTAAGGTGCCTTTCAAAATTTTCAATTTTCTTGTTGACTGTGAGGAATTTTTCCCAATAATTAAGCAGGCTTTTAATACCTGATGTGAGGGTTCCTATTAGTACAAGCCAACTTTCCAATTAAAGATTGTAAAGTGTGCTTTGAAAGGTCTTAATTGTCTTCCCCTTGCTGATGTCTTTGAAGCTGTGTCTTCGGCAAAGGCTGATTTGGATCATTGTCAAAGTTCTTTGGTGTTAAATCCCGGGTATTTTTCTATGTTAATGATGAGAAGGACCTCTTGAAGGCCTATACTGATAAATTGTTAGCTGATGAGTATCTTTTTATGCAGAAGACTTGTTTGTAATGGATGGTGGGCAGTGATCATAACACTGGTTTTTTTCATAAGGTTATCTTAAAAAGAGTTAACCACAATAAGATTGTTATTATTAGTCGAGAGGATGGCTCTGTTATGAATGATGGTGGGGAAATTAAGAATGAAGCTATTTCATTTTTTCAAAACTTGGTTGGGTCTGATTTTTTGATCCAGGATATGCAGTTCCAACAGGTTGTTTCTTTGACGGTGTCTCAAGTGCAGGTTGTTAATCTAGTAGTAGAGATTACTAATGAGGAAATTAAACCCACTTGTTTCAGCTTTAAAACCAACAAGGCTCCTAGGCCTGTTAGATTTAATGCTAACATTTTCTAGAAAGCTTGGCCTATACTAGGCTCCCATGTGATCGCTGCTGTCAAGGAAGTCTTCAGTTCTTTCAGGCTTTTGGGATAAACTAACTCCACAATCTTAACTTCGACTCTCAAGACTCTGAATCATTCCACCTTTGGGGACTTTAGGCCTATTTCTTGTTGCGTAAGTCCAAGTCGTAGTGGTGAGCCCCGAGACATCCGCTCATAGCGAGCAACATGTTGGGGTGCATGTCGCGCGCCTTCAGACTAATGCGACGAACCTTGTCTCCTGTGTGCTGGGAGGTTAGCCTGTGCATCACGCAGAGTGTTCAAGTACCTTCTTAGGTCCACATCGGCAGGAAGTTGATGCGGGTCTCCTTGAGACGTTTCCCCCACCAATAGCCCGCTTGTTTTCTAGAAAATTGTCGCCCTTGTCCCCGTTGCTAGTGGAGGTCTAAAACAGTAGTGGGTATAGGAAATATCTCAAAACTGAAGGTAGGTGTCGAATCTGGTATCCTGAACGGTAGGTGAATCGATGTATGGTGCATACCGTACGGGGAGCTGTAACAACCCGTACCTACGGGAAGGGGTAGAAATGTATTTTTGTGAAGTTTTGTAAAAAGGACGATTTTGCCCTTGTGAATAGTAAACAAAAAGTTGACTTTTTGTACTATTGATTGGATGAGTGTTAGCCTTTGACCGTGACGTAGGTTAGGACGTCACGAGTCCGTAGACAGGCGGCAGGTTCGATTCGGACAACCGGAGGAAAAGTTATGATGTACGGAAGGTTGGGGGCGTTACCGTAATTTTGAGTTAAGAGGGGAAATGTTGACTTTTTGGAGGATTTGTGGTTTTCACGTAGACCGAGCACCGTTGGATAGGTCTCGACGTCCTGAGTTCAACGACAGGCGGCACGCTGTCATCGGACGTCGGACGGAAAAGATACGGGTCTGGAAAGTCTGAGGGCAAAATGGTAATTTTGTGCAGGAGGGGCAATTTGGTCATTTTTCCTCAGCCCAATCAGATAAGGGCAAGTGGCAGATATTTTGGGCTGGCCTATAGCTTGTGGACCCGTGGGGATGCTGGATTGTTCCACAAAGATCTAAAGTGTGCACGGCCACACTTGGTCATTTTTGAACCGTGCACAAGTTCGAAGGAAACAGAAAAACAGAGAGCAGATTGGGGTGAGGCGGTGATCGATTTGGATGCTAGGGAGAGTGAAGTGTGAGTGGAGAGAGAGACAGTGAGGTACGGAGGAGCTGGTGATCGTGGTCTGGTGGTGCAACCGTGCACGGAGGCGACGGGGTGGACTGTTGGATAAGTGGAAGAAACAGAGGAGGCCGTGGACGGTGGTGGCTGTTGTGTGGTGTGGTGGACGGATTCAAGGCACTAGGAGACTCAGGAGGCTAAGGGGAGTCTCACGAGCACCGTGGTGGGTGACAGTTCTCACGGCGGCGCCGGAATCGGAAGGTAATTTCTTTTACCCTGTTTTTCGTGGATTTTCATTTGAAGAGTCGTGGAGTTGGGCTTAGAGTCGAGGGATTAGGAGGTTAGGGTGTTGTTCAGGGAGGTCTTAGGATTGGTTTGTGATGGCTGCCGTGACGGGGGCGTACACGGCGGGGCTCAGTCGACGGCGAGTACCCAATACTCTGTTTTTGGCCGTGACTTCAAACTTGAAGTCGTGGACTTCGGGGATGAATCGACGGATTCTGTGAGTTGGGTAGGACTAAGTAGGGTCCTAGGAAGGTGCTGGTATCACCACCGTGAAGGGGGAAGCAGTGGACGGCCGGGAAGGAAAACAGGGCTCACGGGCAGTGTTTTTCGAGGTTGAAGACGAGGGGTTTCAGGCCGTGATTTCTGGATTTTAGGACTGGGTTTGGTTGCAGGGGACTGGACGAAGCTAATGGAATTGAAAGAGGGAAGAATGGTGGAGGAACGGAGGAGAACCGGTCACGCCGGTTCAACACAGTTGAACCGGGTGACTCGAGGTTGAAGATACACTGTAGCAGGCGCGTGAGGCCCACGCGCAGCCACTTTGGGCGGCGCATGGGGGCGCGTGGGGAGGAATCCGGTCAAGCGTCCAACATGAGTTTAGCCCTAAATGTCCTAAGGAATCCAATGGTATAGTTTTCGGGTTAATCGGACGGTGTTACGGAATGGTTCGGGAATCCGTACGGTTTAGGGTTTAGGATTAAAATATGATTAAATTCCCGAAAAATTGGGGAAAATAGGGAAGGTATCCTTGATGTTATTGTGACCCTATTTGGTATCTATTGACAGGACGGGAGACACCAGAGACGGTTGAGGAGCGCACGGAGCGCGAGTGACGTGTTGTAAACTGTGAGTGGAATCTTTCTTACTTCCGAGCATGCCAAACTGTTTTAATTACTGTTTTATGATTTCTATGTGTGTTTTTATGTCCTGATGATGATTATACGTGATTGAGATGTTTGCACGTTTTTCGAGACGTTTTCGGGATTTTGCACGTTTTTCGAGAAAAAGCGGGTTTTCAGAGTTTGATGTTATAATTCAGAAATTTAACCTAAAAATGTTTTCTAATGATGGTAAATAGGTTGTGGAATATGAGTTTGGGATTTTCCCATGGTTTTGCTATGAACATGGATCTTTTCCCGGATTTGGGTTCGGAATGTCGGTTATGAACGCCGGAAGGGCTTCGAACCGGGGATTTCGAATTCGGATTTGGCGATGGATTTTGAATTGGTTTTACACTGGATATGGATTGGATTTGCTGGATCTGGATATGGGTTTAAAGACCCGGATTGATATTGATGGGGGACGGGCCCGGATTTAGTTTAAAGACTCGGGAGTTTAAAGACTCGGATATTACGATATTACCCCCATAGGCCTATTGAGTTTAAAGACTCGGGAGTTTAAAGACTCGGATTTATATGTGAGGCCTGGTTGAGTTTAAAGACTCGGATAGGTCCAGCAGGTTTGATCGGGTTATACTCTGGTTTCTTATGATGTTTTATAGTGTATCTGTTTTTTATGATTGGTTTTATAGTGTTTCTGTTTCTTATGATGTTTCATATTATGACTTTTCTAATACTTCATTGGCATGCCTGGTTTTAAACCGGAGGGAACAAATGATTTTATTTCCTTACTTTGATTTGCTGGTAAACGGTTTTAAAACTTTCATTCCTTTTGGTCCACTCACACCTTTTGTTTTTAATTTCCCTCCAGGTCGTGGTGATAGCGCTGGGGTGAACGTTGAGGCAGATATCGAGGCATAGGGCTTCTGACGTTCTTCCGTTGCGGACTTAGACTTGTAGGACTTTTGGTGCCCATTTTGTAGAACTATGCTCTGACTTACTGTTGTATATATTTACTCCTTCGTCTGATGGTTATGCTTATAGTTGTATTAAGTTTTTTTTTGGTATTGTAAGTGTGATTGTTAGACGGGAGCAGGGTTCATCCCGAGTATCGAGGTGATATTTGGGACGGGTCCTGACAATTGGTATCAGAGCATAGGTTGTGTCAATTTGTGTTGGGTCTAGGTTGTTATACTAACTCTATGCCTCTTTCAGCGTACGATTGATCATGCCTCCGAGACGTGAACCCCCTCCACGACCTGAAGATGAAGCGGCGAGAGGGACTGAGAGCGCTTCGATCGAGAGAGCCCAGAGGCTTGGGGCTACTACGTTCAGCGGTGGGGCTGATCCCGAGGAAGCTCACCGATGGATCACCCGACTAGAACGTATTTTTGGGGTGATGTACTGTCCTCCCGAGGATCGGGTATTGTTAGCTACTTTTCTGTTAGATGGAGCTGCCTACGAGTGGTGGTACACGCTGGAACTGTCCGGCTGGGATGCACATACCGTGACCTGGGAGACTTTTCGGGAGCGGTTTTTAGATCAGTACTATCCCCGTTCTTTTAGGGATGCGAAGGAAGCGGAATTCCTTCATTTGAAGCAAGGGAACTTGACAGTTGCTGAGTATGAGCAGAGGTTCCAGATGCTATCTCGTTTTGCTCCTGCATTTGTGGCGACTGAGGCGGAGAAGTGCCGCCGGTTTGAGTTGGGCCTCCGGGGAGAGATCAGGGCCATAGTGACAGCCGGCTCTTTTGCTACATTCCGAGAGTTGTCTGATGCTGCTGTCAGGGTGGAGGCCAGTTTACCTGCTCGACCACAGTATTCGGGCAGTGTTCGACGCCGAGAGCAGTCATTTCCAGGAGCATCGAGTCAGAGGCCCCCGAAACGGGGTAATTTTGGTGGATCACTATCGGCTGGTGGAGCCCGGTATGGCAGACCAGGCAGTTTCCAGGGCTTAGGATTTCGAGGAGCTAGGTCACAGCCGACTCCTCAGGCGAGTGCGACTTCAGTGGCTTCTACAGGGAGGCATACCGGTGGACCCGGTAGGGACACTTGCTTCTATTGTGGGGAGCGAGGACATTTCCGTCGGGAGTGCCCATTGTTAGCTCCGGAGGGTGGAGCAGGCAGAGGTGCAGCAGAACCCGGGCGGAGTACTGCTTCAGTATCAGGGGCGGCAGGCCCTAGGGGTGGTGGTGGTGCCACAAGCAGTTCCAGAGGGCGCGGTAGGTCATCGGGACCTCAGGCGCGAGTTTTTGCGATGACTCAGCAGGAGGCTAGGTCAGCACCGGGAGTGGTGACAGGTACACTCACCATACTTGGTCACACTGTTTTTACTTTGATAGATCCCGGGGCTACCCATTCATTTATAGCTCGGAGTTGTAGTCTGGTTAAGGAGAGGGAGGTGTCTACTTTGGAATGTGCGTTAGGAGTGAGTACACCTACTGGGGAGGTGTTGGTAGTGACTCAGGTTTTGAGAGAGTGTCCGGTAATGGTAGGCCAGGTGGAGTTACTGGCAGATTTGTTACTCTTGGATTTACGGGACTTTGATGTGATCTTGGGTAAGGACTGGTTGACGAGACATCATGCTTCTATCGAATGTTTCGATAGGAGAGTGACTTTTCGGAGTCCCGGATTGTCAGAGACTACATTTCAGGGGGATCAGCGTGCACTTCCTACGGGAGTTATTTCGGCACTCGAGGCTAGTAAACTGTTACGTAAGGGGTGCCAGGGTTACTTAGCTCATGTGGTGGATACGCGTGCTACGCCAGAGAGGGCGGAGGATATACCAGTGGTACGGGAGTTTCCCGATGTTTTTCCCGAGGAGTTGCCAGGACTACCCCCACACTGAGATCTTGAGTTTACGATTGAGCTTCTACCAGGTACACAGCCTATTTCTCAGACTCCTTATCGTATGGCACCTGCCGAATTGAGGGAACTTAAGGCCCAATTGCAAGAGTTGGTCGATATAGGATTCATTCGACCGAGTATGTCTCCTTGGGGAGCACCTGTTTTGTTTGTCAAGAAAAAGGACGGAGGATTGAGATTGTGTGTGGATTACAGGCAACTGAATAAGGTAACTATTCGGAATAAGTACCCCCTACCCCGGATTGATGATTTGTTTGACCAGCTCAAGGGAGCACAGTATTTTTCGAAGATTGATCTTCGCTCCGGCTATCACCAGTTAAGGGTTAAAGAGGAGGATATACCGAAGACAGCTTTCCGGACCAGGTACGGTCACTATGAGTTTGTGGTGATGCCTTTTGGTTTGACTAATGCCCCAGCAGCTTTTATGGACCTTATGAACCGAGTGTTCCGGCCCTACTTGGATCGTTTTGTGATTGTTTTCATTGATGATATTTTGGTGTATTCGAAGAGTGCGAAGGCGCATGAGAAACATCTGAGGATCGTGCTTAAAACATTGAGGGAGCATCAATTGTATGCGAAGCTCAGTAAGTGTCAGTTCTGGTTGACCAGTGTTGGATTTCTTGGCCATGTGATTTCGGCCGAGGGCATTCGTGTGGATCCTCAGAAAGTTGAGGCGGTAGCCAATTGGGAACAGCCTAAGACGGTGACGGAAATCCGGAGTTTTCTGGGTTTGGCGGGGTATTACCGGCGTTTTATTGAGGGCTTTTCTATTCTTGCAGCACCGTTGACGAGGTTGACACGGAAGGGAGTTCGGTTTGAGTGGGATGAGAATTGTGAACAGAGTTTCCAGGAGCTTAAAAGGCGGTTGACATCTGCTCCTGTGTTAGCCCTTCCAGATGATAGTGGGGAGTTCGAGGTGTACAGTGACGCTTCTTTACAAGGTTTGGGTTGTGTCTTGATGCAGCACGGGAAAGTGATTGCTTATGCTTCCCGGCAATTGAAACCCCATGAGGTGAACTACCCTACACATGACTTGGAACTGGCTGCGGTGGTTCATGCCTTGAAGATTTGGCGACATTACTTGTACGGTGAGAAATGCATGATCTTCACGGACCACAAGAGTTTGAAGTATTTGTTCACTCAGAAGGAATTGAATCTGAGACAGCGCCGTTGGTTGGAGTTACTTAAGGACTACGACTGTACTATTGAGTATCATCCAGGGAAGGCTAATGTGGTAGCCGATGCTTTGAGCAGGAAGTCAGCTGGATCCTTGTCGCATCTGAGGACAGTACGGTTACCTTTGCTGGTTGAGCTCCGTAGGTTGGGAGTAGAGTTGACTGTGGATGATCAGGGAGCACTCCTAGCGAGTTTCCATGTGCGACCCGTTTTGATTGATCAGGTGACTGATGCTCAGTTTGAGGACCCTATTCTGGGCATCATTCGGATTGAGGTCGAGGCTGGAGAAAGACAGGATTTTGAGATTCGTGAGGATGGAGCCTTGGTTAAGAATGGACGGTTGTGTGTACCTGAGGATGAAGTTTTGAAGAAGGTGATACTAGATGAGGCTCACTGTTCAGCTTATGCGATGCATCCTGGTGGGACCAAGATGTATCGTACACTTCGAGAGCATTACTGGTGGTCAGGGATGAAACGTGAAATTGTAGAGTATGTCAGTAGATGCTTGATTTGTCAACAGGTAAAAGCCGAGCGGCAGAGACCTTATGGAGCAATGCAACCTTTGCCGATTCCCGAGTGGAAATGGGATCACCTGACTATGGATTTTGTGTTCAACCTTCCGAGAACACCGAAGGGACATGATGGTGTGTGGGTTATTGTGGATCGACTTACGAAGTCTGCTCATTTCTTGCCAGTACGGGAGAACTTCAGGTTGGAACAGTTTGCACAGTTGTTTATTAATGAGATTATTCGATTGCATGGGACTCCGGAGTCGATAGTATCTGATAGAAATCCGAGATTCACTTCTCGATTTTGGCAGAGCTTACAGGAAGCTTTTGGGACTAAATTACACTTCAGTACTGATTTTCATCCTCAGACTGATGGGCAGTCTGAGCGGACTATTCAGATTCTCGAGGATATGATGCGAGCTTGTGTGCTTCAGTTTCAGGGTACTTGGGAATCACATCTGCCTTTGATGGAGTTCGCCTACAATAACAGTTATCAGGAGAGCATTGGGATGGCTCCTTACGAGGCTTTATATGGGCGGCAGTGTCGGACTCCATTGTGTTGGACTGAAGTTGGTGAGAGGAGGTTGACTACTTCTGAGCTGGTGGAGCTTACTCAGGAAAAAGTGGCATTGATTAGGGATCGATTGAAAGCAGCGCAGGACCGCCAAAAGAGCTACGCTGACCGTAGGATCAGGGATTTGGAGTTTGCTGTTGGAGACTGGGTTTTCTTGAAGCTATCTCCTTGGAAAGGGATTGTACGATTTGGCAGACGAGGGAAGTTGAGTCCTCGTTACATTGGACCGTATGAGATCTTGGAGCGGATTGGTCCTGTAGCTTATCGGTTGGCCTTACCAGCAGATTTAGAAAAGGTACATAATGTCTTTCATGTTTCTATGCTTCGGAAATATATTCGAGATGATTCGCATGTTTTAGAAGCACAACCAGTGGAATTGAGGGAAGACTTGAGTTTTGAAGAGCAACCTGTTTCAATCTTGGATCGGAAAGATAAAGTGTTGCGAAGGAAGACGGTTCCCTTAGTAAAGGTATTGTGGAGAAATCATCAGGTCGAAGAAGCTACTTGGGAACCCGAGGCCTTGATGCGAGAACAGTACCCTTATTTATTTCACTGAATTTCGACGACAAAATTCTTTTTAGGGGGGTAGATTGTAACAACCCGTACCTACGGGAAGGGGTAGAAATGTATTTTTGTGAAGTTTTGTAAAAAGGACGATTTTGCCCTTGTGAATAGTAAACGAAAAGTTGACTTTTTGTACTATTGATTGGATGAGTGTTAACCTTTGACCGTGACGTAGGTTAGGACGTCACGAGTCCGTAGACAGGCGGCAGGTTCGATTCGGACAACCGGAGGAAAAGTTATGATGTACGGAAGGTTGGGGGCGTTACCGTAATTTTGAGTTAAGAGGGGAAATGTTGACTTTTTGGAGGATTTGTGGTTTTCACGTAGACCGAGGACCGTTGGATAGGTCTCGACGTCCTGAGTTCAACGGCAGGCGGCACGCTGTCATCGGACGTCGGACGGAAAAGATACGGGTTTGGAAAGTCTGAGGGCAAAATGGTAATTTTGTGCAGGAGGGGCAATTTGGTCATTTTTCCTCAGCCCAATCAGATAAGGGCAAGTGGCAGATATTTTGGGCTGGCCTATAGCTTGTGGACACGTGGGGATGCTGGATTGTTCCACAAAGATCTAAAGTGTGCACGGCCACACTTGGTCATTTTTGAACCGTGCACAAGTTCGAAGGAAACAGAAAAACAGAGAGCAGATTGGGGTGAGGCGGTGATCGATTTGGATGCTAGGGAGAGTGAAGTGTGAGTGGAGAGAGAGAGACAGTGAGGTACAGAGGAGCTGGTGATCGTGGTCTGGTGGTGCAACCGTGCACGGAGGCGACGGGGTGGACTGTTGGATAAGTGGAAGAAACAGAGGAGGCCGTGGACGGTGGTGGCTGTTGTGTGGTGTGGTGGACGGATTCAAGGCACTAGGAGACTCAGGAGGCTAAGGGGAGTCTCACGAGCACCGTGGTGGGTGACGGTTCTCACGGCGGCGCCGGAATCGGAAGGTAATTTCTTTTACCCTGTTTTTCGTGGATTTTCATTTGAAGAGTCGTGGAGTTGGGCTTAGAGTCGAGGGATTAGGAGGTTAGGGTGTTGTTCAGGGAGGTCTTAGGATTGGTTTGTGATGGCTGCCGTGACGGGGGCGTACACGGCGGGGCTCAGTCGACGGCGAGTACCCAATACTCTGTTTTTGGCCGTGACTTCAAACTTGAAGTCGTGGACTTCGGGGATGAATCGACGGATTCTGTGAGTTGGGTAGGACTAAGTAGGGTCCTAGGAAGGTGCTGGTATCACCACCGTGAAGGGGGAAGCAGTGGACGACCGGGAAGGAAAACAGGGCTCACGGGCAGTGTTTTTCGAGGTTGAAGACGAGGGGTTTCAGGCCGTGATTTCTGGATTTTAGGACTGGGTTTGGTTGCAGGGGACTGGACGAAGCTAATGGAATTGAAAGGGGGAAGAATGGTGGAGGAACGGAGGAGAACCGGTCACGCCGGTTCAACACAGTTGAACCGGGTGACTCGAGGTTGAAGATACACTGTAGCAGGCGCGTGAGGCCCACGCGCAGCCACTTTGGGCGGCGCGTGGGGGCGCGTGGGGAGGAATCCGGTCAAGCGTCCAACATGAGTTTAGCCCTAAATGTCCTAAGGAATCCAATGGTATAGTTTTCGGGTTAATCGGACGGTGTTACGGAATGGTTCGGGAATCCGTACGGTTTAGGGTTTAGGATTAAAATATGATTAAATTCCCGAAAAATTGGGGAAAATAGGGAAGGTATCCTTGATGTTATTGTGACCCTATTTGGTATCTATTGACAGGACGGGAGACACCAGAGACGGTTGAGGAGCGCACGGAGCGCGAATGACGTGTTGTAAACTGTGAGTGGACTCTTTCTTACTTCCGAGCATGCCAAACTGTTTTAATTACTGTTTTATGATTTCTATGTGTGTTTTTATGTCCTGATGATGATTATACGTGATTGAGATGTTTGCACGTTTTTCGAGACGTTTTCGGGATTTTGCACGTTTTTCGAGAAAAAGTGGGTTTTCAGAGTTTGATGTTATAATTCAGAAATTTAACCTAAAAATGTTTTCTGATGATGGTAAATAGGTTGTGGAATATGAGTTTGGGATTTTCCTATGGTTTTGCTATGAACATGGATCTTTTCCCGGATTTGGGTTCGGAATGTCGGTTATGAACGCCGGAAGGGCTTCGAACCGGGGATTTCGAATTCGGATTTGGCGATGGATTTTGAATTGGTTTTACACTGGATATGGATTGGATTTGCTGGATCTGGATATGGGTTTAAAGACCCGGATTGATATTGATGGGGGACGGGCCCGGATTTAGTTTAAAGACTCGGGAGTTTAAAGACTCGGATATTACGATATTACCCCCATAGGCCTATTGAGTTTAAAGACTCGGGAGTTTAAAGACTCGGATTTATATGTGAGGCCTGGTTGAGTTTAAAGACTCGGATAGGTCCAGCAGGTTTGATCGGGTTATACTCTGGTTTCTTATGATGTTTTATAGTGTATCTGTTTTTTATGATTGGTTTTATAGTGTTTCTGTTTCTTATGATGTTTCATATTATGACTTTTCTAATACTTCATTGGCATGCCTGGTTTTAAACCGGAGGGAACAAATGATTTTATTTCCTTACTTTGATTTGCTGGTAAACGGTTTTAAAACTTTCATTCCTTTTGGTCCACTCACACCTTTTGTTTTTAATTTCCCTCCAGGTCGTGGTGATAGCGCTGGGGTGAACGTTGAGGCAGATATCGAGGCATAGGGCTTCTGACGTTCTTCCGTTGCGGACTTAGACTTGTAGGACTTTTGGTGCCCATTTTGTAGAACTATGCTCTGACTTACTGTTGTATATATTTACTCCTTCGTCTGATGGTTATGCTTATAGTTGTATTAAGTTTTTTTTTGGTATTGTAAGTGTGATTGTCAGACGGGAGCAGGGTTCATCCCGAGTATCGAGGTGATATTTGGGACGGGTCCTGACAGGAGCGGGGAAGTGGCTCTTCCAAAATCTCAGGGAAAGGTTCACTCGCGACAGCAATCGCTGCAACAGATGCGGTAGCCTCAGAAGTCCGTCCTGATTGGCATGTTCTGGCCATGTGAGAACGGGGAGTATTGAAAGTTGAATGGAGTTTTTCGAGGAAAAACTAAGGAGCACGCATTGAGTATTTCTCAAATCGGCTCTCAATGAAAGCACCAGTTGTTGATGTATAAATCGTCTCGACTTTTAGAATCCTTTCTTGATCCCTACACAATAATGAGAAATAAAATGGGATTAAAGTTGAAGAATTAAGGAAGGGGCCCGGGTGGGGGGGGGGGGGGGGGCAGCAAGGAAGAGGTGAGAAAAATAATTAGCAAAGTGTTTGGTGAAATATTTTTATAGAGTGAATAATAAAAAATAAAAATAAAAACTATCTTAATTCCCATTCCTTTTTAGTTCAACTTAAATGAAATCAATGAATAGGAAAAAAAAATTATAAGTCAAAAAAGGGTATCATTTTGGAACAAAATATCGGCATTATGTGGATCCTTTTTCAAGTAAACGTTACTTTTGGTACTTGTGATTTACTCAATTTCTCATTTTAGTCTATATAGTTTCAATTGAAGTGATTTTAATCTTATAGTTTCATATTCATAGAAAATAAAGGACACATTGAAATTTCTTTCCAATAATTTAATAAAATATTTTTACACTCCACTTATTAAAGGATATTTTCCTCATTATAATTATATATCTTTTTTTGGTGGGGAAACAATTACATTTTTTTTGTTTAATTTTCCTAATACTTGAAGCTTGAAAACCATTTTTAGATTTAGGTTCTAACACGAGTATGAAAGAACAAAACACGAGCATGAAAAAATGATTAAACGATACCTAGATTAAGTACATGTTTATGTGAGTAGAATGTCCTTATTTCGCCAATTAATTGAATGAAAATTTGGATATGTCCTTAAATTCCTATCAGTATGAAATCACAATATTAAAATTAATTAAATTAAAACTATAAGGACCAAAAGTGACTTTGGTCTTTCTTATAATATTATTCTTATTATTATAATTGGCATAACGTGAAAATTTGATGGATTTATAATATGGATGAAAGAAATGATAAATATTCATGGACCTAAGCCAAACCCACTTTGTTTTCTAAAATAACTAGCCTCAACGAAGGCACTCCATGCCTACTAGACACATTTTGGCGCGAATCTTTATGATTTAATAGTAAATTGGTACATATGTGAGACATCTATTTTCATATCAAGTCACACTGTGCGGACATTAAATGCACTTAAATTTATTATATACGCGTGTGTCAATCTGAATTTTTTTAATATATAAAAGGTTATCACACTTTTTTTAATTTTTATATTTTATTTTAAAACAAATTAGAAAAAAAATCAATGGAAAGGAATGTTGGTAGTTCCATGTTTGTGGAGTTGGCTTGCTATGGTAATTGAAAAAAGAAAAACGGTTTGGATTCAAACGGTATTCAAAATAAAAATCCAAAATCAAGCTTAGTTCGGTTTTTTGTTTGAACGGATTTATGCTCACCCCTAAATATAAGAGCAATCTTTTGTTTTTTTTTTCTTCAACACACCCATATTCATTTTTTTTTTCCAGTTACCAAAGCAAACCAAACACCGTGAACATGCAACTTCCAGCATCTTTTTGCTATGGTTTTATTTCTTTCATTTGTTTTAAAAAGAATTTTAAACCACATTTTTTATATTTAAAAAATGCATATCAACACACATTTTTATAATAATCGAATGTTTGTGTAACATGATATGCAAATGTCTCGCTTACGCATATGGGAATTTACTAGTATGTTATAAAGTCATATGTAGTACGCCAAAAATATTAATATTCTTATTTATTTCTATTTGTTAGTTAATATTTTTCATTTTATAATATGTTAAATAAGTGTTCATTAAATATCCTTCTTCTTGTAATCCTTACTAATTTTGTGATGCTTTCGAGTTGAAATTATATTTAAACATAACTCGTCATATTTTGAAGTTTAAAATTTAGAAATTTTAATTTGTTGATATGTGTGAATAAAATCTTAATGTGAATAAATGAAATATTGATGAGAATTGTGGAATTTTGAGAAACTAACATGTTTTGGAGGAATCTTTTTAGTGAAATAATTACGTGAAAATTGTATGCATAAATTGTCCAAACCGATTCAAATCAATTTGTTAATAATAGTTTGGATTGAAACAGTTTCAATTCTATTTTTTGAAAATTCAAACTTTATTTAAATGTTAAGATTTTTATGATTTTGATTTGGATTGTAACGACCCGTAGCGGAATTTTCAAAAAAAATTGAGGTGAATTCACGATTTTGCCCTTAGGTGAGCAAATTTTGACCAAAAGTTGACTTTTGACTCGAGAGGTCGGATGAAATTTTACCTTGGAGCATAGCGTAGGTCTCGAGATTTTGATTATGTGAAAAGGCGGCATGCCAAATTTGGAAGCCGTATGACGATTTTACGGGTCAAAGATTATTTCCAACGAATTTTTGGTTACACGTTTTCAGAGAAGAGTTGACTTTTGTTATTTTGTGGTCCTAAATATTTTTACATCAAGGTTCAATGGATAAGTGACACTTGTCACTCACCCATTGATCCTTATCCTCACATCATGCATATCTCTTTTCTCTCTTTAATTTGAAAGACCCGAAACCCACCCCAACCATATTACAATCTTCACCCTCTCTATCATCTCCGTATTGTGAGGGAAACTGAGAAAGGGAGTGGTGGGAGTGATTTGGGTGGTGACTGAGCAGGGAAAAAGATGAAGCGGGGCCATTGGAACTAGGTTGTTCGAGTCGATTGGGCCATAAATGCCACGAAATGTTTGCAAGAACGGGTGCTAGGATGGAGTTGCAGGTCGACCGAGATATGTCAAGCTTGGCTCGACAGATTAAGGATTTGATGCTCTAGAAGCCTTGGGAAACATGTGGTTTAGCACGGAGCACATACTAACTGTTCGTTGGAGTTTAGGTATCGGGGCTACTTCTACCGCGGAGGCATTACATGCGGCTGCAAATAGGTTGGGGAATATGGTATAGTTTTTGTACCCTTTGCTTTATTGTTGCTTGAGAGCGTATCCCTGGTCTGACACGTGTGTAAGAGCATTTTGGACTTGTGTATTAGATGAGAGCAGGACTCGAACATGTGTGTTTTAGGATTTCTAGGTCGGGTCCTATTAGCTTGGTATTAGAATGCTAGGTTAACTTTAGTGGACTTCGGTACGTTGAGACGAATGCCTCCATGAAGTGAGCCCTTTGACCTCCTGGGAGTGTCGATGGGTTAAATAGTCAGCTTGGACGTGGAATCAGATTACATTTGAGGTTGTTTGTGCCTTGGGATACTTGGACCAAGCATTGAATACTAGGCTCTAATGGAGAGGGACTTTAGAGGGTTTGGTTGTTGTGCAAGCTTGAGACTCGGGGCCACGGTTCATTGGCAATGGGAACCTTGGCAAGATTGATTTGTTGTTTTCTTGGCTAGAGGAAGTATTTAATGTGGTCGGGTACACTTCAGATGAGTGAGGATTATGGATTAGGACTCGAGAGGAGTCGGGATTGCTGGCTTGGTCTCCAGGTGAGTCAGGGTACCTAAAGTGGACTTTTGGGTGAGTCGAGTTTTTGGTAGGGGGCTCGGAGGGAGACAGTGAATCCGATGGGTTACCATCTGGTCATGGCGGTTCATCATGGGTGATGTTGATCGTTGGGAAATTTTTGGTGTCAAGGGACTTGGCAGTTGATCAGTAGGAGCAGGGACGTTGGACTTGGTATGTGTTCCACATATATGGGTGGTAGGTGACGTTGACAAGTGTCGACGCTCTGAGTGAGATTTGAGTTCTGGTTTCAAGTTTGGTGGCAGATTAGTCACGTGCATTTCAAGTGCTGCCACTGGGATTGAGCCGGGTTTAGGCGGTGGTTTTGAGATGTGGTTAACGTCGGGTGACAGTTGTCCTTGGTGAGTTCGATGGTGGGTTTGTCATGTGGAGAGGCCACTTGGGAGCTCGATGGATGGATGTGGGCGTGCCTCCACAGTAGGTTAAGGAGTAGGTGTGAATTTTGGCAACGAAAGTCATTAAAAGGGAAGACTGTAATGACCCGTGGCGGAATTTTGGAAAATTTTGAGATGAATTGACGATTTTATCCCTAGGAGGGTAGAATTTGACCAAAAGTTGACTTTTGGCCACGGAGGTCAGATGGACTTTTACCTTGGACCGTAGCATAAGTCTCAGGACTTCAGTTATGTGGACAGGCAGCATGCCATGTTTGGAATCCATATGACAATTTTATGTATCATGGATTATTTCCGACGGATTTTCAATTACACGTTTTACGAGATGAGTTGACTTTTGTTATTTTGTGGACCTATATATTTTTCCATCCAAGTTCAATGGATGAGTGACATTTGTCACTCACCCATTGATCCTTATCAGCACATCATGCATATCTGATAGAGATTTTATCAAGCACAAAAGATGTACTAGGAAAAACCTCTACTTGTAATAAAATTTGCATGCGCATAAGACGTGTAGATAGTATAGATGCAAGCAAAGGTCGATCCCATGAAGACTTGCTCAATGATATCCAATTCCTTTCAACTCAATTGACTTAAGTGGAGTAATTAAAATGCAATTTGGGTGGGTGGGTGGGGTGGGTTTGTTACGTTGAATGAATGTAAGCAAAGTAACTAAGATTAACTAACTAAGTCGAGCTAGGGTTTCTATCCACCTTTACCAATTATAGTTCCGTTAGATTTCCTTGATTAGATTACTATGCATGTATCTGAATTAAGTGCCCGTGCAGGGGCCCGGCTACGGTTCACTCCACACATATTATCTTCTCTTATATTGCATGTTTAAGCATGATGTGCCCTTAAACAACTATTACCGATGGTGCGTGATAATGCATGAAACATGAAGAAGATTTAATGACACTACACTGTCCCTAGAAAAGTGATGTGCAGACCTAGGAAGTTATAAGTTTAGATTACGAATAAGATTCCCCCTCTTAAACGTGATGCTACAAATTGCAGGGTGAACACAAACATCGAGGTGATCCGTCAAGTAATTACATCGATAATGATACACAAATAAGATAGCTAAGCTTATAAGCATAAATTGAGTTCATGAAGCGCAGTAATCCAACAAATCCAGGCATACATAACAATCATAATCAAAAGCCAGAAATCAAACACAAACTAACATGGCTAGAGCTTCAAGTAACCCTAGCCCTAATTACACTGCTCAAACATTATTGAATAAACGAATAACATAATTAAATGCATAAGAAACATAAAACGATAAAAGAATAAATAAACACAAATACTAAAGAATAGCAAGGAGTAGGAAAAAGGGGCTCAAACACTCTTCTTCTCCCAAGCCTCACGTCCTCCTTACGACAAGCTTGAATCGCAAAAGCATAAAACAATTATAAAATGTGGCTAACTATGTATATAAAATGAGTATGAATTTTGACAGAGTTTTGGGACCTAGGAAGGTAAATTCGCCCCCCTACAATAAACCCTAATGCCCCTATTTATAAGAGAATAACTAATCCTCTTAAAAATAGGAGTTTTAAATTCAATTCTATAAGGAAAAGTCTTCCTAAATAATTAAGAAATCTAATTAAAACCTTTCCTACAAGTAAAAGAATTAAAAATAAGAATACAAAAGGAAATAGGACTAAAATCCCTATACAATATGGAGAATAAATGTGGAAGGAACTTGAAATTAACCTAAACAACGCGGAAAATCCGGAATTAAAGCTGCAGAGCCTTCCTATGCAATCTTCTTTCCTTCATAACTTCTTCGTTTCAACTCTGATTTAGGTGATTCTTACGCTCAAATTCTCATAATTCCAAGCTCTATTTGATCTACACATTTCTCCCAAAATATATTATTTTCTCCAATTGCATAGAACGAAATATTAACAAAACACACGTAAAAGGGTATTAAACCATGGATAAAACATGCACAAATTATGACCTATCAATATCTCATTTCTCTCTTTATTTGAAAGACCCGAAACCCACTTCAACCATATTACCATCTACATCCTCTCCATCTTCTCTGTATTGTGAGGGAAGGTGGGAGAGGGAGTGGTGATAGTGATTTGGGTGGTGACTGAGAAGGGAAAAGGATGGAGTTTTGTTGCTAGAACTAGGTTGTGCGAGTCAATTGGGGGAGAAATGGCAATAAATAGCTGCAAGAACCGGTGCTAGGTTGGAGTTGCAGGTTAGCCGAGATATGTCGAGCTTGGTTTGAGAGATTAAGGATTTGATGCTCCATGGGCGTTGGGAAGCGTACAGTTTGGCACAAAGCGCATACAGACTGTATGTTGGGGTTTTAGGTATTGGGGCTACTTCTGCGACGAAGACATTATGTGCGGCTACGAATAGGTTGGGGATTTTGGTATAGTTTTCTTACCCTTTACTTTATCGTTACTTGAGTGCGTATCCCTGATCTAACATGTGTGTTAGGGCATTTTGGGTATTTTGGCCTTATGTGTTAGACATGAGCAGGACACGGACACATGTGTTTTTAGATTTCCATGGCGGGTCCTCTCAGCTTGATATTAGTGTAACAACCCGTACCTTTAGGAAGGGTACAAATGTAATTTTGCAAAAGATTTGTATAAAAGGACGATTTTGCCCTTGTGAATAGTGTGTCAAAAGTTGACTTTTTGATTTACAGGTTTGTTGAGTGTTGACCATTGACCTTGACGTAGCTTAGGACGTCACGAGTCCGTAGACAGGTGGCATGTTCGATTGGGACAATCGGAGAAAAAGTTATGACGTTCGGAAGATTGAGGGCATTACCGTAATTTTGACTAATCGAGGAAAATGTTGACTTTTTAGTGGACTTGTGATTTTCACGTAGACCGAGGACTGTTAGATAGGTCTCGACATCCTGAGTACAACGACAGGCGGCACGCTGTCATCGGACGTTGGACGGAATAGTTATAGGTCTGGAAAGTTTGAGGGCAAAATGGTAATTGTACACCTAGGGGCAATTTGGTCTTTTTCTCTTAGGTCCAATCAGATAGGAACAAGTGGCCTGGGATATTTGTACTGAGGACCATGGAAATTGGACACGTGGTGAGGGCTGGATGGTTCTAGGAAGGCCTAAAATGTACACGGCCACAAATTGTCCAAAATTCAACCGTGCAAATTGGTTTGAGAAACAGAAAACGGAGTGGTGAGGCTGGTGAGTGTGATCGATTCTGTGCGTGTGTGAGAGTCCTGTGATTTGTGAGAGTGACAGAGATAAGAGAGGAAGCTGGTGATCGGAATTTGGGGGTGAGATCGTGCAAGAAACACGGCGGTGGAGAGGCTGAGTTTTAAGGGAAAACAGAGAGATCGTGGACCAGAGGTGGTGGTTGTGCCGTGTTGTGGTTCAATCCAAGCTGAGGAGGAGTTAGGACGACCGCAGAGGACTCTTTGAACACCGTGGTTCACGGCGGTGCAGACGGCGGAGGAGGAATCAAAGGTATGATTCGAATCCCCTGTTTTTCCTATTTCCTTCAATTCGAAAGTCGTGGACTTTGGGCTAGAGTCGAGGGTTTTGGAGGTTAGGGTGAGACTCCTGAAGGTCCCAGGAGTCGTCTGAGTGTGGTGCCGTGACGGGGGAAAGCCTGGGTGGCTGGAGGCCAAAACAGGGAAAACGGGCAGTTTGTTTCAGGGATGAAGACGATGGGTTTTAGGCTTCGATTTCCAAGTTTTAGGACTAGGTTTAGTTGCAGGGAACTGGACGAAGCTTCTGGGATTGGATTGGGCAGAAATGGTGGAAGAATGGATGAGAACCGGTCGCGCCGGTTCAACACAGTTGAACCGAGTGACTCGAGGTAGACGATGCACTGTAGCAGGCGCGTGAGGCCCACGCGCAGCCACTTTGGGCGGCGCGTGGGGGCGGGTGGGGAGGATTCTGAACAATTGTCCAACATGGGTTTTGTTCTAAATGTTCTAAGGAATCTATTGGTGTAATTTTCAGGTTAATCGAACGATGTTACGGGATAGTTCGAGGATTCGGACGGTTTAGGGTTTAAGTTTAAATTACGTATAAATTCCCGAAAATTTGGGGAAATTAGGGTTAGCATATTTGACGTATTTGTGACCCTATTTGGTGCCTATTGACAGGACAGGAAACGCCTGAGACGGTCGAGGAGCGCACGGAGCGCGATTGACACTTTTTGATTCGTGAGTGGACTCTTTCTTTTCTTACGAGCATGCCTAGCTGTTTTTATTTATGTTTTATGATTGTCAATATGTTTTTATGCTTTTAGATGGTGATTATACGTGGTTGATATGTTCACACGTTTTTCGAGACATTTTCGGGTTTTCGCACGTTTTTCGAGAAAAGGCTGAATTTCTGATTTTGATGCTAAACTTTTGGGTTTCCAATATATAGTGTTTCTGATGGTTATAAGTGGATTATGAGATACGATTTTGGTAATCAAGGTTTTGGTTTTAAAATCGGGTTTCGAGAAACGAGATTTGGTTTTAAAGTCGGAAAAAGTGGAATTCCGGATTTGGGTTCGGAATGACGGTTCTGGATACTGGAAGGGCATCAGACCAGTGATTTCAAATTCGAGTTTGGAGATGGATTTAGAATAGGTTTTGGATTGGATTTGCTGGATCTGGATATTGAGTTTAAAGACCCGGATTCTGATTGACGGGGGACGGGCCCTGATTGAGTTTAAAGACTCGGGAGTTTAAAGACTCGAATATTTATGATATTACCCCTGTAGGCCTATTGAGTTTAAAGACTCGGATTACATTTGAGGCCTGGTTGAGTTTAAAGACTCGGATAGACCCAACAGGTTTGATCGGATTTTGATATTTGCAGATTTGGTTTTATGATACGATCTTAGCATACTTATCATACTGTTTTATATTGTGGTTTTCTGGTACTTAGTTAGGTATGCATATTTTAAAACGGAGGGAAAAACCGTATTGTTTTCTTTAAACTGTTTTATTTTTAAATCGTGTTTTAAACCTTTTATTTCTTTAGTCCACTCACACTTTTTGGTTTTAACTTACCCTTCCGCTCGTGGTGATAGCGCTGGGGTGAACGTTGAGGCAGGGACCGAGGCATAGAGCTTACGACGTTCTTCCGTTGCGAGATTAGCCTAGTAGGATTTTTTTCCTGTTTTGTATAAACTATGCTCTGAATTACGGTTGTATTATATTTCTCCCTTATCTGATAGCTATGCTTATGGTTGTGTTGAGGTTATTTGGTACTTTGAGTGTGATTGTTAGACGGGAGCAGGGTTCGTCCCGGATATCGAGGTGATATTTGGGACGGGTCTTGACAATTAGAGTGCTAGGTTGACTTTAGTGGACTTGGATACGTTGGGACGAAAGCCTCCGCAAAGTGAGCCTTTTGACATCCTAGGAGTGAGAATGGGTTAGAGAGTCAGTTTGGATGTGGAATCAGATTACATCTGAGGTTGTTTGTGCCTTGGGATACTTGGACCAGGCGTTGAATACTGTGCTTTAGTGGAGAGGGACTTTGGAGCGTTCGGTTGTTGTGCGAGCTTGAGACTCGAGGCCACGGTTAATTGGCAAGGGGAACCCTAGCAAGATTGATTTCTTGTTTTCTTGGCTAGAGCAAGTTCGATGTGGTCAGGGTACACTCTAGATGAGTGATGATTCTGGATTAGGACTCGAGAGGAGTTGGGATTGCGTGTTGGGTCTCCAGGCGAGTCAAGGTACCGAAAATGGACTCTTGGGTGAGTTGGGGTTTTGGTAAGGGGCCTTGGACGGAGACAATTGAGCCGATGGGTTACTAGCTGGTTACGGCGGTTCATTGTGGGTGTTGCTGATGGTTGGGACATATTTTATGCCAGAGGACTTGGTAGTTGCTAAGTAGGAGCAGGGAAGTTAGACTTTCTTATGTGTTGCACCTGCATGGGTGGTAGGTGATGTCAACAAGTGTCGATGCCCTATGTGAGATTTGAGTTTGGTGGCAGATTGGGCATGTGCCTTTCGAGTGCTGCCATTGGGATTGAAACGGGTTTAGGCGGTGGTTTGTGACGTGGAGAGGCCACGTAGGAGCCCGAGGGGCGGATGCGAACATGACTCCATAG
Source organism: Prinsepia uniflora (assembly GCA_032719365.1). Classification (NCBI taxonomy): domain Eukaryota; kingdom Viridiplantae; phylum Streptophyta; class Magnoliopsida; order Rosales; family Rosaceae; genus Prinsepia; species Prinsepia uniflora. Next base: position 30,583,185 of record CM064866.1, read on the forward strand.
TAGGTTGAGGGGCATGTGTGAGTTTCGGGGACAAAATTCTTGGAGAGGGAAGATTGTAATGATCCGTGGCGGAATTTTCACAAACTTTGAGGTGAATAGATGATTTTACCCTTGAGCAGGTAGATTTTGACTAAAAGTTGACTTTTGACCCGGGAGGTCGGATGAACTTTTACCTTGGACGGTAGCGTAAGACTCGAGATTTCGGTTACGTGGACAAGCGGCATGCCAAGTTTGGAATCCATATGACGATTTTACTGGCCATGGATTATTTTCTACGAATTTTTGGTTACAAGCTTTACGGGACGAGTTGACTTTTGTTATTTTCTGGGCCAAGATATTTTGCCATCCCAGTTCAATAGATGAGTGACACTTGTCACTCACCCATTAATCCTTATCCTCACATCGTGCACATCTCCTTTCTCTCTTTAATTTGAAAGACCCGAAACCTACCCCCCAACCATATTGGGTATTTTGGCCTTGTGTGTCAGACGGGAGGAGGAACTGGACCCACATTTTTTGGGATTTCCAGGTCGGGTCTTGTCATGAATTATATCCACATCAATCCAAACCGTACTCACCCCTACTTATTATAATGAAAATGAGAAAAATTAGATAATGTTGATTGATTTTAAAATTCAGGAGTGTTACAACAATTAAATATTAAGCAAGAATATTTTAAGAATTATGAGAAATTAACCTATTTTTATATTTTTACTCATGCAAAGATATTTTTGGTATTATAAAATTTTAACCAAATGGCCCTTCCCCCTTTATATATTGAATATTAACATGGGAAAAGTGTGATCAATACGAAACCCTAGAGTCGTGTATCACATCCTCTCCGGCTTCAATCAAATGAATATAATAATTCTGTAATTTTGGAACTACAAACACCGATATAATATAATATGATACTACTCAATCAATAATTGTTTCAATAATAAGGGACCGAAAATATTGATTAAATAATATAATGAGTTTTTTTAAGGGATGTTTTATTTTAAAAAGTATCGTGAAAGGGATACAAAAATAGAGATATAATTTCTTATAAATCTCGAATAATTAGAACAATAATAAAATGAAGAGATGGGACAAATAATTAGCATAGTGTTTGGTGAAATATTTTTAGAGAGTGAATAATAAAAAATAAAATAAAAACTATCTTAATTGCCATTACTTTTTAGTTCAACTTAAATGAAATCAATGAATAGAAAAAAAAAATTATAAGTCAACAAAAGGGTATCATTTTGTAACAAAAACTCGGCATTACGTGGATATATATAATTTTTCGAGTAAACGTTACTTTTAGTTCTTGTGATTCACTCAATTTGTCATTTTAGTCGTTACTTTTAGTCTTTGTGATTTACTCAATTTCTCATTTTAATTTATATAATTTCAATTTAACTGATTTTAATCTTATAGTTTCGTATTAATAGAAAATGAAGGACACATCAAAATTTCTTTCCATTATTTAATAAAATATTCTTATACTCTGCTTATTAAAAGATATTTTTCTCATTATAATTATATATCTTTTTTTTGGTGGGGAAACAATTATATTTTTTGTTGTTTAATTTTCCTAATACTTGATGCTTGAAAACCATTTTTTAGATTTAGGTTTGAGTATGAATCAGACAAAAAAAAAAAAACACGAGTACGAAAGTATAAAACACGAGCATGAAAAAAAATGATTAAACGATGCCTAGATTAAATGCAGTTTTATGTGTGTAGAATATCCTTATTTCGTCAATTAATTGAATGAAAATTTGGATGCATTCTTAAATTATTATCGGCATGGAACCACCATATTAAAATTAATTCAATTAAAACTATAGGGACCAAAAGTGACTTTGGTCTTTCTTAAAATGTTAATCTTATTATTATAATTGGCATAAAGTGAAAATTTGATGGATTTTATATTATGGATGAAAGAAATGATAAATATTCATGGACCTAAGGCAAACCCACTTCGTTTTCTAAAATAACTAGCCTCAACACAGACACTCCATGCCTACTAGACGCATTTGGCACGCATATTTATGATTTAATAGTAAATTGGTATATATGTGAGACATCTATTTTTATATCAAGCCACAATATGTGCGACTTTAAATGCATTTAAATTTATTATATACACGTGTATCAATTTAAATTTTTTAATTTAATATATAAAATGTTATTACATATTTTTAATTTTTATATTTTATTTGAAAAAAAAAATAAGAAAAAAATCAATGGAAAGGAATGTTGGTAGTTCTATAGTTGTGGAGTTTGATTTGGTTTGGTAATTGAAAAAAAAGAAAAACGATTTGGATTCCAGTGGTTTCAAAAAAAAAAATTCCAAAATCAAGCGTGGTTTGAATTTTCAAATTCTTTAACTTTTAGCTGGTCAAATTCAAACTAGAGCGCAGAAAACGATTTAAATCTAATTAGTTTTTTATTTCAACGGATTTATGCTCATCCCTAAATATAAGGACATTCTTTCGTTTTTTTTTCTTCGACATACCCACATCCATTTTTTTTTTCTTTCGCTTTTTTTCTTCAACATACCCACATTCTTCCACATACCTACATTCATTTTTTCCGATAAAAAAACCCACATGCATTTTTTTTCCAATTACCAAAGCAAACCAAACTCCACAAATATGCAACTACCAGCATCTCTTTGTTGTGGTTTTTTTTTTGTTTTAAAAATTAAATTAAATCACATTTTTTATATTTAAAAAATACATATTAACATTCATTTTTATAATAAATTTAATTGCATTTAAAATCGAACTTTTGTGTAATGTGATATGCAAATGTCTCACGTATGCATATGTCAATTTACTAGTATGTTATGCAAATGTCTCGCGTATGCATATGTCAATTTACTAGTATGTTAAAAAGTCAGATGTAGTGCGCCAAAAATATTAATATACTTATTTATTTCCATTTGTTAGTTAATATTTTTTCATTTTATAACATGTTAAATAAGTGTTCGTTAAATATCTTTCTTCACATAATCCTTACTCATTTTGTGATACTTCCGAATTTAAATTATATTTAAACATAACTCGTCATATTTTAAAATTTAAAATTTTGAAAATTTTAATTTGTTGATATGTGTGAATAAAATCATAATGTGAATAAATGAAATATTGATGAGAATTGTGGAATTTTGAGAAACTAACATGTTTTGGAGGAATCTTTTAGTGAAATAATTACGTGAAAATTGTATGCCTAAATTGTCTAAACCCATTCAAATCAAACTGTTGATAATTGTTTGAATTAAAACAGTTTCAATTCTTTCTTCTTCTTTTTTTTTAAATTCAAATCTTATCAAAATGTTAAGATTTTTACTATTTGGATTTGGATGATATCCACATCAATCCAAACCGTACTCACCCCTACTTATTATAATGGAAAAAAAAAAAATGAGACAATGTTGATTTATTTTAATATCCAAAACTATTACAACCATTAATATTTATATCTTTTTTATTCCATTATCTATTTGAACCTTTGCCCTTTATATATTAGATTCTCTTTTCTTTAATATTTTCTTTAACTGAGGACTTTTTTGGGTTTATTGAAAATTTAACAAAAATAAAGTTTTGGCTTATACATATTTTACTCGTTAATTGATATGTTTTTATTTTTAATATTTTAATCTCACTTATTCAATTATTTAATTTTGAATAAATTTGTTAAGTAAAAATATTTTAAGAATGATGAGAAATTTAACCTATTTTTATTATTTTTCCTTCATTTATTAATTCATTAATTTTTTGAATTAATTACTCATGCAAAGATATTTTGGGTATTATAAAATTTTAACCAAATGGCCCTCCCCCCTTTATATATCGAATATTTAAGATTGGCAAAGTGTGATCAATACGAAACCCTAGAGTCGTGTATCACATCTTCTCTCTTCAATCCAATGAATATAATAATTCTGTAATTTTGGAACTACAAACACCGATATAATATAATATGATACTATTCAATCAATAATTGTTTCAAACATAAGGGATCGAAAATATTGATTAAATAATATAATAAGTTTTTTTAAGGAATGTTTTATTTAAAAAAGTATCGTGAAAGAGATGCAGGAATAGAGATATAGTTTTTTGCAAATTCTAATCGTGAATAATTAGAACAATAATAAAATTCAAGGGCGGACACATGTTGGGCAAAGAGAGGTCACTTGACCGAGAGGAAAATCGCTCATAGACATTGGAGGTTGACCCTCCTTTCTTAAAAATACTTTCCCTTAGGTGTTCCTGAATGAACTAGATCTAGGTGCGGAAAAATTTAAGAGACCGATGTTGGGGTAGAAGCGATATCGTCATATCGCAGAGATGCGATCTAACATTTTTTAAATTTTGTTTGAAATCGTTATGTAGATTCCATGGAGATGGAGCTGATATGGGTATTATTAGACAAGAAGATGAACACATTGGGATTTTAAAATATCATATTCAATTATTTTAAATTAGCTCCCTCTCTTCTTTACTTTTACTAACTAAGAAATTAAACATTGTTAGATTAAAAGACACATGACACACTTACTATTATTTTTTATTGAAAGCTAAATTCATTGATAAAAGAGGAAGTACAATGCCTAGGGGAAACAACATTGGGGAGCCTCATTAAAACCACACCTTAAAAACTAGCTAATTCAAGAAAAATCTAGTGAGGAAAACGAGTGCTCCACCTCTGCAAATACATCAACATCAAAAATTATCCAGGAACATCAGTGTAACGACTCGGAAATTTGAAAAAGGAAAATTTGGAAAATTTGAAGCAAATGACGATTTTGCCCTTGGTTTCAGGGGCGAAAGTTGACTTTTTGATCCGGACCTTACTTGGACTTTCCGGAAGGACCGTTGGATAGGTCTCGGGACGCTGAATCCGTAGACAGGCGGCATGCGTCAATCGGAGTTCGGACGTAGAAGTTACGGGTCTAGAATTATGAGGGGTATTTTGGTAATTAGTGGTGCAGGGGTAAAAAGGTAATTTGGCTGGGCCATTTGATGAATCAGCTGGGTTGGTGACAAAATTGTGTTGTTGAGTGACACCTGTCACTGAGAAATGGTGCTAGGTTGCAATTGTTGCTGCTTAAAATCGAATAAGGATAAACATATACACATTGATATACATATCCCTTGCTAATCATGGTTGATCAAATTAACTCCATGTAACGACCCGTCTCGAATTCTGGGATTAGTTTAGTGACTAATCATGATTAGTGAGGTTAATCGGTGATTAGTTGGGTGAAATCGGACGAACGATGCAAAATGACCGTTTTGCCCCTAAGAGTGGGTAAAACGTTGACTTTTCATTCTGGCGGTCAAGTGGACTTTGATCGATGCCCGTGACGTAGTTCGTGACGTCACGAGTTCATAGACAGGTGGCACGTTCAATTCCGACATACGAGGAATAAGTTGTGACGTTCGGAAGTTTAAGGGCATTTTGGTAATTTTGATTAGATGGGGCAAATAGTTGACTTTTGGACTAGGAGGTTCGATGGCCAAGGGCCGAGGACCGTTACGTAGATCGGGATGATACGAATCCATAGACAGGCGGCACGCTGAAATCGGACTTCGAACGGGGAAGTTATGGGTCACAGAAGTTTGATTTCACTATGCATGTACTTCGAGACGATGATGACTTGGCTTAATCTGATTGTTCAGATATTTTAAGTAGGACCCATGGATGAGTGACAAGTGTCACTCATTCCATTATTCAATATCCCTAAAAAGGGGATTTCACTAATTAAATAATATTAATTTATTAATTTATATTTTAATCCCTAACAACACTAAATCCTAACCCTCCATCTCATCTCATCACTTGATCCTCACCCTCCATTTCTTCTCTCATCTGATCAAACACGCTCATCTTCTCTGTTTTTCCCACAACCCGCGACACCATCCATTTCTTCTTCTTCTTTCAAAAACAAACACACACCTCACCATCACAAGGACCCTCTGAGCACGTGTATGACCGTGAGGAAGGACTGAGAGACTGGGACGGCGAGCCACGGCTGTGGACGACGGAGGACACGGCGGGGGTGAGTACCCGTGAACCCTTTTAAACTTCAAAATTCGAAAATGAGTTTTAGGGGACGGTTTCAGGTTTCTTTGGATCCTAACACAATCTAGGGACCTAGGGGAGTTGAGAGGAATTGTTTTTGAGGCTTAGGACGACCTGGACTGGATGGTGAACGGAGGTGACAGTCACCAACGCCATGGCCGAGCATGAAGGTATGGATTTTGAGGTTTTTCTTGTGTTATTATTAGCTAAATAGATAAGAAATAGGATTAGGATGAGATTAGAATGAAAATGGGATAAAATGGACCGAAAATGGACCGGATATGGCCTTGAACCGATCCAAACCAGTTCGGCCGGTTCAAACCAGTCGAACCCGGTTCGTCTCTCGGAAAAGACGATGAATAGTACCGTGGGTGGGCTACACGCGCAGTACCTTCCCTGGGCGCGTGGGGGCGCGTGTCCAATCTTTTGGGAATGTGTTCAACACGTGAAATCTTCTATTCGATGTAACGAACATTTTGGGACTGGTTTCATGTCGATCGGATACCGTTTCGATAATGTTCGGGGCATCGGAAGGTTTAGGATCGGGATTAAAAATAGTTAGAAATTCCAGAAAATTACGAGGCCTTAGTGGGAGGTTAATTAAGTAGTTAGTAATGTTCTATTACGATTTGGACAGGTTTGGGAGTCCTGGTGACGGTGATTGGCTCGGGAGAGCCGTATGACACGCAAATCGAGGCGGTAGCTCGGATGGTCTGTGAGTGGACCTTATTTTCTAAATTGGTGCATGCATAAATGTTTATTATACGTTTTAAATACTTGTTTGTGATGCCATGAGTGCATTTGGATGTGTGGTTACGTATTGGCACGTATTTCGAGGTTACGACCCTATACGGTGCCAATACGGGTTTGTATGTCATTATTGGTCTAAATGAAATGGTTTTGGATTTCCAAAAGGATAAACTCGGGTATGAGACCCAGTTGGTTTTATCTTGGGCATATGACCATATTGATGACCTACGCGTCTGAACCGTGGTCGCGGCGAGTGCTATGTGCACGGCGACGGACGATACGACGCTCGCCTCCAGTTTGGGATGTGTTCCTTCCGGAGAGGTCACGATGCACGATCTGTGGTCGGGTAGCCGATGGAGGCTCGACTTCAGAGTGCTGACGGTTCAGGATATCGATCGTTGATGGGTGCACCATGATCTTGTGGTGGTCGCGTTGGTTAATATGTTCACGGTGACATACTAGGATTGAGGGCGGTCCTGGATGGATGGTTGCACGCATCACTACGATCGGAGTCGTGACTGACCCTTAGATATCATGCACGATGCCCAGCTGATGTCATATGTTCGGGCACGAGACCTAGGTTTTTTACATTGATGATTTCGGGTCAGGGACCCTAGATGGATTTCCAAGTTTATGGCGGTTTATAGCAACCGACATGAACCCTGGAAAGGTTATTGTGGTACATGACGGTTTATGGGAACCGGGTATGAACCCTTAAATGAATGTTATAGATCATGACGGTTCAGGGGGACCGGGCATGAATGTTTATGTTATGTATATATATGTATGTATGTTCATATACCTTCCTTTACTTCTATTATCTCCTCCGGGGAAGGTCGTTGGCCTGGGTGGACCCCGGAGTAGTCACGTAGCATCGACTGAGTGGAGTCGCCCCCCCGTTGGGTGCCTTACTCTCAGGAAGGCTTGGATCGTAACCTCAGGACCAGTCACTGGTCTACGGACATTGACCTTGGACTCTGAGAGACTTGGGTTTGAGACCCCGGGTAGCACGCACGTAGCTTTGGAAACCGTGACAGGATTGGTTGTTTGAATTATATGTATATATGATGTATATGATATATGGTTATGAGATATGATATGTGATATGCACAGGTTTTGGGCAGTGGCCCGTGTACGTGGCTTCATTATGGTTTTGGGCTAAGTCCCACATGGATTTGGGCAATGGCCCCTATGGTTTGGTATCTTTATGGATTTGGGCAGTGGCCCGTGTATTCGGTTTCATTTATGATTTTGGGCTAAGGCCCTAATGAACGGTTTGATAAATTTTTTTCGAATGTATGCATGCTTTTTAGTGAAGGGTACAAATGTCTTCGTTAAAATGTTTTTATAAACTGGTTGTTTTGTCCACTCACAGCTTTTAATGTTTTGACCGCCCTTCAAGTTGACAGTGGATGTGGACTGTAGCAGAGATCGAGATATCACATACCTCCTCCGGATCCTGGCGTACTCTGATAGCCCGAGAGGGCAAAGGTTGGAAATATCCCTTGTCTGACATTTCATGTCATACGGGAGCAGGGTCGTTCCTCGTTAATCCCGAAGGGATTGGGACAGGTCCTGTCAGCGTGGTATCAGAGCATAGGAATGCTTATCAGAGCTTCAGTTAGCTCATATCAGAGCGGGGGATTGTCTCTATTCGAGCAACTGGGTAGCTCTTGGAGTAATGCGCAGGTCGAGGATGTGATATCTCAATGGGCTACAGTTCGTTATCAACCTGATAGTTAGGATGCCGGTACGATAGTTAGTAGGATTGAATCATGGAATGTTTTGGTTTGGCATTCGATGTCAGGGTTCCCATGGTTTTGTCGTGGATGACGGTGTGGGACCCTATGAAGGATTAACGTAATGGTACTTTTGAGTGTGATCGTGGAACCTTAAGGTAGGTGTATGGTTCGGAAAGGTAAGTTGGCGAGTGGTCTCGACTCCGATGAGACCGTTGTTCGGTCTAGTCATGTCATCTTAGTGTTGGGACTGCACTCTGCAGCCGAGGTTGTACTTATCGGTTAGACCTAGTTGGTTGTCGTGCTACATTAGTTGTGATGGATTATTGATACAACTAAGGTCATGGACGACCTGGTAGACGACATTTGGTTTAGTCGAGTTACGACTGGTTAGAGTTTGGTTGGACAGGTTACCAGGGTTGGTACTTGTCGATGGAATCCCAGAGTGGGGATACGGAGTAGTTGGTACAAGGGGTTGATTCCGTTGGATGCGGAGTCTCGATAGCAATGTCTGGTGGTTAGGTCTGCACGAGTCTGTGGCAGGCACTACTACCGAGAGTGGTTGTAGTTATGTTTGTTGGGAATCGGGGACGTTCGGGGAACGTTTCCTTTTCTCGTATGAGTTGTCAGGGTGACCGTACCCAGAGTTGTTGGGTACAAGGGAGACAGAGTTTCTCCAAAACAAGTAGAGGTACGGGATCGTCGTTCGGTATGAGTGGAGATCCAGGGTTTTCTGTTTCGCACACCGTGTGGGTAGGTGTTGATACTAATGTTGGTGTTAGTGTGCTGGTGCTGGTGTTGGTACTGGTACTGGTATCGGTGATTGTGATGACGATGAGTTACGAGTCGAGATGTGACTCCATCGAGGTGGGCATATGTTCAGTATCTATGGTTCGGGAGTGGATCACGGATAGTGATGGATTGGATTGGATCCAACGGTAGTTCAGACGTAAGGATTGATCTGTCGCGGGGTTTAGCGACTAGTTGGTCAGTGTTGGCCAGAGTTGGTCAAATATGGTGGTATGCAGAGATTTGTCTGAGGAGTCTGTTGTGACTTTTCAGTCGAACGGTTCATCAGATTAGGATGAATTGACATCCTTTTGGATGTACAAATACAGTCGTAAATGGGCATGTGTCCGTAAATAGTCAAAAAGGGGACACGTGGTTGATGTCCGAGTGTGGCATGGTTCCGATATAGTTGGAACTTCGAAATCGGGAGAGGTTGTGATTGAGGTGACACGAGGAATGCGTGTATTTCGCATTGGTAATGGGTATTTCGAAGTCATTTTGGGTGACTTCTTAGGTTCTGCCATGGCAGATGATGGCAGATAATGGTAGATGGTGGTTGTATCACCAGTACATTGGTCGTGTATTGGTTGGTGGACCCGGGATTTATCTTGGGTCATCAGGAGGAATTGAGTATATCGAAGTTAAGTGACTGAGATTTCTCATTCTCTACTTGGTGGCAGACGATGTTGGTTTACATGACGTGGTGAATGCAATGAGTTTTGTTTGTATTCACATAGGCTCAATTTTGATGTCATGGTTTTGGAGTCATTTTCTTGTATCATCCTTGATTCTTCTTGGGTGAAATTCCAAGGATCGATACGAGGTAATTGGAGAGAACCCACAGTCTCGACGTGTCTCGTCGTTGACTAATCTGTATAGATGTGGGAATTGGTTGACGAACGATCTGACAGTATGCAGATTCGTTAAGGGTGTAAGACCTTATGGTTTGGAATCTGGTAGTTAACTGTGTGGATCCAGCTAGGATTCGCAATGTGGATCAGGATCGTGATGTCTATGGTCGCGTGACGTAGTGACGGATCTAGATTGTGATCTGATAATCTAGATATGTGGAGAGTTTATCACTCTTACTTGGATGTTTCAGTTGAGGATATTGGGACTGAACTTCTTTTCGAGGTAAATCCCATATGGTGTATTACTCGGGCTAGTAAATGTCCGACGAGGTCAGATTTTGTCAGCCTTAGAGATGTACGGATATTGTGATTGGCTTCCCTATGAAGTCAATCGATTGTATTGTGGTAATCGTTTGAGCAAGTAACTGATAGATTCAGAATTGGTGGGTCTCGGTAGACGAGAACGAGATTTCGAGTTTTGGAATCGGATTTCAGGATGACGATTCAGGATTCCATTTTGGAACTTGAAAGTGGATTTCTGGATTTGGGTTCGGAATGGTTATTCCAAATGCTAGCTTACGGAATAATGATTTCGGATTCGGATTTGGAATTGGATGTTGAGTTGGAGTTTGGATTTGTCTAGTACTGATTGGACAGATGGACTTCAAAAATTGAAACGTGGTTGGCTATGACCTAGGGGGTTGTAGTCTGATTGTTGGATAGATGTATGTACCTTGTACGTTGTTCGAGGTATGATACCGGGTAGACTTATGGTGTCTGGTGACGGTATATTGGATATACCAGTGGTACGTTGGTGAGCGTGTTGGTAGTCGGCTTAGTTCTGATACCATTGGATTAGTTGAGGTTGTGAACTGGACATTGGATACTGTCCACTGGGTCATGGTATTTCTGATGGGTCCAGTCACACACAGAGCGAGTGTTTTGTTGGTAATTGTGTACTCAGGTTGAGAGAATTGGTGGTTAGTGTAACCACAAGTGGGTATAGTTATAGTTTTCGACTGGCGACTGTCAAGTGGCGGCAGTTTGTCGGATGTTTCAACGTGGATAGTTGTGTGAGGTCTGATGACTCTCAGTGGGAGTAGACGCCAGGATATAGTGGTGATTGAGAAAGGAACCGTCGAGTTATTGTGTCAACGAAATGGTAGATTTGACAAGTGGTGTCAATTCAGAACGTGTGGTTTCTGTCATTCGACGTGGTCGAGTGTTGTCGATGTGACGTGAGTATTAGTGGAACGTCTGGGTACGAATAAGTTTTGTGTTGACTAGTGGGTGTACGAGTGTACACATGTCGTGAGATAGAATTATTTCCACGAGCTGGTTGTGGAACCAGGGTATTTGGAAATTCTAGAACGAAACTAATTAAGGAGGGAAGAAAGGTTGGAATTAGATCGGTTGGAATTTCGAGGACGAAATTAGTTAAGGAGGGAAGGTTGTAACGACCCATCCCAAATTCCGGGATTAGTTTAGTGACTAATCACGATTAGTGAGGTTAATCGGTGATTAGTTGGGCGAAATCGGACGAACGATGCAAAATGACCGTTTGGCCCCTAGGCGTGGGTAAAACGTTGACTTTTCATTCTAGCTGTCAAATGGACTTTTACTGATGACCGTGACGTAGTTCGTGACGTCACGAGTTCATAGACAGGTGGCACGTTCAATTCCGACATACGAGGAAAAAGTTGTGACGTTTGGAAGTTTAAGGGCATTTTGGTAATTTTGATTAGATGGGGTAAATAGTTGACTTTTAGACTGGGAGGTCCAATGGTGGAGGGTAGAGGACCGTTATGTAGATTGGGATGATACGAATCCATAGACAGGCGGCACGCTGAAATCGGACTTCGAAAAGGGAAGTTATGGGTCACGGAAGTTCGATTTCACTATGCACATACTTCGAGACGATGATGACTTGGCTTAATCTGATTGTTCAGATATTTTGAGTGGGACCCATGGATGAGTGACAAGTGTCACTCATCCCATTGGTCAATATCCCTAAAAAGGGGATCTCACTAATTAAATAATATTAATTTATTAATTTATATTTTAATCCCTAACAACACTAAATCCTAACCCTCCATCTCATCTCATCACTTGATCCTCACCCTCCATTTCTTCTCTCATCTGATCAAACACCCTCATCTTCTCTGTTTTTCCCACAACCCACGACACCATCCATTTCTTCTTCTTCTTACAAAAACAAACACACACCTCACCAGCACAAGGACCCTCTAAGTACGTGTATGACTGTGAGGAAGGACTGAGACTGGGACGGTGAGCCACGGCTGTGGACGACGGTGGACACGGCGGGGGTGAGTACCCGTGAACCCTTTTAAACTTCAAAATTCGAAAATGAGTTTTAGGGGACGGTTTCGAGTTTCTTTGGATGCTAACACTGACATGACCCATCCCAACTGGACCTCGATAACCGTACCCGGTCCTGCTCCCGCCTGACAAGTCAACTGAAGTCCCGAAACTATCCTTCAGCGCCTATCAGACAAGGGATAACTACGCTGATTTCCGCTCATGCCTCCGCCTCGTGATCAGCCCCGAACGTTGTGCCACGGCCTGGAGGGTCATCAAAACAGAAAAGGTGTGAGTGGACAAAAATAATATCATTTGAAATACGTTTGAAACACATCATTTACCCTCCAGTTTATCAAACCATGCATGCATAGGGAAAAACATATAAATGACAATCACCGGCTTTCCAGCCAACCTACATAAAGAGTCAAATCCCGGCTCTCAGGCCAAAACATAGGAACACATCATCACCTGGCTACACAGACCAGAACTCGTACTCAATACCAGTACGTAATCATAATCAACATCAAACAATACAACCACGAGTGTACAATCCATTACTCAATCAATCAATCTGCACTATTCACAAGTGCACAAACCATCACACTGTCACATCTGCATTACGCGTAGGTCAACCTCGGGAACTGCACTCAGGCACCATCCGAGTCATATCCATCATGTCTGAGAACTGCACACGCATCCTCTAGACGTCTCCGGGAACTGCACTCACGCAACATCCGAGTCATATCCATCATGTCTGGGAACTATACACGCATCCTCTAGACGTCTCCGGGAACTGCACTCACGCAACATCCGAGTCACGTCTAGGCACTGCACTCGCATCATCCAGAACACGATCCAGTATCTGGTATCAACAATCACAAACACAATCCATACCACAACACATATCAATCGTATCCATGACCTCAAATCAAGTCATAAGCATTCTCGACAGAGTTTCAAACTCAAATACCAATTATATGTAAATCCGTGAAATTACAACGAAATCATTTAAAATAATCCAGAAATCATCCTTGACTCACCAAATATGTCAAACCATCCTTTTAAAACCTTTTTGACTCTGAGCATAGCCCAAAATACCATTTGCACATTTCCTCGAAAAACCTGTCGAAAGACCGATTAAAATATTCATTAAATCACACCTAATCATGCCACATCATCAAGACATCAATGCAATTCAACTCACGCAATCAAGCAATAATGTCTGACAGTTAACTATGCATGCATCATGGTTTATAAAACAAACGTCCACTCACACACCGTCCAAACCGCTCGCTTCCCGAGCTGCACCCTTTTTCGTAATTTCCGACACTTTCCAGGAATCTCGAAGCCTGTCCAAAATCATTATATAGGGTTACTAACAAGTCAATTTACATCATATCAATTTCTCATAATTTTCCGGGAATTTAATATTATTTAAAAATATAACTTAAACCGTCGGACCCGCGAAACATTATCGAGAAGGTGTCCGATCGACTCGAAACCAATTTTAAAATGTCCGTTACATTACATAGAGTAAAACACGTGTTGAAACCTTCCTCAAAAAACCCACCACGCGCCCTCACGCGCCGCCGCAAGCGGCTGTGCGTGAGTCCACGCACCGTGAACAGTAACCCTGAACAGTCATCCCTTCCACCCGTTTACCTGGTAAACGGAGCCTACGACCCGCGATCAGACCCGGTCCGTTCTCCACCAATTCGAACTCAATTTCACCGTTTCTTTTACTCAGTTTCATCCATTCTACATCTATTTTGGCTCTGTTACCTCAATTTGATGAAACCATGCCCTAAAACCCACGACTCAACCTCGAAACCCGACGAGTTCTAACTCGGGTTCTACCCAAATTCCACACTGTTTCGTTCAATTGATTGCACAGGAAGTATCTTATATTCATTTAAACATTGTTGTGAGATCAATTTCAAGGTTTCTTACCACCAAGTAATCGAACCCAAGCACCCAATTTCAAAGAAATCGCAGAGTATGTTCTTCGTCAATTCACCATCAATTTTCGTTCCAGTTGATGTGGTTCGCTTCGTTTAGCTCCCAGAAGATTAATTTGCAAGTCAATTTCGATCAAAACCGCCTAAGAATTCAAATTCGAGATTTATGCTTGTAGGTTATTTTTCGGGTATTTTCAGTACAAAAATAAGGGTTTTCTTTGTTTCCTTTTCGGTTTTTCTCTCCAATTTATCACTCCTTGCTTACTCAATTTCACTGGTTGCTTTGTTCTACTGAGAATCGATCAAGATGAAGGGAGGATGTGTTATTGGTGTTCTCTGTTCTTAGTTGGGTGTTTTCAATACAGTGCTAATTATGCAACAGCAACAAATATTTTATGAAATTAATGGTACACAAAGGCACCCAAGTGCCACTAATGCTTATTACCAAGTGACACATGTCACTTCACCCAGCCCCTGAGTCATTTAGTTGGCTGATTCAGCCAAGTTCACCATTTAATCAATCCCATTACCTAAAATTATCATTTTACCCTTTAAGTCACAAATGACCAAAATGCCCCTACACTTCACAACCCCGTAACTTTTTCGTTCGGACTCAAATTGACGCATGCCGCCTGTCTACGGATTCAGCGTCCCGAGACCTATCCAACGGTACTTCCGGAAAGTCCAAACAATATCCCGATCAAAAAGTCAACAAGTGGCCCCTTTTGACCAATTTACCAAATTACCCTCAAACATCCGCACGTCATAACTTTTTCCTCAAATGTCGAAATCGGGCGTGCCACCTATCTATGAACTCGTGACGTCCGGAACTACGTCACAGTCATCGGTCCAAGTCCGTTCGACCGCTCGAATGAAAAGTCAACCATTCGCCCAATTCCAAGGGCAAAATCGTCCTTTTTCCTCAAATTTTCAAATTTTTCACTTTTCGAATTTTCGGGGCGTTACAACCTTCCTGTCACGACCCGGCCCATCTGACACAATATTATCCACTTTGGGTCCAGCCCTCACGGTTTTATTTTCGGGAGCTCACGTGTAACTTCCCAATAGGTCACCCATCATGGAATTGCACCAGCCTCAACTCGCTTAACTTTGGGGTTCCAATCCCCCCCAAAGCCACTGAGCTCCCAAAACGCCTTGTGTTAGATAGATACGTTCCCACACATATAAGGTACTTCACCTTTCCCTCCCCGAGCGATGTGGGATCGTTCACCGATCTTACCTTTCCAAGCTCACGGGTCTTGCTCACCGTTCTTGCTTCTCAAGCTCACGGGTCTTACTCACCGTTCTTGCTTCCAAGACCGGGTCTTACAATCCACCCCCCCCCCCCCCCCTTGGGGCCCAGCGTCCTCTCTGGCACACTTCGGGTCAGGGTCTGGCTCTGATACCATTTTGTCACGACCCGGCCCATCTGACACAATATTGTCCGCTTTGGGTCCAGCCCTCACGGTTTTATTTTCGGGAGCTCACGTGCAACTTCCCAGTAGGTCACCCATCATGGAATTGCACCAGCCTCAACTCGCTTAACTTTGGGGTTCCAATCCTCCCCAAAGCCACTGAACTCCCAAAAGGCCTTGTGTTAGATAGATACGTTCCCACACATATAAGGTACTTCACCTTTCCCTCCCCGAGCGATGTGGGATCGTTCACCGATCTTATCTTTCCAAGCTCACGGGTCTTGCTCACCGTTCTTGCTTCTCAAGCTCACGGGTCTTGCTCACCGTTCTTGCTTCCAAGACCGGGTCTTACAATCCACCCCCCTTGGGGCCCAGCGTCCTCGCTGGCACACTTCCGGTCAGGGTCTGGCTCTGATACCATTCTGTCACGACCCGGCCCATCTGACACAATATTGTCCGCTTTGGGTCCAGCCCTCACGGTTCTATTTTCGGGAGCTCACCTGTAACTTCCCAGTAGGTCACCCATCATGGAATTGCACCAGCCTCAACTAGCTTAACTTTGGGGTTCCAATCCCCCCCAAAGCCACTGAGCTCCCAAAAGGCCTTGTGTTAGATAGGTACGTTCCCACACATATAAGGTACTTCACCTTTCCCTCCCTGAGCGATGTGGGATCGTTCACCGATCTTACCTTTCCAAGCTCACGGGTCTTGCTCACCGTTCTTGCTTCTCAAGCTCACGGGTCTTGCTCACCGTTCTTGCTTTCAAGACCGGGTCTTACAAACAAAATCTAGGGACCTAGGGGAGTTGAGAGGGATTGTTTTCGAGGCTTAGGACGACCTAGACTGGACGGTGAACGGAGGTGACAGTCACCACCGCCATGGCTGAGCATGAAGATATAGATTTTGAGGTTTTTCTTGTGTTTTTATTAACTAAATAGATAAGAAATAGGATTAGGATGAGATTAGAATGAAAATGGGATAAAATGGACCGAAAATGGACCAGATATGGCCTTGAACTGGTCCAAACCAGTTCGGCGGGTTCAAACTAGTCGAACCCGGTTTGTCTCTCGGAGAAGACGATGAATAGTAATGTGGGTGGGCTACAAGCGCAGTACCTTCCCTTGGCGCGTGGGGGCGCGTGTCCAATCTTTTGGGAATGTGTTCAACACGTGAAATCTTATATTCGATGTAACAAACATTTTGGGACTGGTTTTGTGTCGATCGGATACTGTTTCGATAATGTTCGGCGCATCGGAAGGTTTAGGGTCGGGATTAAAAATAGTTAGAAATTCCAGAAAATTACGAGGCCTTAGTGGGAGGTTAATTAAGTAGTTAGTAACGTTGTAACGACCCGAACCGAAAATAATAATATTTTAATGTAAAAAGACTGTTTTACCCTTAGGGGGAAACTTTGACTTTTTCTCGGGAAATAATTCGGACTTTGACCCATGACTATGACGTAGATCGGGACGTCACGAATCCGTAGACAGGCGGCACGCCGAAATCGGAGTTCGTATGAAGAAGTTATGGTCAAGGAAGCATTTTAGCGGAACTTACGAACCGAGAACAACGGAATAAAATATTAATTAATTACGGGAATCTGTGCCAAATTAATATTTAAATCGAACCGATGGATTGGTGACAAGTGTCACCCATCCAAAGCCTTACTATTCCAATAAAGCACCTACTACTATTTAATCCATTTTAATATTCATTATTTTTCCCTCCAATTAACCCTAGCCTTTGGATCTGCTGCTCAAATGCATCTTGGCCCTTCATTTTGTCTGATTTTTCTGATTCATGCACGTTCTCACCTCTCTGTTTTCTGCTTTGCTTACAAACACACACAAACACATCCATTCCCCCTTCACAAACCCGTGCATTCTTCCCCTTTTCTCTCAAACCAGGCGATCGAACCAGCCCCTCTCACACCACCACCCGATCACCAGCAGCACCACCATCATCTACTCATCATCCCCGAGCATCACCGGCAGCCACCACCCCATTTCCCAGCCCTGAAAATCCCGTCCAAAACACGACCCGAAAACCTCAAGGAAACCGGTCCAGGAAGCAAACCTCCATAACCACCTCATCTCGACGCGGGAGGAGCTCCAGTCTGCACCGTGGGGATCCTAGGAGCCTAACTGGACGACGGCGAGGGCCACGGCGGCGTGATGGCGGCGGTAAGACCCAAAACCCGATAAGCCCGTTTTCCTTCCCTGTTCGACCCGATCGTGTTTAATGCTTAGAAATGGATTGTTAGGTGATAGACATGTCCTAGGGTGAGTGACGAGTCGTTTGGGACCGGGTTGGACGACGGAGACGCCGTGGATCACCGGAGACGACAACCGGACCGTTACCGTGAGTTTCAGAGATATTCTGGTGAGTTTTCTTCCACTTTCTTCTTGTTTTGAGGTTGTAGAACCATAGGACAGACCTAGACGATCCCATAGGGATCAACCCCGTCGAAAATGGTGGCCGGAATCGTGTGATGGAATCGGGTCAAACCGTGGGTCGACGGCGACCCGGTTCCAGTCAAACGGGTCGACCCGGTACTGTAGCATGATGACGTCATCATGCTGACGCCACTTCTGACGTCATGATGACGTCATCCTGTCAGATGTTGTCAGACCAGGGACCAATCAGAACGTGCCACGTGTCACCTGACAAGTGTCAGTGATGACGTCATGCTGACGTCAGCATGACGTCACTGCTGACGTCAGCGGTACTGTAGCAGCGTTGACCCACGCGTTGACCAGGCGCGTGGGGGCGCGTGTGAACAGTAATTTTGGTGGGGCCAGTACCATTTTCAAGGTTTCGACGATACGGATCCAATGGCGGTGGTTTCGTGTCGATCGGAGATCGTTAAGTTGGTCAAAAGGGGGTTTGAAGCACCGGGAATAGTGCCCGGGACGCGTTTTTGAGGCGGATCTGTTCTAGGGTCTTGGTATTGATATTGTAGGGTCCTTAAGTAACCCTCAGGAATAATAATACAGGTTTATAGAGATCGTTGAGCAGCAAGGACCGAGTGTGAGTGGGCTGTTTGATTTATAAAAGGCTTGCATGCATAAACTGTTTTACTATTTCCACTGATGAGTCTTATGAACTGTTTATATATGTTATTACGATGTTTTGGGCATGAGACCCGTCTGGATTATATGTGGATTTTGTTTGGGATGTCCAGGGGACATAGGGTAAACTATACTGTTATTGTACTGTACTTTCCTACCTGTGTATATTGTCTCCTCCAGGGAGGGTCGTTGGCCTGGGTGGACCCTGGAGTAGTCACGGGGCTCTGACTGAGTGGAGTTGACCCCCGTTGGGCTGCTTACTCTCAGGAAGGCATGTTCATATACCTCGGGCAGTGACCGGGATATCGGGAGCTGATGTACCTAGAGAGTCTCGGGTGTGAGACCCTGAGTGGCAACGCGTAGCCTTAGAACCGTGACATCATTTGGGTTGGGTTTTTACAGTGCACTGATATGTTAGTTTCACCTTACGATTATTATTGTCGTTCATTGGTTTATAATATTATGTTTTCACTGCATGCAAGATTTGGAAAACGGAGGGGTAAAACCTTATGATTATTTTATTATTAAATTGATTTCTAAACTGTTATTTTTGGCCCACTCACCCTTGTTTTACTGACCCCTCCAGACCCAGACACGGCCATAGAGGAGGAGGATCCGGAGGAGGAGGCAGAGGTTTAGTTTGCCTAGCTGTGCACCTGTACACCCACTTGTGGGTAGGTTGAGCACCGAATAAATGTACTCTGACTAGTGTGCTCACATGTTGTATTTTACTTTCCCTTGTCTGACAGTATCACTTTAAACACTGTGTTTGTACATTATCTATCTATGTGAGTCTTCGGTTTTTATTTAAGGGTACTTTTGGTGTGTTTAGAGTCATTGTCAGACGGGAGCGGGTCACGTCCCCGGGTGGTCCCAGGTGGGATTGGGACGGGTCCTGTCAGCTTGGTATCAGAGCATTAGGATTAGTAGTCAGAGTACTAGGTTAGCGGTTTGTACTTTGTACATGGTCGCTTTCGATGTCTTTTAACCTGTTTGCCTCTTCACAGTTGGATATGCCTCCCCGACGTGAACCCCGTGCACGTGTTGACGAGGGCAATGGAGGAAATGGAGACACTGCGAGCATTGAGCGGGCTCAGCGCCTGGGTGCTACGCACTTCAGTGGGGGAACCGACCCTGAGGAAGCACACCAGTGGATTGACCGCTGGGAGAGGATTTTCGAGGTCATGCACTGTCCTCCGGAGGAGCGTGTCATACTGGCGACTTTCCTACTGGATGGGAGCGCCTATCGATGGTGGCACAACCTTGTTTTGGCCGGCTGGACTGTTCACACCATCCCATGGGAGACCTTCCGAGAGCGGTTTCTCAACCAGTTCTATCCGCGGTCGTTCCGCAACGCCCGTGAGGCGGAGTTTCTGCAACTCCGGCAGGGGGATCAGACTGTAGCAGAGTACGAGGAGACCTTCCTGATGTTGTCTCGCTTTGCTGAGAACTTCGTGATCACCGAGGCAGACCGATGTCGCAGATTTGAGTGGGGCCTGCGACCTGAGATTCAGGCGATGGTGACTGCAACACCCTTTGCTTCCATGAGGGATCTGACTGATGCGGCGACCAGGGTTGAGAACAGTATCCTGGCTCGTCAGCGAGCTGAGGGGGAGACTCGGCGACGTGATCGCCCACACTTGGGATTTTCGGGCCGTCGTGGCTCGAAGGGAGGACATTCTGGTGGATCTTCGTCTTCTGGCAGCCGAGGACGTTCTGGTCAGTTCAGGAGTCCTCAGAGGTCTGGACAGCGTTCTGGAGCTTGGCAGCGATCTTACTCACCGATGAGCATCTCACCGGGAGGATACTCGGGTCGACCTAGGGAGGTCACATGCTTCGCTTCTAGGGAGCCGGGGCATTATGCTTCTGAGTGTCCACTGATTCGCGGCAGTACTGCGCCAGCGCAGAGCACAGCATCCCAGACTGACAGCAGCCGGACACGCGGTGTTGTGCGTGGCCGTGATCGAGGGGCTAGAGGACGGGGACGACCTGCAGAGTCTATGGCTCGTGTTTATGCTGTTACCCAGCAGCAGGCCAGATCCATTCCGGGAGTGTTGACAGGTACTGTACATATTTATGTCATAGTTGTTCGTGCATTGATGGATTCGGGGGCAACTCATTCTTTTATTTCACCACGTTGTGCGAGTCTGTTGGGCCGTGAGGTGACCCCACTTGAGCACGAGATGGGA
Source organism: Prinsepia uniflora (assembly GCA_032719365.1). Lineage (NCBI taxonomy): Eukaryota > Viridiplantae > Streptophyta > Magnoliopsida > Rosales > Rosaceae > Prinsepia > Prinsepia uniflora. The sequence goes on from CM064866.1 coordinate 30,604,350, forward strand.
GTGGGGACACCGATGGGTGTGACCTACCGGGTGAACCAGGAGATACGAGCTTGTCCTGTGGAGATTGAGGGAGTCGAATTTCCGGCAGACTTAATCCTGATGAATGTTCACGATTTCGATGTGATACTTGGAGTCGATTGGTTGTCGGAGTATAATTCACTCATCGACTGTAGTAACATTCGGTTAACTTTGAGAGGTCCAGGATTACCGGAAGTGATATTCCAGGGAGAGTGTGGAGACGCATCACCCAAGGTAATATCTGCACTCACAGCTACTAAACTCTTACAGAAGGGGTGTCAGGGTTATCTTGCATATGTGGTAGAGTCTACGGATGAATCTTTGCGTGATGTCTTTCCAGGAGATTTACCTGGATTACCACCACCCAGGGAGATCGACTTTACGATCGAGTTACTCCCCGGGACTTGACCGATTTCACAAGCACCGTATCGTATGGCACCGGCGGAGCTACGGGAATTGAAAATCCAATTACAGGAATTGGTGGATCTAGGGTTTATCCGACCCAGTACATCACCATGGGGGGCGCCGGTCTTATTTGTGAAGAAGAAGGAGGGTAGTTTACGGTTGTGTGTGGATTATCGGCAGTTGAACAAGGCTACGGTAAGGAATCAGTATCCCTTACCCAGGATCGATGATTTGTTCGATCAGTTACGAGGAGCGCGATATTTCTCCAAGATAGATCTGAGGTCAGGATACCATCAACTGAGAATAGCCGAGGGGGATGTTCAGAAAACAGCTTTTCGAACGAGGTATGGGCATTATGAGTTCTTGGTGATGCCCTTTGGATTGACGAATGCACCAGCGGCATTCATGGACTTGATGAATCGAGTCTTTCGAGCATACTTGGATAAATTTGTGATAGTGTTTATCGACGACATCTTGGTGTATTCCAAGAGTGTCAGGGCTCATGAGGAACACTTACGAAGGGTATTGGGTAAACTACGACAGGAGCAGCTGTATGCTAAGTTAAGCAAGTGTCAGTTTTGGCTAAATAGTATTGGATTCTTACGTCACATTATATCACCCGAGGGGATAAGTGTGGATCCTCAGAAAACGGAGGCTGTGACGAATTGGCCAAGACCGACCACGGTGACGGAAGTGCGAAGTTTTGTTGGGTTAGCAGGCTACTATCGGAGATTCGTAGAGGGTTTCTCCTAGATTGCCTCACCAATGACTCGGTTAACCCGGAAAGGGGTGAAGTTCGTATGGGACGATCTGTGTGAACAGAGTTTTCAGGAATTAAAGTTCCGATTAACCACTGCACCTGTCCTTGCATTACCGGACAGTAGTGGGGAGTTCGTGGTATATAGTGATGCATCGCTGCAGGGTTTGGGTTGTGTATTGATGCAGAATGGAAAAGTGATTGCTTACGCATCCCGGCAGCTGAAGACGCACGAGTTGAACTACCCTACTCATGATTTGGAATTGGCAGCGGTGGTTCATGCTCTAAAAATCTGGAGACATCATTTGTTCGGTGTGACATGCCGAATATTCACCGATCACCAGAGTCTTAAACATTTGTTCACTCAGAAGGAACTCAACATGAGACAGCGGAGATGGTTGGAGTTGTTGAAGGATTATGATTGTACCATCGAGTACCATCCTGGCAAGGCGAATGTTGTAGCTGATGCACTTAGCAGGAAGTCGGCGGGATCAGTTGCACATTTGAGATTGGTGTATCTTCCTTTGCTAGTGGAACTCCGGAAGAGCGGAGTTATGTTAGGGATGGACGATCAGGGAGCCTTGTTGGCTAGCTTTCATGTGCGACCCGTGTTGGTCGACAGGATCATCGAGGCTCAACTACAGGACCAGATACTTTGTGATTACAGGAACGAGGTTGAATCCGGACAGAGACAAGATTTCTCCGTCAGGGGCGATGGAGCATTAGTAAAGCTTGGGAGATTGTGTGTACCTGCGGTACCAGAGTTGAGGAGAGAGATTTTAGACGAGGCCCACAGTTCGGCCTATGCTATGCATCCAGGAGGGACAAAGATGTAGCGTACCCTCCGGGACTATTATTGGTGGCCAGGGATGAAGAGGGAGATAGCTGAGTTTGTCAGCAAATGTTTGATCTGTCAGCAGGTCAAAGCAGAACGACAGCGTCCGTATGGGGCTATGCAGCCACTTCCAATTCCACAATGGAAGTGGGATCATATTACAATGGACTTTGTCTTCAAGTTACCGAAGACAAGGAGTGGAGTTGATGGAGTCTGGGTAGTAGTGGACCGGTTGACTAAATCAGCACATTTTCTGCCTGTACGTGAGACGTACAAGCTCAACCGTTTGGCCCAGTTATTCATTAATGAGATCATCCGACTACACGGTACCCCAGAGTCGATCGTGTCGGATCGGGATCCGCGTTTCACATCCAGATTTTGGAGGAGTCTGTAAACTGCCTTAGGTACGAAATTGCATTTCAGTACGGCATTCCATCCTCAGACCGACGGGCAGTCTGAAAGGACGATACAGACTCTCGAAGACATGATGAGAGCTTGTGTATTGCAATTCCAGGATTCGTGGGCTGATCGGTTGCCATTGATGGAGTTTGCCTACAATAACAGCTACCATGCGAGTATAGGGATGGCACCCTATGAGGCACTGTATGGTCGACAGTGCAGAACACCGGTATGCTGTATGGAGATCGGAGAAAGAACTGCAGTGGGGCCGGATCTGATGGATATGACCCAGGAGACAGTTCGGGTTATTCGGGAGAGATTGAAGGCGGCCCAGGATCGTCAGAAAAGCTATGCAGATCGACGGATCCGAGATTTAGAGTTCGAGGTTGGTGACTTTGTCTTTTTAAAGTTATCGCCGTGGAAAGGGATTCTTCGATTTGGACGACGTGGGAGATTGAGTCCCCGTTATATCGGACCATATGAGATTGTCGAGAGGATTGGTCCAGTGGCTTACCGTTTAGCACTACCTTCGGAGCTTTCCCGAGTACATGACGTATTTCATGTATCGATGCTACGGAAGTATCTTCGGGATGACTCTCATGCACTGCCAGAGCAACCACTGGAACTGATGACCGATTTGAGTTTCGAGGAACGACCAGTGCAGATTCTGGATAGGAAGGAAAAGGTCTTAAGGAACAAGACGATTTCTTTGGTTAAAGTACTATGGCGGAACCACGAGGTGGAGGAAGCGACATGGGAACCCGAGGAATTGATGAGAGGGCAGTACCCATACTTGTTTGAGTAAATTTCGAGGACGAAATTTCTGTAAGGAGGGTAGGTTGTAACGACCCGAACTCAAAATAATAATATTTTAATGTAAAAAGACTGTTTTACCCTTGGGGGGAAACTTTGACTTTTTCTCTGGAAATAATTCGGACTTTGACCCATGACTATGACGTAGATCGGGACGTCACGAATCCGTAGACAGGCGGCACGCCGAAATCGGAGTTCGTATGAAGAAGTTATGGTCAAGGAAGCATTTTAGCGGAACTTACGAACCGAGAACAACAGAATAAAATATTAATTAATTACGGGAATCCGTGCCAAATTAATATTTAAATCGAACCGATGGATTGGTGACAAGTGTCACCCATCCAAAGCCTTACTATTCCAATAAAGCACCTACTACTATTTAATCCATTTTAATATTCATTATTTTTCCCTCCAATTAACCCTAGCCTTTGGATCTGCTGCTCAAATGCATCTTGGCCCTTCATTTTGTCTGATTTTTCTGATTCATGCACGTTCTCACCTCTCTGTTTTCTGCTTTGCTTACAAACACACACAAACACATCCATTCCCCTTCACAAACCCGTGCATTCTTCCCCTTTTCTCTCAAACCAGGCGATCGAACCAGCCCCTCTCACACCACCACCCGATCACCAGCAGCACCACCATCATCTACTCATCATCCCCGAGCATCACCGGCAGCCACCACCCCATTTCCCAGCCCTGAAAATCCCGTCCAAAACACGACCCGAAAACCTCAAGGAAACCGGTCCAGGAAGCAAACCTCCATAACCACCTCATCTCGACGCGGGAGGAGCTCCAGTCTGCACCGTGGGGATCCTAGGAGCCTAACTGGACGACGGCGAGGGCCACGGCGGCTTGATGGCGGCGGTAAGACCCAAAACCCGATAAGCCCGTTTTCCTTCCCTGTTCGACCCGATCGTGTTTAATGCTTAGAAATGGATTGTTAGGTGATAGACATGTCCTAGGGTGAGTGACGAGTCGTTTGGGACCGGGTTGGACGACGGAGACGCCGTGGATCACCGGAGACGACAACCGGACCGTTACCGTGAGTTTCAGAGATATTCTGGTGAGTTTTCTTCCACTTTCTTCTTGTTTTGAGGTTGTAGAACCATAGGACAGACCTAGACGATCCCATAGGGATCAACCACGTCGAAAATGGTGGCCGGAATCGTGTGATGGAATCGGGTCAAACCGTGGGTCGACGGCGACCCGGTTCCAGTCAAACGGGTCGACCCGGTACTGTAGCATGATGACGTCATCATGCTGACGTCATGATGACGTCATCCTGTCAGATGTTGTCAGACCAGGGACCAATCAGAACGTGCCACGTGTCACCTGACAAGTGTCAGTGATGACGTCATGCTGACGTCACTGCTGACGTCAGCGGTACTGTAGCAGCGTTGACCCACGCGTTGACCAGGCGCGTGGGGGCGCGTGTGAATAGTAATTTTGGTGGGGCCAGTACCATTTTCAAGGTTTCAACGATACGGATCCAATGGCGGTGGTTTCGTGTCGATCGGAGATCGTTAAGTTAGTCAAAAGGGGGTTTGAAGCACCGGGAATAGTGCCCGGGACGCGTTTTTGAGGCGGATCTGTTCTAGGGTCTTGGTATTGATATTGTAGGGTCCTTAAGTAACCCTCAGGAATAATAATACAGGTTTATAGAGATCGTTGAGCAGCAAGGACCGAGTGTGAGTGGGCTGTTTGATTTATAAAAGGCTTGCATGCATAAACTATTTTACTATTTCCACTGATGAGTCTTATGAACTGTTTATATATGTTATTACGATGTTTTGGGCATGAGACCCGTCTGGATTATATGTGGATTTTGTTTGGGATGTCCGGGGGACATAGGGTAAACTATACTGTTATTGTACTGTACTTTCCTACCTGTGTATATTGTCTCCTCCAGGGAGGGTCGTTGGCCTGGGTGGACCCTGGAGTAGTCACGGGGCTCTGACTGAGTGGAGTTGACCCCCGTTGGGCTGCTTACTCTCAGGAAGGCATGTTCATATACCTCGGGCAGTGACCGGGATACCGGGAGCTGATGTACCTAGAGAGTCTCGGGTGTGAGACCCTAAGTGGCAACGCGTAGCCTTAGAACCGTGACATCATTTGGGTTGGGTTTTTACAGTGCACTGATATGTTAGTTTCACCTTACGATTATTATTGTGGTTCATTGGTTTATAATATTATGTTTTCACTGCATGCAAGATTTGGAAAACGGAGGGGTAAAACCTTATGATTATTTTATTATTAAATTGATTTCTAAACTGTTATTTTTGGCCCACTCACCCTTGTTTTACTGACCCCTCCAGACCCTGACACGACCATAGAGGAGGAGGATCCGGAGGAGGAGGCAGAGGTTTAGTTTGCCTAGCTGTGCACCTGTACACCCACTTGTGGGTAGGTTGAGCACCGAATAAATGTACTCTGACTAGTGTGCTCACATGTTGTATTTTACTTTCCCTTGTCTGACAGTATCACTTTAAACACTGTGTTTGTACATTATCTATCTATGTGAGTCTTCGGTTTTTATTTAAGGGTACTTTTGGTGTGTTTAGAGTCATTGTCAGACGGGAGCGGGTCACGTCCCCGGGTGGTCCTAGGTGGGATTGGGACGGGTCCTGTCAAACGTTCTATTACAATTTGGACAAGTTTGGGAGTCCTGGTGACGGTGATTGGCTCGGGAGAGCCGTATGACACGCAAATCGAGGCGGTAGTTCGGATGGTCTATGAGTGGACCTTGTTTTCTAAATTGGTGCATGCATAAATGTTTGTTATATGTTTTAAATACTTGTTTGTGATGCCATGAGTGCATTTGGATGTGTGGTTACGTATTGGCACGTATTTCGAGGTTACGGCCCTATACGGTGCCAATATGGGTTTGTATGTCATTATTGGTCTAAATGAAATGGTTTTCGATTTCCAAAAGGATAAACTCGGGTATGAGACCCAGTTGGTTTTGTCTTGGGCATATGACCCTATTGATGACCTACGCGTCTAAACCGTGGTCGCGGCGAGTGCTATGTGCACGGCGACGGACGATACGACGCTCGCCTCCAGTTTGGGATGTGTTCCTTCCGGAGAGGTCACGATGCACGATCTGTGGTCGGGTAGCCGATGGAGGCTCGACTTCAGAGTGCTGACGGTTCAGGATATCGATCGGTGATGGGTGCACCAAGATCTTGTGGTGGTCGCGTTGGTTGATATGTTCACAGTGACATACTAGGATTGAGGGCGGTCCTGGATGGATGCTTGCACGCATCACTATGATCGGAGTCATGACTGACCCTTAGATATCAGGCACGATGCCCAGCTGATGTCATATGTTCGGGCACGAGACCTAGGTTTTTTACATTGATGATTTCGGGTCAGGGACCCTAGATGGATTTCCATGTTTATGGCGGTTTATAGAAACCGGCATGAACCCTGGAAAGGTTATTGTGGTACATGACGGTTTATGGGAACCGGGTATGAACCCTTAAATGAATGTTATAGATCATGACGGTTCAGGGGGACCGGGCATGAATGTTTATGTTATGTATATATATGTATGTATATTTATATACCTTCCTTTACTTCTATTATCTCCTTCGGGGAGGGTCGTTGGCCTGGGTGGACCCTGGAGTAGTCACGTAGCATCGACTGAGTGGAGTCGCCCCCCCGTTGGGTGCCTTACTCGTAGGAAGGCTTGGATCGTAACCTCAGGACCGGTCATTGGTCTACAAACATTGACCTTGGACTCTAAGAGACTTGGGTTTGAGACCCTGGGTAGCACGCCCGTAGCTTTGGAAACCGTGACAGGATTAGTTGTTTGAATTATATGTATATATGATGTATATGATATATGGTTATGAGATATGATATGTGATATGCACAGGTTTTGGGCAGTGGCCCGTGTACGTGGCTTCATTATGGTTTTGGGCTGAGTCCCACATGGATTTGGGCAATGGCCCCTATGGTTTGCTATCTTTATGGATTTGGGCGGTGGCCCGTGTATTCAGTTTCATTTACAATTTTGGGCTAAGGCCCTAATGAACGTTTGATAAATTTTTTTCGAATGTATGCATGCTTTTTCTAAATTGAGCCGTATAACACGCAAATCGAGGTGTCGGCTCGGACGATCTGTGAGTGGACCTTGTTTTCTAAATTGGTGCATGCATAAATGTTTATTATATGTTTTAAATACTTGTTTGTGATGCCATGAGTGCATTTGGATGTGTGCTTACGTATTGGCACGTATTTCGAGGTTACGGCCCTATACGGTACCAATACGGGTTTGTATGTCTTTATTAGTCTAAATGAAATGGTTTTCGATTTCCAAAAGGATAAACTCGGGTATGAGACCCAGTTGGTTTTGTCTTGGGCATATGACCCTATTGATGACCTACGCGTCTGAATCGTGGTCGCGGCGAGTGCTATGTGCAAGGTGACGAGCGATACAACGCTCGCCTCCGGTTTGGGATGTGTTCCTTCCGGAGAGGTCACGATGCATGATCTGTGGCCGTGTAGCCAATGGAGGCTCGACTTCAGAGTGCTGACGGTTCAGGATATCGATCAGTGATGGGTGCACCATGATCTTGTGGTGGTCGTGTCGGTTGATACGTTCACGGCGACATACTAGGATTGAGGGCGGCCCTGGATGAATGGTTGCACGCATCACTATGATCGGAGTCGTGACTGACCCTTAGATATCGGGCACGATGCCCAGTTGATGTCATATGTTGCGGCACGAGACCCAGTTGTTTTACATTGATGATTTCGGGTCAGGGACCCTAGATGAATTTCCAAGTTCATGGAAGTTTATGGGAGCCGGCATGAACCCTGGAAAGGTTATTGTGGTACATGACGGTTTATGGGAACTGGGCATGAACCCTTAAATGGATGTTATAGATCATGACGGTTCAGGGGGACCGAGCATGAATGTTTATGTTATGTATATATATGTATGTAAATTCATATACCTTCCTTTACTTCTATTATCTCCTCCGAGGAGGGTCGTTGGTCTGGGTGGATCCCGGAGTAGTCACGGAGCACCGACTGAGTGGAGTCGCCTTCCAGTTGGGTTCCTTACTCTCAGGAAGGCATGGATCGTAACCTCAAGACGAGTCATTGGTCTACGGACATTGACCTTGGACTCTGAGAGACTTGGGTTTGAGACCCTGGGTAGCACGCACGTAGCTTTGGAAACCGTGACAGGATTGGTTGTGTGAATTATATGTATATATGATGTATATGATATATGGTTATGAGATATGATATGTGATATGCACAAGTTTTGGGCAGTGGCCCGTGTACGTGGTTTCATTATGGTTTTGGGCTGAATCCCACATGGATTTGGGCAGTGGCCCCTATGGTTTGGTATCTTTATGGATTTGGGCAGTGGCCCGTGTATTCGGTTTCATTTACGATTTTGGGCTAAGGCCCTAATGAACGGTTTGATAAATGGTTTTCGAATGCATGCATGCTTTTTAGTGAAGGGTACAAATGTCTTCGTTAAAATGTTTTTATAAACTGGTTGTTTTGTCCACTCACAGCTTTTAATGTTTTGACCGCCCTTCAGGTTGACAGTGGACGTGGACTGTAGCAGAGAACGAGATATCACATACCTCCTCCGGATCCTGACGTACTCTGATACCCCGAGAGGGCAAAGGTTGGAAACATCCCTTGTCTGACACTTCGTGTCAGACGGGAGCAGGGTCGTTCCACGTTAATCTCGAGGGGATTGGGACGGGTCCTGTCACTCCAGATGTTGAGAGACTTAACAGAGATAATAACAAGGGATTTATAGAGTGAAAAACGAGGAAAAAGAAGAGAGAATACTGAAAGAAAACGCCCAAACCCGAAGACCCAACCTGTGAAGTTCATACCTTTCAAAAATTTGAATTTGAATTGATAGCTCGAGATGCTTCAAATTGAGATCGAATTGAGCCTTCTGGGATCAATTCGATTAGGACCAGCTCAAATTGGGGATGCGAATTGGGGTCGTTTTGGGCTAGAACGGAGGGGATGAAGACGTTGAATTGTCGAACTTGAGTTGAGAAATTGGGGACATGGAACGATGCAATTGATGTTGGAAATCTGGTTAATAGAATCCCACGAAGCTCCCTGATGCATCAATTGAAGGAAAACAATAAGAAATTATGGAGATTGGACGATGAACAGTGTTCAGTGTTCTTCGAATTCGAGTTCAATTCGATTGGCTTGAGGTAAGGTTTCATGTAATTGAGTTCACAGAACCTTAATTGGATCCACAATGATGCTAATGGACAGTTTAATTGTAGAAATCAAGCAAGAATTAAGGGAGATTCAACCGGGTCATCTTGCGGGTTGTAGGATCCGTTTAATAGTTAACCGGGCGAGGAAGAACACTGTAGCAGGGCACTGTAGTAGGGGCGTGAGTTTCACGCGCAGCCACTCACGGCGACCCGTAAGGGCCCGTGGGCCCGTTTCCCAAGGTGAGGTCAACATGACTTTTGTTCCATGCAATGTAACGAACATTTTGGCATTGGTTTCGAGTTAATTGGACACCGTTTCGATATTATTTCGGACAAGATTGGTCCGAAGGTTTATGTTATGTTTTAAAATAATATATAATTCCCAGAAAATTAAGGGAAATTGATATGATATTCATTGAGTCATTAGTGACCCTTAATAATGATTTTGGACAAGATTCACGATTCCTGGAAGGTACCGGAAATTACGGAAACATGTGCAGCTCGGAAAGCGAGCGGTTTGGACGGTGTGTGAGTAGACGTTTGTTTTATAAACCATTTTGCATGCATAGTTAAATGTTTTACATGATTGATTGCATGATTTGAATTGCAATGATGTCATGGTGATTTGGCGTGATTATTTGTGATTTAATGATTATTTTAATCGATCTTCAGGGCACGTTTTACGAGAAATGTGTAAATGATATTTTGGGCTCGGCCCGGAGTCAAAATGGTTTCAAAAAGGATATTTTGACTTAATTAGTGAGTCAAGGATGGTTTATGGATTATTTTAATGTTTCAGATGAGATTTTACTGATTTACGTGTAAATGGCGTTTGGGCTTGAGACCCTGTTGGGAATGCCTTTGACTTGGTTTGAAGTCATGGATATGAATGATATGTGTTTGTGTTATGGACTGTGTTTGTGATCGTGGATACTGGATCATGTTCTGGATGGTGCGAGTGCAGTTCCTAGACGTGACTCGAATGTTGCGTGAGTGCAGTTCTCGAGTATGTGGTACGTCTAGATGGTGCGTGTGCAGTCCCTAGACATGACTGATATGACTCAGATGGTGCCTGAGTACAGTTCCCGAGGTTGGCCTATGCGTAGTGCGGCTGTGACTATGTGATTGTTTGTGCACTTGTGAATAGTGCGGATTGATTGATGGATTGATTGATTGATTGATTGTGCACTTGTGAGTGGTGCTGTATGAGGTTGATTGTGATTGCGTACTGGTATTGAGTACGGGTTTTGGTCTTTGTGGCTAGGTGATTATATTTTCACATGTTTTAGCTTGAGAACCGGGAGTTGATACTTGTTAGGTGATTTGGCTGGAAAGCCGGTGATTGTGATTCATATGTTTGATTCTATGCATGCATGATTTGATAAACTGGAGGGTAAATGATGTATTTTGAAATGTGTTTTAAATGATATTATTTTTGTCCACTCACACCTCTTTTGTTTTGATGACCTTCCAGGCCGTGGCACGATGTTTGGGGTTGATCTAGAGGCGGAGGCTTGAGCGGAAATCAGTGCATTCATCCCTTGTCTGATAGGTGTTGAGGGATAATTTCGGGACTTCAGTTGACTTCTCAGAAGGGAGCAGGACTGGGCACAGTTATCAAGCCTAGTTGGGACGGGTCCTGTCAATCAGACTCGAGAATAACCTCTAACCATGGGGGTGCCAGAGCAGTCCACTGAACAAGAACTTGGGAGTGGAGACCCTCCTGCGCAAGAGTATACGTCACTTGATTTGAGGACAGGGGAGAGAAAACCAAATGTCGCCGATCAATCCTTATCCGTTGTGAAAGCTCCATAATTTCCGAGATGAGTAAGGCCCCCCATTCCAAGGAACTCCATCCACTTGCACCACCTCCATCGCACCCTTTGGGTTAGACTTAAGCATAAAATTCCCCAAGCCCATAAGTTGACAAGACCTGTCTCAAAATTCCGTAGGAATCGGACCAATCCTGCTTCAGTTTGACAACCCTTTTCAGACGAGGGATATCAATCATTTTTATCCGTATTTGTATTATAAATTAAACAAATTAAATCCATCCTTACGAGGTTACCGCCCACGTCCATCCCACTCAACCCTGTCAAGTGACGGAAACTTCTAAGTTTACTTAAACCAGACTTTGGTCAAATTAACAATAGCATGTTTGTATTTTCTTTACTTCTCCATTTCTCATAATTATGTTCTAAGTTATCATATCAACATTCACATGTAATCATCTTTCTTAAACATCAAAGGTTTGTTAATACCATCATTAATATAAACATCCAATTAAACATCATAGGTTCACCATTATAATCCTTTAATATAATTACATATTTAATTACCAAATTCCTAATTTATATTCATACAATTTCACCATTATATGACTAAGAATCATCACCCAAATTTTTTGGATTAATTAAGGGTTTTAAATAGAACATTAAACTTTAGACCATAATAACTAGCTTGTACGATGTTCAATTAATCCAATTCTTAGACCATTAAACTCAAAAAATTAAAAGGAGAAAATTTTGGGTTGGCCGCCACCCCAAAACCCAATGGACGCACCGACATGCGCTGGAAATGTTCGAGGACAGCCCCTTTGTGTGGGCCTCATGCGCTCTGCACAAAGGTTGTCTTCATCCTTCAGTCGGGTCTGGTTTTGGGTCGCCCGACCCGTGACTACCACTCGGTCATTTTTCCATCAACTCTAAATATTTTTCGATGTTCTAAGCACTAAAAATTATCTAATTGGATCCAGAAGAATATCTATGGTGCTTAAAAGAGGAAACCTTACCCACAAAACTTGTCCAATATCCTCCTTCTTTGGTTGTCTGTCACCCACACTGTCAGGGTGATCTCAACGTCCAAAACCACGTCTTAGCAGTCTATTAGGATTGCAGGAACTCAAGGAGGACGTCCCTGCACTTGTTTCTTAAGTTCCCACTCGAAAATTGGATTGAGCAACTGAAACCCACCAAAAATCCTTCTCGGGTTTCGTGGTAGTTAGATTGGTCTGAGTCATCCTTCTTCTCATCTTAGCCACTTCTTCATCCTGTCCTCATTACCTTCTCTCCCTCCTCTCTCTCTCTCTCTCTCTCTCTCTCTCTCTCTATCTCTCTCTCTCTCTCTCTCTCTCTCCTCTCTCTCTCTCTCTCTCTCTCTCTCTCTATCTCTCGCTCTCTCTCTTTCTTTCTCTCGCTCTCTCTCTCTCTCGCTCGCTCTCTCTCTCTCTCTCTCTTTCTCTCTCCCTAGTCTGCTCCCTCGTTTCTCTGTTGTATATCTTTCGGGCACCATTTCCATGGTTTCGCCCATGGTCCACCGAACTCTATTTCTCAAACATACCCACATATATATAATTGTAACATGTTGGTGAGAGAGAGGGAGAATATTAAAGAATCTTCTAGACAAAACTCATATGATTCACATGTCCAAAATGTGAAATTACGAAATTATCCTTTAAGCCAAAATTACCATAATGCCATTTCTCAATCCTAACCTGTAACATACTTATCCGAACTCCATTTTCAGTGTATCGCCTGTCTACGCGCTCAAGAGTTAGAAACCTTTGTAACAGTTCTCACAACACTTTTTGAATGTTTCCCGATAAAAAAGTTAACACTTTGACTTTTAGTCAAAAAGTCAACTCTTGACTTGTAGGGGCAAAATCGTCATTTTTTCTTTTCTCAAAGTTATTCAGCTTAATAAGAGAAGCCCCTCCTTAATAGTTTCCAGCTTAATTAGCCAAATCTGGAGCCTCAAAAGAGCCCGGACTTGCAAAATTGACTAGCACTCGTCCCTCATCATCTCGAAGCACCCCACCAATACCACTACATAGTCCATGAACTGGGTAATGCCCTCACAATTGAGTTTAAGGAGAACGGGGTTGGGGGGGGGGGGAGAGGGGGGGAGGGGGGGGGGGGGGGGGTGGGCGAGGGGTGGGGACCAACGTACCTGACAGCTCACTGGAGCTAGCAAAGGAGAGGGTTTAACCCTCCTCCTTAAAATTCGATATAGGCATCCAAAGTACCTGCCAACACCTCGTCATATCGCTTGCTAGAACCTCTACAAAGAGTCGTGTTACGGAAAGACCAAACATGCAAGAACATATAGAGATGCTTCTCAAAATCTGTATGAGAAAGAGACTTCATTTTCAACTGAAAGAACTCAATGTATTGACCATTAACAAATAGGAGACCTAGGGATAAATTCGTGAGCTGTCCAATTCTCTAGCTGATCTTACATCCCCATAGTGCATAAAGGCCATCTTCAACTTTCTTTCCACAGCAAAAACAAATCCCCATAGCCACCACTGTCCGATTAAACAAATAAGAGGAAGTTGGAAGAATTCCCAAACTAGCTTCTCACTCGAAATTTTTAAGCTTGTTTGGAACATTAAAGTGCCAAAACTTCCTCCAAAAAGATGCGACACTACCCGTGGAAGACCCCACCTAGCGGTCACAAAAGAGGTATCCATGAGGGACAGGGTCACCTGATAACCAAACTTAATCGAATATCGTCCATCTTTAACATAGAATCAGTACCTCCCATCCTCAAATGTCAGTGTAGATCTTATGGGAAAGGTAAGATAAGCTTTCACATCTTTCAGACAGAAAACTTGTTCCAACACGCACACATTCCAACTGCCCCCGGGATTAAAAGGGAATTCACTCGAGCGTCAACAACAAGTCCGAAATTCATGAAGGGCCGAAATAAACTAGGCTGGGGGACCCATATGTCTCTAAAGAACCAAACCCTTTGACCAGTACCAATCCTGTAAGCCGTCCCCTTTTCAATCACCCCTCGACCCCACATAATATCCTTCCAGATAATGGATGGGTCGACCGCCAACTCAGCACCCATAAAGTCCCCCACAGGGTAATATGGAGCCTTGAGCATACGACCGACCAAGGAACCAGAAAAATCCAGCAAACACCACCCTTTTATAGAGATCATATCTTGGTTAAATACCTCAAAATTTTTCAAACCCAGCCTCCCACATATTTAGGGCTATAGAGAGCCTGCTAATACAACCAAACAATGCTCCGCTCCCAGCTTTCCCCCAGCAATACTGAGCAATCAGAATGGGAAAATGACGACTTAGTGACTTGGGGAACTGAAACTCATAGCGTAAGTAGGTAAAGACTGTGCCACTGCCTTAACCAAAACTTCCTTACCAACGGGTGAGAGAAGCTCTGAATTCCATGTTCGCAGTCGATTTTGAAGGGCATCCCCCACCTTAAGAAACATCAATATCTTATTACTGTAATGACCCGGACTTTTGGAAAAGGAAAATGGGGAAAACTTGAAGAAAATGAAGATTTTGCCACTAGATAATGGGCGAACGGTTGACTTTTTGTTCGAACCGTCAAACGAACTTTGACCGATAATTGTGACATAGTTCGGGATGTCACGAGTTCATATACAGGTGGCACGCCCGATTCCGACGATCAGGTAAGAAGTTACGACGTTTGGAAGTTCAAGGGCATTTTCGTAATTAGGACGAAAAATGGTGAAAAGGTTGACTTTTTGATTGACCACTATTTTTCACGCAATTCAAGGACCGTTGGGTAGGTCTCGATGCCCTGAGTTCGTAGACAGGCGGCACGGTGAAAACGGACATCGGACAGGTGAGTTATGGTTCTAAAATGAGAAGGGCATTTTGGTAATTTTGTGAAGAATGGGCAAAATAGTAATTTCCACAGGGGCACTGTTTGAAACAGTGGAGCAGGGGCTGAACAACCGTGCTGTGAGTGGTCTGATCAAGGAATTGTTTAACTGTTAGTGGCTTTGGTTGGCGGAATTTTTTAATACTGAGGACAGAGTGGAGTTAGGCGTGCTGGACTATGAAGAACACAGAGCACGGGTGCAATTTTGTAATGGGTTTGGGTCCCTTGCGGGAAACAAAAACACAGTGGGTCTGAGATATTCCTTAGGTTGTTGTGAAGGTCGAATTGATTATAGGGAGTGAGAGTGAGCCGAGAGGGTCATTTGGAGAGGAAGAGACTGAGAATTGGAGAGAAAACTGAGTCGGGAACATTTTGGGAAAATTGGAGGGAAAATCGGAATTTAATTTGTGAGTCGAGAGGAACAAAACAATGTTAGAAACAGTCTTCTGGGATCATTTAGAGTTCAACCGTACCAAGATTGAAGGAAATCAATTGCGGCTTGGCCAAGAACCCAAGTTCCAATTCTGGAGAAATTTCAGGCTTGAGGACGATCACCTACAGGTAAGTTTTCCTGAAATTGGTTATGGTTTAGTGTTCGTTTAGGTCCTATGAAGCTTCTATTTTAAGTTAATTTGAAAACTGATTTGATTCGAGTGAGTTTCAACGCTTGAGCCGTTTGATTGATCATGAGGGAAATGATCGATTTAGAGCTTGTTGTGTGTAATTAATAAGGAGAACACAAATTAAGTTACAATGGAAGGTTTTCAATGGACAAATTGAAGGAATTAAGCTGGTTTTGCAGGAGATTCGACCGGGTTGTGTCGCGGTTTTGGGACCCGTTTAGTAGAGAGTCGGGTAAGGAAGGTGACACTGTAGCATCACTGTAGCATGCGCTTGAGTTTCACGCGCATCCACTCATGGTGACGTATGAGGGCGCGTGGGCTCGATTTTCGAGGTGAGTTCAACATGACTTTTGACCTATACAATTTAACGAACATTTTAGCGTTGGTTTGGAGTTAAACGGACACCGTTTCGATATTGTTTCGAGGGTCCGAAAATTTATATTACGTTTTAAATTAATATTTAATTCCCGAAAAATTATGGAAAATTATTATGATGTTATTTGAGTCCTTAGTGACACTAAGGAATGATTTCGGACAGGATTCGAGATTCTTGAAAAATGTTAGAAATTACGGAAACGCGTGCAGCCCGAAATCGAGCGTTATGGACGGTGTGTGAGTGGACTTTGCTTTCCAAAATTTAATGCATGCATAAATGTTTCTATGATTTCTGTGATTATGATCATGACTTGTGATAATTACGATTTTCGTATTTATACGCATTTTGATACACAATACGTAAATTGCACGTGTTTCGAGACTATGGTTTCTCTTATGCCTTGATGATGGTTTAATGATCGATTTTACATGATTTGTGTGTATCATGTTTTAAGAATGTTTTGATTATGATTGTGAGTATGACTTACGGTTTTGACATGTATTTTGAGATTATTACGGATTTGTGCGTTTTACTAGATTTCGAGTATTTTGTGATTTTTTCTTGGTTTTGATGCTATGACTTTGGGATTTGAAATATGCTTTGATTTCAAAGATTTAAAACGGATTTTGGAAAAGGAGATTTCGGGCTTGATTCCCAGGGCATAAAAGTAATTTTGATGAATGAGATTTGGATTTCAGAAACGTGAAAGTGGATTTTCGGATTTGGGTTCGGAATGGTTATTCCGGATGCTAGCTTACGGAATCATTATTGCGAATTGGAATTCGGGAATGGATGACGGATATGTTTGGGAATTTTGAATGTGAAATTCGGACATAAGTCCTATTATGACAAAATGTGATTTCATATTGGTTTTGGAATTTGGATCACGATGGATCCTAGATTGTTGTGATTTACAAATGGGTTTGTGTTTAAAGACCCGGTACTATTATTGGATTATGTTTTGGGTTTAAAGACCCGGATATGTTATGACGGGGGGCGGCCCGGATTGGGTTTAAAGACCCGGATTGAGTTTAAAGACTCGGGAGTTTAAAGACTCGGCTACCGTGATGAGTTTAAAGACTCGGGAGTTTAAAGACTCGGTTACTGTGATGAGTTTAAAGACTCGGTTATTGTGATACCCCCCGAGGCCTATTGATTATGTTCTGAGTTTAAAGACTCGTTGATATCTCGGGAAGGCCTGATATATGTGAGTTTAAAGACTCGGTGATTGAATCCAGAAAAACTGATTGACTTGTGATTTGTTGTTGATCTTTGATGTTTTCAGATGTGTTGGGCAGTGGCTCGGTTTTTAGGGTTTGATGGATTTGGAGTATGTTGTGTACTTAGATTTGATTCATGGTTTTGGACTGAGGCCCTATGTTTATGATTGCGGGCTAAAACCCGAAGGTTAAGAAAAAGAAAAATGATTTGATTTTCGTACACGATATTTTTATGTTGAAAATAAAACGGATTGCAAAATGATTTTCGAATGCATGCATTGGTTTTACGTGGAGGGTAGGAATGTCTTTCTGTAACTGTTTTATAACTGATTCATTTTTGTCCACTCACACCTTTTGTGTTTTTATTGACCCTCCAGGTCATGGCGCGTTGATCGAGGTTGATCGAGAGGCGGAGGCATGAGTGAGTACGTGTGTGGCTATCCCTTGTTTGGCAAGTACGGAGGGTATTTTGGGAACTTCAGTCGACTTGCCAGACGGGACCAGGATCGGGCACGGTTATCAATGTCCCTTCGGGGGCGGTCCTGTCAATTTGGTATCAGAGCACTAGGTTGCTGATTCTGTTGTCACATCATGCCTACGAAACGTAAGCCTCATGCGCGACCTGGTAGTGAGATGGGTAGACGAGGGTGTATGAGACCTCGTGATAGATCTCGGATGAGATTGCCCCCGGGTTGAGGGTTAGATGTAATCAGTGCATACTGTTTGTTAGATGTAGAATTGTGTGGGTCCCAGAAACGAAGGAGCCCAGATGCTAGAAAGGGTGCCAATTTGGGCAAGTTACACTCGTGATTGGATTATTTTCGGTGAAATCCTTGAGTGGAATGCGTGTTTGAAGAGTCTAAATTGTGATGGGATATCTCTTAGGCCTTATCGGTCTTATAAGATATGGTTGACCATTGGTATTTGCTCGGTGATGGGTATGTCAGTTATGGCATGATTGATTAGTATGAGATTAGACTCAAGAGGAGTCGAGATGTGGATGTGGGACTCAAAATGAGTTTGGATATTAGTTAGAAACTTGAGATGAGCCATGGTAAGGTATCAAGGCTCGAGAGGAGCCAGAAAGGCTGAGTGAGGAACGTTTGGCACTTGAGATGCCAAGGACTAGTATGTGGTCAGGTACTGAGGAGTTAGGAAATTGTGGCTTGGTTTTGTTTAACCTTGTCTATTGGACTTATGGGTCAGTGTCCTTAGTGACTGAGGTTCGGGCGCAGACCCGACGTATACAAGGATTTGGACTGGGGAGATAGTCCAGTTCAGTGGGACGCAAGTCGGGTCCACTGGAAGTAAGGTAACAAGGGTAAGTATATAGTAATAGTATGATTGTGAGTCGTCTTGTCACACCATAAAGAAATGGTTATATAGATTGATTGATATAAGTGAGATGGAACTGTTGGGATGTGATAGAGCGAGGATTGGCTCCTATTTTGACAGTTGATAGGACATGCGAGGGAAAAGTTGGTGGGGCCCGTGATGGACCATAAGGGCATGGTCAGTTGGGACCACATGCCTGGGGATTTACAAGTCCTTCGTAAGAAGCCTGAGTAGTCCTGGAGTGATGGTCTGGATGTAAGTTTAACCAGAACGTATGTACTTGGTAGGTCCCAGGCTATCCACTCTTCCACATCTCGAGATTGGCTATTGGTCGGATATGGTGTTGTTTGTGTTTGGTTCTGGTATGGAAGTCATTGAACTAACTAGAGTTACCAATGTGATACTTGGATAATAGTTATGTGGTAACCTTGGTAATTATATATGGAAAAGTTGGTGAGATATAAGGGGGTTAGACTTACCGATGTGAGGTTACCCAGGATGACTGGTGTTATTCGCCTAGTGGCTGACTTAGATTTGGATGAAGTGGATGTAATCCTTGAATTGGATGGGCCGATGACTCATGAGAACTCTATCGAGTATGTTGATTAGGAAGTGATATGTGGAATCTAGGATTCCAGAGGTTATGTTTCAGGGAGACTCAAGGGTGTTACCCTTTAGGATGATTTTAATCCTCACAACCAATAGATGGTTGGTATGGGGTATTCAAGTTTACTGGTCACATGTGTGGTGTATGTGTTTCGTGTATGAGATGCCTAGTGAGGGCTGAGGATGCCCAAATTCCCAACATATTCCTGAGGTTTTGCCAGGATGAGAAATTGAGTTTACGATGATCTGAGTTTACATGTTGATTATGGACAACTTAATAAGGTAACGGTATGGGATAAGTATCCCGTACCATGAGTAAAGGCTTTGTGGTTCCGTGGGAAGGTTGTGAGTAGTGACCTTAATAACAGAGGCCAACATGGCAGTGATTGTCGATTTTGAGTAAAAGAGAGAAAAGAATAATATTCGAATTTGCTATGGCTAAGGTTAGTGGATGGTGATACCCTTGGATAGCCAAATGGACTAGTTATAGTTGAGAGATGAGGAGTCGGGTAGTCTGACCACATTTAGATGATGTGTGGTACCAGGATTGATGATTGGTTGGTTGGTGTACTTACATGTATCGATGGGCGTGTAATATACTGAACAGATATATTGAATGCCCTCAAAGAGAGAGAGAGAGAGTTGAATAAGTGTTAGGTCTGATAGACCAAAGTAGGTTTGGGGAACATGAGTTGGTCTGAGATTTGTTGGAGACCACAAAGGATTGTAGGGATCTCTCCCATGTTTTTCCAGTTATGGCGATTGACCCGGAGGGAGGTCAGAGTTTTTGGAAATGAGAACCGAGGTAGAATGGTTACGAGTGGAGGATTAGTGACTTATGTTCCATGGTAATCCCTCCTGTGTGTATATTGAGATGTACCACGAGATTTGGGACTCGGTGAGTTATGTGTTGATGCTAGTTAAACCCTCAGAAGTTGACCTTCCTTGTATGAGTTGAGATCGACCCACGGGGTTGAGTATGCAGAGGTCATATACCTCTGGGAAAGAATGTACGAGTACTGTATCAACCATCATGATTAGTATTAATGGATAAAAAGGAAAGACATAATGTGTGATAAGGTGATGGTCGGGATAGTGAGTTTACGACCACATTGGCAGATCAGGTATTATTTGGGGAGAGGATTGTCATGTTTGATAACCTAAGGATAGGTGAAATCCTGTTAGTTTTGGAACTCCATAGGATTGGAGTAGTACATGATTTCTAATAACCTAGACGGTTGGTATCCAACTGCAAGACCATACTTGGTGTATGGTGGAGTCGAGGTTAAGAGAGAGGTGTGATTTGCGATATGGTACGAATGATTGTGCTGAGTGCTTATTGGTAATAGGTAGGAATTAGGAGGAAAAGTCTAAATCATTATACATAGTGACCCTGGGAAAGGGATATGGTGTGATTGACCTGTTAAAGGGAATGAGTTCCCGAGTTATTGGACCTTATGAGTTTATAGGCCTGGTGGCCTAATGACACATGTGAGGATTTAGCCATTGGATCATGTCACGAGTGGATGACATGTAAACGAGAAGATCTGACGGATCTTTGTGTTCCCTGGACTGTGTGGACTCGAACGTGAGCTAGGCTACGTATTCCGAGTAAGTATGTGGTGTGACTGCCCTTGGGGCGGGGATTTACACAGAGGTTGAGATTGGTTGTTGAATTCTATAAGTTGAGTATGACTTATAAACAGTTGAGGTTGTTTTTTTTAGGTGCATCTTAGATGTAATACCTCGGGATAAGTATCATGGCACCTACTGCTTGGAATTTCGAGGACGAAATTCTTTAAGGGGGGGGTAGGTTGTAACGATCCAGACTTTTGGAAAAGGAAAATGGGGAAAACTTGAAGAAAATGATGATTTTGCCCCTAGATAATGGGCGAACGGTTGACTTTTTGCTCAAGCGGTCAAACAGACTTTGACCGATGATTATGACATAGATCAGGACGTCACGAGTTCATATACAGGTGGCACGCCCGATTCCGATGATCAGGGAAGAAGTTATGACGTACGAAAGTTCATGGGTATTTTCGTAATTAGGACGAAAAGGGGGAAAAGGTTGACTTTTGATTGACCACTATTTTTCACGCAATTCAAGGACCGTTGGGTAGGTCTCGATGCGCTGAGTTCGTAGACAGGCGGCACGCTGAAAACGGAGATCGGACGGGTGAGTTATGGTTCTAAACCAAGAAGGGCATTTTGGTAATTTTGTGAAGAAAGGCAAAATAGTAATTTCCACAGGGGCACTGTTTGAAACAGTGGAGCAGGGGCTGAACCACCGTGCTGTGAGTGGTCTGATCAAGGAATTGTTTAACTGTTAGTGGCTTTGGTTGGGGAAATTATTTAATACTGAGGATAGAGTGGAGTTAGGTGTGCTGGACTATGAAGAACACAGAGCACGGGTGCAATTTTGTAATGGGTTTGGGTCCTTTGCGGGAAACAGAAACACAGTGGGTCTGAGAGATTCCTTAGGTTGTTGTGAAGGTCGAATTGATTATAGGGAGTGAGAGTGAGCCGAGAGGGTCATTTGGAGAGGAAGAGACTGAGAATTGGAGAGAAAACTGAGTCGGGAACATTTTGGGAAAATTGGAGGGAAAATCAAAATTTAATTTGTGAGTCGAGAGGAACAAAACCAAGGTTAGAAACAGTCTTCTGGGATCATTTAGAGTTCAACCGTACCAAGATTGAAGGAAATCAATCGCGGCTTGGCCAAGAACCCAAGTTCCAGTTCTTGAGAAATTTCAGGCTTGAAGACGATCACCTACGGGTAAGTTTTCCTGAAATTGGTTATGGTTTAGTGTTTGTTTAGGTCCTATGAAGCTTCTGTTTAAGTTAATTAGAAAACTGAGTTGATTCGAGTGAGTTTCAACGCTTGACCCGTTTGATTGATCATGAGGGAAATAATCGATTTAGAGCTTGTTGTGTGTAATTAATATGGAAGAACACAAATTAAGTTACAATGGAAGGTTTTCAATGGGCAAATTGAAGGAATTAAGCTGGTTTTGCAGGAGATTGGACCGGGTTGTGTCGCGGGTTTAGGACCCGTTTAGTAGAGAGTCGGGTGAGGAAGGTGACACTACAGCATCACTGTAGCAGGGGCGTGAGGGCGCGTGGGCTCGATTTTCGAGGTGAATTCAACACGACTTTTGTCCTATACAATGTAACGAACATTTTAACGTTGGTTTCGAGTTAAACGGACACTGTTTCGATATTGTTTCGAGGGTCCGAAAGTTTATATTACGTTTTTAATTAATATTTAATTCTCGAAAAATTATGGGAAATTAGTATGATGCTATTTGAGTCTTTAGTGACACTGAGGAATGATTTCGGACAGGATTCGAGATTCCTGAAAAATGTCAGAAATTACGGAAACGCGTGCAGCACGAAAACGAGCGTTATGGACGGTGTGTGAGTGGACTTTGTTTTCTAAAATTTAATGCATGCATAAATGTTTCTATGATTTTTGTGATTATGATCATGATTTGTGATAATTACGATTTTCGTATTTATACGCATTTTGATACACAATACGTAAATTGCACGTGTTTCGAGACTATGGTTTCTCTTATGCCTTGATGATGGTTTAATGATCGATTTTACATGATTTGTGTGTATCATGTTTTAAGAATGTTTTGATTATGATTGTGAGTATGACTTACGGTTTTGACACGTATTTCGAGATTATTACGGATTTGTGCGTTTTACTAGATTTCGAGTATTTTGTGATTTTTTCATGGTTTTGATGCTATGACTTTGGGATTTGAAATATGCTTTGATTTCAAAGATTTAAAACGGATTTTGGAAAAGGAGATTTCGGGCTTGATTCCCAGGGCATAAAAGTAATTTTGATGAATGAGATTTGGATTTCGGAAACGTGAAAATGGATTTTCGGATTTGGGTTCGGAATGGTTATTCCGGATGCTAGCTTACGGAATCATTATTGCGAATTGGAATTCGGGAATGGATGACGGATATGTTTGGGAATTTTGAATGTGAAATTCGGACATAAGTCCTATTATGACAAAATGTGATTTCGGATTGGTTTTGGAATTTGGATCACGATGGATCCTGGATTGTTGTGATTTACAAATGGGTTTGGGTTTAAAGACCCGGTACTATTGCTAGATTATGTTTTGGGTTTAAAGACCCGGATATGTTATGACGGGGGGCGGGCCGAGATTGGGTTTAAAGACCCGGATTGAGTTTAAAGACTCTGGAGTTTAAAGACTCGGTTACTGTGATGAGTTTAAAGACTCGGGAGTTTAAAGATTCGGTTACTGTGATGAGTTTAAAGACTCGGTTATTGTGATACCCCCCGAGGCCTATTGATTATGTTCTGAGTTTAAAGACTCGTTGATATTCCGGGAATGCCTGATATATGTGAGTTTAAAGACTCGGTGATTGAATCCAGCAAAACTGATTGACTTGTGATTTGTTGTTGATCTTTGATGTTTTCGGATGTGTTGGGCAGTGGCCCGGTTTTTATGGTTTGATGGATTTGGAGTATGTTGTGTACATAGATTTAATTCATGGTTTTGGGCTGAGGCCCTGTGTTTATGATTGCGGGCTAAAACCCGAAGGTTAAGAAAAGGAAAATGATTTGATTTTCGTACACGGTATTCTTATGTTGAAAATGAAATGGATTGCGAAATGTTTTTTGAATGCATGTATTGGTTTTACCTAGAGGGTAGAAATGTCTTACTGTAACTGTTTTATAACTAATTCATTTTTGTCCACTCACATCTTTTGTTTTTTTATTGACCCTCTAGGTTGTGACGCGTTAATCGAGGTTGATCGAGAGGCGGAGTCATGAGTGAGTACGTGTGTGGCTATCCCTTGTTTGGAAAGTACGGAAGGTATTTTGGGAACTTCAGTCAACTTGCCAGACAGGAGTAGGACCGGGCACGGTTATCAATGTCCCTTCAGGGGCGGTCCTGTCAATTACGCCCCACCACCATAGGGAGCCCTAAATAACCTTCATGATAATCCATAATTCGAATACCTAGCAAATTGGAAATAAGACGCGGTAGATTATGGATAGTAGAAGGACTAAAACATGCAGTACATTTATTAAAATTAATAATCTGACCTGAAGCCTGCTCATAGAGCTTCAGAAGAGCCAACATCCTCGAACACTATTGACCATTAACGAATAAGAGACCCAAGGATAGATTTGTGACCTGCCCAATTCTCTAGTTGAGCTTACACCCCCATAGCACATGACGTCCATCCTTAACTTTGTTTCCATAGTGAAACCAAATCCCCATTGCCACCACTTTTCTGATTGAACATGTTCAAGAAAGTAGGAAGAATTTCCAAATTAGCTCTTTACCCAAACATTCCCCGGGGATTCAAAGAAAATTCACTCGGGTATCAACATCAAGTCTGAAATTCATGAAAGGCCGAAATAGACTAGGTCGGGGATCCATCTATCTCCAAAGAACTGAACCCTTCCACGAATACCAATCATGCAAGCCGTCCCCTTTTCAATCACCCATGAGCCCACATAATAGCCTTCTGGATAATGGATGGGTCAGCCCCCAACTCAACACCCATAAAGTCCCCCACAGGATAATAGGGAGCCTTGAGCATACGACCCACCAAATGGATGAGCATACGACCCACCTTTTAACAAATACTTCCTTACCAATGGATGAGAGAAGCTTCGAATTCCAAGTTTGCGGTCAATTTTGAAGGGCATCCCCCATCTTACGAAACATCAATCTCTTATTACACCCTGCCATCTTAGGTACACCCAATTAACTTTCATGACATTCCACAATTCAAATACCTACACTATGCCATATTTTGCTTTAGACGATACTAATCTGTCTACATTTTTTATTAAATGTGTCGTCTTATTCTAAAAGACGATAATTTAGACTAAAATTGTTGTCTATAATCCTATAAAAGTGTTGTCGGAGGTGATTTTATAATATTTTAGAAATATAGAGACCAGGCTTTTAATTTTAGTGTTTTCTATTGAAGAAAAGGGAAACAGATTTTTGCTAAAAGGTAAAAGCGGCAAGAGGCAAAAAAATTTCCATCACACACTAAACACTGTTCACTAAAAAAAATAAAAGAAATCCTGCTCGTCTCAAGAACCCACTGTAGGTCGAACATTCTTCTTCCCAGCCCCTTCTCGATCGTTCTTCATCTCTGAAACCACATTTTTCTCCCCATCCCCTAGTTCGATCTCTGAAACCACGTTCTTCTCCTGAACCCCTTCTCGATCGCTCTTCATCTCTTAAACCACGTTCTTCTCCCCAACCCCTAGGCCGATCTCTGAAACCACATTCTTCTCCTCAACCCATTCTCGATCGCTCTTCATCATTGGGTTCCTTTGTTCTCCTGGCCCCTTCTCGGTCTTCATCTCTAGTCCCGAGGTCCACCGAGTTCTCTTCCAAAATCAATATGTTATCCCTGGCTTTCCTTGTTACCAAGACCTCCTCGCCAATCTAAATCGTAAACCCACTGCTCCGCCGCTTTCGAGTCCTGCTCCCGCTCGGGGACATTCATCCGTACAGCACTAATGGCCAGCTGTTCGACGCTTTCAATGATTTCAAGACCATAAGGTCCTTACGGGTCTGTAAGGACTTTAACACCGGCCGTTCTCTCGTATACGACTATATCAACTTCATCAATCCTCAAGACGGTGCCAATTTCATTCTTGGGTAGCGTTGATTTTACATTGCCGTTTAGGGAGAGAAGTAAAGATTTTTTTCTTTGGATTGAATATGTTTTGTTTCACCGGGTTTATTTTGGTTTTGGTTTGGTGCTTAATTTGATTATTAGGATAATGCAGGTGCCCTCGTATACTTCACCATTATTAAGGAATTACAATGCTCTGTAATTTTGCCTCGAAATTATGAACCATTATTAATGAATTACAGTGCTCCGTAATTTTTCCTTGAAATTATGAAGTTTTGCCATTATTGAATGTTTCTGGTTTGGAAAAAATTATTCAATTTTCCATTTAATTGAGTTTTAAATTTCTGGTTTCTTGTTAAAAATCCATCTATGAAATGTGTGGGAAAAAAATCTAAATTTTTTAACTTTGATCTATTTGATTGTTCCATTGTTTTCCATGTTTTGACTGACCTTTGGTGGTTGAAAAGTTGCAGAAAACAAATGAAAATTGAAATCGTGTTATTGGCCTAAATATTAGGATCTTGTTCCGTTTGATTGTAAATAAGAGCAACCTTCTCTCCTTCTTTTTCAAATGTTAAGTTGTGGTTTTAGATTTCATTCTAATTAAGTTGTCTTTGATTTTTATTCAATAGAAATTTGGGCTATTGAGGTGAAGAATAACTCTGTGCTGCATGGAAAAGTGATAAGGGTGATGTGGTCTCATCGTAATCCTGATGCCTGATGCGAGAAGTGGTGGAATTGGGAATGTGTTTGTCAAGGTATTTGATGTGGTGTAGGTGTTGTATTTTATTTAATCTGATGTGAATACTTACGGTGAAACTATTTTGGTTATCCATTGCAGAACTTGTACGAATCGACTGATAATGTAGGGCTTCAAGACATGTTAAAAAAATTTGGAAATATATTGTCTTGTAAAGTTGCCACTGATGATGCGAAGAGTAAAGGCTATGGCATTGTTCATTTCGAATATGAGGAATCTGCAACTGCTTCTATTGACAAGCTAAGTGGCTCCACTGTTGGCGACAAACTGTTGTATGTGCACTTATTTTGTTCTCATTATTTTGCTTTTGTTTTTTTCTGTTAATGGTTGCCTAAATTTCTAGATCTTTCTGTCAACAAGTTGTTTTCTGCCCGTGCTAATTTGTATCGAACCGTTTACACACATCCAAAAGTAAAGGTATAGAACATACAGTTTCTTGAGCATCCCAGGCATAAATCTGGTTTCCGTTTCATATTTATATTTGTTCTCTCTATTTCCCAGTTTTATGGCCTTTTTTTGTGCTTTGTTTTCACAATTTTCAATAACCCCTATGGGAAATATATGCATTGAACATGGCAATCAATTATATGGTACTGACCATATTTTTTGCCAGTTTAATAAACGAAAAAGGATAGGCAATTAGAGGATGATTTCTTAAGAAAAGTAATAAAGTAATATGCCGTTTTATATGTTTATGGATTCAATGTGGGCTTTTCAGAAGAAGCAGTGGAATGCATTGGAGATGTGTAAGTTTAATACTTTCCCCTAATATCTCAGTTTTTTTATTTAATTGTATGGAGTTTTGCTTAATAGAAATATATTTACTATTTGTAAGTCCAGTATGCATCAGAGTTCCTATTTCCCATCTTGCAGTTTATATTGCTCCATTTTCTTTGCAGAATAAGTAGCATTTGTTATGTCCCCTTGTAAAACAAGCCATGTTATATTTTATATTCATTTGTTCACCAAATTTTTGGGTCATTTTTTTGGATTCTCATTCATTTCTGTGATAAGGCTCTTTACATGTTCCTGATGCTAGCTTTCATTGGCAAAATTGGGGCATTGGCAATTGCCAATCTGAGGTCCTTTGTGAAACCCAAAGTTTTGGAGTTCAGAGTTTATGAATTTAAACAACTACTGGGGAACATGACCCAAGTGATTTATCTTTGGCAGTGCATTAATTATTATCCTTCTTTTTCTTCGTTGGGTTATGCAGAATTAATTTATCTTTTTCTATTTAATCAATGTTCAACTTGGTCGGCAAGATCAATTGGAAAAAAAGAGTTTGAAAAACCAACTTTTTGATTGTGTTAAAAAAAATACTTTTTAGGTTCAAGTTGTCAATTTCTTGCGCTCAGTTATGATCCTTACATTTTTTTCTCTAATCAGATTATTCATCAAGTATTGCTGAAGTTGATGCTCTGAAACAATTGGTGGGTAGCTTCTAAATTTCTTATGTTGGGAAACTAAATATGATAGGAACAAAAGTGCAAGAGCATGCTGAAATGTGTTGAAAGGCTGATTTTTATTGAGTTACCTAGCCAAAACAGGCAAGGCACAAAAGTGCAAGAAGCGGAAAGGAGAGAGCTCCAGTGGTTTGGCATGGTGAGCTGATTCACACCTTTTCCACATAAATCACATTAGTGATCTCATCATAATGGACACTTCTTCTTTTATTATGTAATTAGTATGCCGTATATGGACTAATGCATTTCACTTTCTTTTATACCTACTGAATACTTGAGGAAGGTGGAAAGGACGTTGGATACTTGACCGTTGGTCAAGAAGTGAGTGCTATGATAGGTAATATGGAAACTATAAACACAGTAGCTTTCTTTTGTTTATTATGTTCAAAGGACCTGTAACAAATAGTTGGGTCTCAGGTGCATGTTATTTTTCAAGGGAGAGGGAGTAAAGAAACTGATTAGGGATATGGTTTACTTTCTTTCTGAAAACTTCTTCAAATGTGAACAACACTTTCTTTCGCGGGTATTTGACAACCTTAATCAGTGAATTACTGGCTAGATTTTTTGTCAGTGTTCTGTTTTTCTATTCAGATCATCTGTATTGACAGGGAGTTTTGTTGTGGCTGATGCAAGTGGAAAGGAAAATACTCTTGAATCTAGCAGCAAAGTGGTATGCATTGTTTTGCCAGAGTGGTATGTATTCTTCTCCCATCTTCTTATCCTATTGTTATATCAGTGGAACAATAGTTATTTTTCCCCAAAATTGCTAAGGTTCATAAGTCTTGAGTGTTCATTTTAATTATAGATTCAAAATACTCTGACCTTTATTTGGTAGCTATTTTAATCAATTTTGAAAGATTGTTTCTGAGGTTGATGACTCATTTGCGCAGCAAGGGTTTTGATGTCGGTGAATAAACTTTCTTCTTTTATTTGCTCCATCTTCCATCCTGTGGAATGTAAATCACACATTAAAGGTAAATTCAGTTAAATCTAGGGTGTTTTCTAATGACCCATTTTTTGGTACAGAACAAAAAGAAGAGGAAGCGCACGATGCAGGACGACAAGAACAAGAAGAGGAAGGACATCAAAAGGTGCCAAAGTTAACCGTTGAGAGTACCTGGGATTTTGAGATGTGATTGTTGTCATCAAAATTTGTTAATAGTCTGCTGAAACAGAATAAGATTGTCTTCTAATGTATTTAAACATTATTTTGGCTTTTAGTTGATTTAATGCAAGGATTATGTTTGATGGATTTGCTTCATACAAATATTTATTTTTTTATTGATTGAAAAAAATTTACATGTAAATCGATGACAGATGCTCAAGGAATTAACACATAAATGTCATTTTTTTAATAAAAAATTAAAAAATTTCACATAACAGTGAATTACTGATGTCTTAATTATAAAAAATTGTCAATTATAAAAAATTGTCATCTAAAAGTATATTATACAACATCACATTAAAAAAATTGTTGTCCATATTAACATAGACAACACCTTTTCACCATCAGACAACACTTTCCTATGTATAAGGCGTTGTCTATTAAGTCCATAGACAACTCTGAGAGCTTAATAGACGATAATTTTTCTGGATTGAGTTATTTTTTTTTTGAAGAGACGAGTCGTTTGATGTTATTTTAGATGACAGTTAAAAAGTGTCGTCTAATATTATTCAAATAGATGACACTCACATAAATAACATTTTTTTTTTGTAATCAGACAACACTTTTTTGCCGTCATCTAAGGGAAAAAATGTCATAGTGCTAGCAAATTGGAAATAAGTCGCGGTAGAAGATGGATAGTAGAAGGACTAAAACATGCAACAGATTTATCAAAATTAATAATTTGACCTGAAACCCGCTCATAGAGCTTCAGAACAGCTAAGAGCCTCGAACACTCTGGGAGCAGAACATTACAGGAAAAAAGACTGTCATCTACGAAGAAAAGATGTGCAATAGTGGGGTCTTGGGTGTAATCAAAATTCCATAGAGCAGCCTACGATCCTTTGCATTAGAGAGAATAGCAGAAAAGCCCTCAGTACATAATAAAAAATAGGGGGATAAAGGATCACCTTGCCTCAGGGCGCAGGTTGGTGTGAGATGTCCCATGACCTTACCTCGAACATGGATGGAGTATGTTACCGTGGAGACAGAATCCATCACAAGCCAAAAAAGAAGGGGGAGAACCCGAGCTTGACCATTATCTGTTCTAAAAAAGCCCTATTCAACCTGAGCTTAGACATGTCCAGTTTCACAATCATCTTCTTAAGATCACTCAAATCCCTCCCCTTAATGGCATGTATAAAGTAGCAATAATATTATCCATGATCAACCTCGACGAAACAAAGGCACTGTTTGAAACTCAGAAATCACTGAAGACATCACTAGTTTCATATGATTGACAATGGCCTTAGTAACAATCTTATAAATAACTCGACACAAAGCAATGGGTCTAAATTCAGTCACTTGTGTCGGATGGTTCACCTTAGGGATAAGCGAAATCAAGGTATGATTAATAGACTGAACACTTACCCCCCCCCGTTAAGCACTTACGGACAAAAATTTACCACATCATTATCCACAGGATCCCAGAACTTTTGATAGAACAAAGCAGTCATACCGTCAACACCCGGAGCCTTCATAGCAAACATTTGGAACAAGGCACCCTCCACCTCCACACGGCTGAAAGCAGCATCCAGAACTACATTATCACATGGCCGAATCTTGGGGTCTATATTCTGTAACACAAGTTCAATAGAACTAGGGTTAAAACTGCAACATAATTGACTGAAATGATCCATAAATACCTGCCCTACACCCTTATCTGCTGTCTACTAGCGTTCAGCATAATCAAAATTCCTTGCAAGTAATTAAGTGGCCCCTATCCTTAGCAGCCTGATGAAAATATTTTGTGTTTCGGTCACCCTGCCGAAGCCAAGTAATCTGCGACCGTTGCTTCCAAATTAATTCCTCATGGGCTAAAAGACCATCCAATTCCTCATCCAATGCTTTTTGAGCCAACAACTCACCCTCTACTGGTAATGGAGTGGAGAGGTCATCCAACCTACTCTGTACTTTCTACTCCACTTGTGGAAAGAAGGCTTGCAGTTCTCCAATTTATCCAAAACCAAGCCTATATGCTCCCTCCAAAAGTACCCAACAACCTCCGTATGACTCTCCACCCTAGTCCATGCGACCTCAAAGAAAAACCTACAGCTCCTCACCCCTCCCCCCGATGAAAAGAAAAGCAAGGAGTCAACCGAAACCAAAAAGGCATGTGATTCGAAGCCCAAGAGTTTAGGTGGAATGTAAGACAAGATGGGAACAACTGATGAAAGGAATCATTGGCCAAACCATGGTCTAAACGAACCCAAACATTACCATCACCAGACCATTGGTTAGTCCATGTAAACGCATGGCCCCGAAAAGGCAAGGATTGGAGCGCACAATCCTCAAGAGCCGAGACAAACTCACTAATCTGAGCCAGGGGCCTCAACCACCACCCGCTATGTACCGAAAAGCTCTCCACCTCATTAAAATGTACCCCCTTCCCACAAACCAAGGACACCCTGGGGCAAAATTCAACCTCCAAAGTAACTCCCAAAAAAAAAAACACGTCCCTTGAATCTCAAAGGGACCGTAGAACCCTATAAACTAACACTCCATATCTCCCAAAACCTTGACAACAACATCAATATGCCCCACTGACGAAGAACGAATAGAAACCTCCACCCCATGTGCCCAGAGCAAAGCAAGGCCTCTTGACAAACTTACCCTCTCAACCTAATATCCTCCAGCGACTCCTATTTGTAATTTAATCTGATCCATCGGAGCCCTATTCATCTTAGTCTCTTCAAGAAATAGAATCCCTAGTTTCTTCTTCTTGAAGAAAAATCATAAGGCCCTTTGTGTCCGTTGGCCTCCCAACCTCCAGGCGTTCCAACAAAGAATACTCATTTCTCATGATTGGCCATGTCGGATAACCCCATCACTTTTGCAGCCATACCTGCAATTTGGATAGTGCAGGACCACGCTTGCTAGCAGAGCCAAAAGTAGAAACCATCTTGCGACCCTGGGGGGTTGAAGAGCCCCCCAAAGCCTCTCGGTCCTGCCCATTTCCTGAGAAAGAGTTTACTGTCAAGTCCCCCCGATCGAATTCGCACCCCCCTTATCACTCCTGCCCCCACGAGTTTATACAAAAGACATCCTTCATAGAAGTTTACAACCCCCCCCCCCCCCCCCCAACACACACACACACACACACGATCCAAACACAGCAAGGACCCCGTCATACTTCTTAACGACCTCATCATGGATTAACTTCAGCATAACAAAGCATTTTAAAGGCACATTAACCATCAGCTCTATGCGAATACGCAATAAACATCCAAGGCAATCCGATTGGAACCCCTGTCCACCTCCACAAAATACCCAAGATGATCACCCACTCTAGGAGCCATTGATCGGGTAAGTAAAATAGGAGGAATTCTCCTCAAATGGACCTAGACAACCTGATGGTCGAACGCCACCCCATCCACATCCTCTCGGCCATCGATGGCTACTAGGACAAAAAACGGGAGATCAAAGGTCTACGCCGCCCCTTTCACGACTCTCTTTTGATCCATGTCACTGGAGAATGCGAAAAGGATGCAATTCGACCTCTTCACAAGGATTGACGTGACCCCATCCAGTAGTCGCCAGAGATTGCGCATCGTACCAATTAGGGTGTCCCTGTTATAGGCCCGACAAGTAACCAGACGACTAAGAAGCAGGAAACGTGACCCTGCCCCACATGAAAATACACCCACCACATCAAGTTCCTTGGTCTATGCAGAGAAGATAGTTAGGTTTAAACCAAGAGAGTTGGACTACATGTCCATTGTACTTTTCCACGCAGCAAATATGCACTGAACGACGAAGAACAACAGGACGAGTAGACCTCAGCGCCACCACCAGTAATTGAGTATAAACGTCGCACGAAAAAGATAGCACATGGACGATAAACCCTAGCAGAACACTAAAACCTAACCGAAAGGAAGGGACTCCTGGCTTCTAATTCTCAAACTTTAACCAATCCCAATCCTCACATGACGCCCTTCTAATGAAGTAGGCAGCAAAATTTTGATAAAAAAATGCATCCATAAAATTCAATGAATCAAATATCTCCTCTCATTTTATTTCTAGTAAACAAATTATTGAAAAATTCAGATCCTAATCCATATTTTAGGTGGATAATTGCAAGATTTGATTTGATTTTTTTTTTTTAGAATTTCAACAACAAAACCCTATTACTTACTAATGAAACTATATATACTGAAACTTTTTAATATTGAAAACTCATCTTAAATAATTGTAATTATAACCTTTTATGAACTATACCTCTTTAGCCTCTTTATAATTGACCCCCTTGGAAGAAAATCCTGGGTCCGCCAATGATAAAATCATAAAATGATTTTTCGCTTGGACTATTTCACTAGGAACAAAACCAATACCTACAAATATAACTAAACAACAAATTGTTGGCTTGAACAACATATTTATGCTTCACATCAACTGAGGATATGAGTATATCCTTCGTGATGCCAAAAATCTAGCCTAAGAAAACTCAGATGAAAAAAAAAAACTTAACATAGAAAATTGAGTACAACAATTTTGAGATTGTTTTAAATTTGAAGTTAGTTCTTTGGAAATTTATCCTTCAATTATAGGAAGGTTGCAAACCAATTGTCAATAATGAGTTATTGCTAAGTATTAAAAATTTTAATATATGTAATTTATTATTTTAGATTGATTATCATTAAAATTAATTGGCATCTTTTATGGTGAATTGCTACATTAACCCCTTCTCTTATATCGTTGTTTATAAAAAATAATATGCGGTGTGTTGAAGCAGAAATCTTACTCACCGCGAAAAATCTTCACAATCCCTACAAATAACAAATAAGAGACAAAGAAGTTAAGGTTGAAGCCCCGAGGGGTTGCTCAACCAAGAATTGATGCTTAAGTTAACTTTAAGTGAGGACTAGAAAATACATCGAAACGAAGAAATGAATTACCTTAAAAGTGAAATGATCTCCGTTATTTATAGGAGAGCATTGGGAGTCTCTGAGTGGTCTGATTAACCGGTTGATTTTATAATTAATTAATAATATATAATTAATAAATATATTATTTAATAATTATAATAATTTCTCAGATGATAGTGATAGAAATTTAATATCAATAATAATTGTCCATTATTAAGAATTATGACAATTAATTCTCAAAGAGAATATTAATAATTTTGAGGCTTTAAACCCATTAAATACTATACTTAACTAGAAATACATTATATAATGTGAGTGTTTTTTAGCCGTTAATATTTTCATGGGAAATTTGGACATTTTGGGAATTATGAGATACGTGGCAGCTCCACAATTTTCGCGTGATTTTGGGTTCCACAAATGCCTCATATCGCTTATGAATTTAGGAAATTCTAAGGGGCGAATAGTTTTTGAAATTTCGGTTACTAGGCCTGTCAGTATTTTTTGTCTTGCTCCATTTCCATGTTTAGAAATTACTAAGCTCGGAATCAAGTTGATCTGTACCGAGCTTTAGGACTTAAACCTCCTAATTATGATATTTAATCTCATTTAAAAATGAAATTAATTTGACTTTAAGATTTTGAGGTTTTTTTTCCTTATTTAAAGGCTATGACAATCGAAAGGAGGAAACGTGTAACCTAAATTTGCAGAGGAAAAGTTTGGCTGCTAGAGAAGGGAAGGAAGGGTGCAGTTCATCCATCAATGAAATTGGGGGTAAGTCAAAATGCTTTCTATGTTTGCTATTATTTTTTCTTGGTTGGCAGATATGTGATGTAGGTTGAAACATGGTGCTTATCGCTGACATGGGATTTGTGATGAGGGAACAAAATAGGAAAAAGTCTGCCTATGGCCGTGAAAGTGACAAAAAAGCCATGTGGAGTCTTCAGGGGACAAGAAAGGAGATGTGCACGGGCTGATTGGTGGAGAGGGATCCACGCAGGTGCATGTGTGCCACGAGGGACAAAAGCTATTCGAAGTAGAGATCATCAGCAGACGACAGGACCGTGCTATGGTTGGTATTAGCCATGTTAATCGGTTTTTCGGTTCAGTTTTTTTACCGAAACCAAAACCGAATCGGGTGGAAGAATCGGTTCGGTTTTCCTTCAAAAACCGACTTAAACCGAAACTGAACTGTTTGGTTCGGTTCGGTCTGATTTTGGTTTTTACCCTTTTTTCGGTTTATTTCGAGACGAACCGGTTCGGTTTTTACTAAAAACCGGTTTTTATATTTTTATACAATAATCTATATTTATTCCATAATTAATCATGGAATATCTATTTTAAACAACAAAATCATCAAGACATCAAAATCCAACATAGAAATATAGAATGTCTATTACAAACAATAAAATCAAAGCATCAAAGTCGAATAAAAAATGTTCATTACAAGCAATAAAAACAATAAGATTGTAAAATCAAACCATCAGTGAACAAAATGGTAGATAATATGATCAACCATGTCAGCAAGGCATCAATGCACCTTAGCACGACCATTTGCCATTTCTACATATGAGACATAAGTAAAGTTAATTATCTACATAAATTCACAATTATTAACAAACAAATGTATTAGAAATAATAAAAAGATACAACAATTACCTTGTGCAAGAGCATGATAACACTCCACTTCTTCAACACTAGGCTCCAAATGTAATGCAATATTAATACTCATAAGCCAATTTTGAGTACAAATCAATGCCTCCACAACTTCAGGGCTCAACGAACTTCTATACGAATTAATTACCCTTCCATTTGTGCTAAAACATGACTCTGAAGCTATTGTTGAAGTGGGTATAGCTAGAACATTCCGTGCAACTCGAGATAAGATTGGATATTTGGATGTCCCGATCATTTTCCACCAACCCAAAATATCAAACGTTGAATCCTCAATATCTTCAATAGGATCTAATAGATATCTATCCAAATCATTACAAATAATTTCCTTATTTGCCTTTCTCCTCATCCTCCTTGCTATAAGATCCGTATCGTCACTCAAACCCATCTTGTCCTTTGCTACTGTAGATGAGCTGCCACTAACAATGTCTTCTCTTGCAGAATCCCAATTCTCACCGTCTTCATAGAGTTTATGAAGGCTAGTTAATAAAATCTTCAATTATCATCATCATCCTCAAATACCCCCCCCCCAAAAACAATCCTGCACAACGTCCAATTTAAGACGGGGATCCAAGAACAAGAGCTACAAAATAATATTGGTTCATACGCTCCATTTCCCCCCAATATTTGTCAAATATGGCTTGCATGGTGCTTGCAATACCAGACAATAAAACACTCTCCTGTTCACGACGTAAAAGAGTTAAAATTCTATACACATCATGTAAAGCACATTGGATTGTGGGTGTAGAAGTGCAACAAACTCGTAAAGTTACTTCATAAAAGGGTTTCAAATAAGCAGCAAATGAACTCGTTACTTCCCAATCATACTCAGACCGTGGTCCTACCCTTCGATCACTTACAAAATAAGCAACATAATTCGGATCATCCTCAATTAGGACCTCAAATGCTCCCTGAAACTTAAGAGCTGATTCCAACATCAAATAGGTGGAATTCCACCTAGTTGGAACATCCAATACAACCAGCCCTTTGCTATCAACCATAGCCTTCTCCGCACCCTTCTTAAATATTTCAAACCTACTAGGGGAAGATCTTACATATCTGATGGCATTTCTAATACTTTGAATAGATTCATTCAACACATTCAAGCCATCATTGACAATCAAGTTCAAGATATGAGCAATACATCTAACATGAAAATTTTCCCCATTATTCAAAAGCGCCATCGGACATTTCCATTTAGGCATTCTTTTCATCAAAAAAGACAACCCAGCATCATTTGAAGAAGCATTATCTACTGTAACAGTCAAAAGCTTCTCAATACCCCATCCAAGTAAACAATCCTCCAAAAGCCTCCCAATTGATTCTCCTTTATGGTTTGGAATCACACAAAAGTTGATAATCTTTTTATGCAATACCCAATCACTGTCAATAAAATGAGCAGTGATAACCATATAATTGATGTTTTGAAGGGATGTCCATGTATCTGTAGTAACACAAACCCTATAAGACCTGATCAATTCTTTAAGGGACTCCTTCTCAGCATAATACATATTAAGCACCTCCTTACCAATTGTCTGACGACATGGAATTTTAAACCTAGCACAAGTTAGGGAACAAAAATCACGAAACCCACATCCCTCCCCAAAAGAAAAAGGTAACTCTTCAACTATGACCATCTGAACCAATTTCCTAACAAGCTCCTTTTGACTAAACCCAACAGCAACTTCTGTGGGCTTTTCTACGGATAGAACTTTCTGATTTCTTTTGGCAATCATATTAGGAGGATATTTAGGATATTTTTGAAGGTGACTAATCAAGGCCCTAGTTCCATTTCTAATAGAGTCAGCAGCATACGTATTAGGGCAATAATTACATCTAGCCCTAGTGAAACCAGTATCAGCTTTGTACCTTTCAAAATGATCCCATATGCTTGCACGCTGCCTTTTCTTCGCATGCTCTAGAAATTGCGCATTAATTTCAGTGTTGGTCAAAGTGGTCAGTGGTTTGCCCTTCTGATTCAACTCCGGGTCAAATTCATCTCCTTGTGAATCATTAACATTGTCCACCTACAAAACAAAAAAACAGCAAATATGTTGTTTTTAATATTATGAAAACAGCAAGTATGAAAACTAGAATCATAGAATGGAATCCAACAAGTCTGAGAATAAATACCTCGTCAGGCAATTCTGATGAGGTGGCAGACACAACGCTAGAAGTATTCCCAGAGATAAGCACCATTCTTATTTCTTAGGGTTTTGTTTCGATCTGTAGCAATAAGCACCATGATCATTAGAGTCTCCAACTAGCGCATCATTGTAATGATTACCTAAGTATTCCCTAGTACAATGCAGATCAACTTAAAAATTTCACACCAACTAGTGGAGAAACCCTCCAGGTTATGTTAAGAACTCTAGTGCTGATTTTATCATTTATTGTTTTTCTGGCTTAATTCATTGTCCTTATTTTCTTGAATGAGTATTGGTAATTCCTTTAGTAACTTTCACTCTAATAACATAATTCAAACAATCATTAAAGAAAAAAATTGAACAAGCCAACATCACTCAACCACAGCTCCCATATCCAAAAACATACTTAAATAAGGGTCCCCTCAAAATTCTGCAGAAACTGACGGCAACAATGCAGACCAAAATCAATATACTATTGATAAGGTTATTTATCATAATCAATATAATAAAATATATATTAAATGAGGAATGTGAAGCATATTTTGTTGTCGACCACCTTTTATCTGTCTTATATTGCTAGAACCAATCAATTGGTAATAAAGATAATATACAAGAAAATACTTTTATATATCCACTTAAGAAAATATAGTTTTTAAATTTTTTTTTTAAAAAACACACAACAATAAATCGAATTTAAATGTAAAACAGAAGTCATTGGCCTGGATAATTCGATGAAGGGTTGCAGTATCAATCTTCCAAGACAATAAGATGAATTGATACGTTTCATATGGGCATATCTAAGAAACGACATGACAATATTGCAGCTACAATTATACGATTCATACAACACCTAAAATTTTAATCATCAACATAGATAAGAATTCAACACAACAATCCCAAAATATATCTCAATGATCAATGCAGCTAAGTAAATTAAAAACCAAAAACAATGTCGATGAAAAAGTGATATCCAAAATAGAAAGTCGAGAGTAACCTAGATTAGGCAAATCAACAAAACAAAAATCAGATAAGTGCCTAGCAAGCTGTCCACAGAGACTAAGTACTTGATGAGTTGATGTCTCACAGTACCAGTATCATCTTCTCAACAACCAAAATAGCAGAATAATTTTAATCGAATTTGAGATATATTACTTATAAATGGAGAGAAATAGACCAAAATAGCTATACTTTCTTTTAGGTTTATGTAACCTGTAGTACATAGATTCCACATCCTCTAATTTTTCTTATTAAAATTTAAAATTAAATGAATTCAATTCAATGAATCAGAGATGACCGAAAACATAGAGAAAATGAAACTAAATAGCTTAAAAAGTGCTTGACACATATCTTATCTTTGTATGCCTCGTTTTTTCAAAGTATTTCGAAAAATAAAAAAGAGAATTTAGAATATATTCTCTACTTAATTTATAAGAGACCATCCAGTTTCATATCCAAGTAGTTTTATCTATGTTTGCTTCTCACTTTGAAAAAACCAATCTTATCTATATGATGATAGAAGTTCTCATAATGCAGTTTCATATCCATGCAATTTTATCTATGTTTGTTTACTCTTTTTTCAAATGAAATTAAACGACATTCACTCCTAATTCAATTCAATTCAAACTAAGACATAAAAGTTTCTGCAAATAAGGCTCAAGCAACACAAAATATAAATTTGTGTGCACAAATGTGTATGAAATCAGAGAACCAAATAAATGAAGTAAAAAAAATATTCCTTATGGAACATTAACAATTTAAACTATAATAAGAAAACCCAAACTAAAAAAATCCAATTTAGATATACAGTCAAACTACGGAAGCAAAAATTGATAGATGGCAGAGTATGAAATAAAACATCAGAGTTGGAAGCCTAACCTGGTGGGGAAAAAAAAACCCTAGATGGCAGTGTGAGGGATCGAAAGTGGCGATAGTTGAGAGGGACCGACTTCGACTGTTCGAAGTCTATGGAATCGATTGAAATCACAAGGCTGCGACTCCACTTTTTTGAACTGTTGCGATGCCTTCACTGCGAGTTTGCGAGGTTGTGGGCACTGGGCGTGAGCATCCGATTCTCTAAGAAACTGAGAGAATGGGGAAGAGATGGAACGAGGAGCCTTGAGGAACTGTGAAGGATTTCTCGGGAAGAAGGGTTTGAGGGGCTATGTCTCTGTGAGCCGTGAGGAACGAGGAAGGGAGGTCTGTGACTGTAGCGTTTGAGGTGTAGTGACTGGTGCGAACTCTATGGCTCTGAGTCTGCGATCGATCAAGATTCGAAATGGAGGAGGAGGAGGCGATCTCAGATTCGACATGGAGGAGGAATCTCAAATTCTCACAGTCACGACTCGTCTAGGTCTAGGGTTTGGTCTGATTTTCATAAACAATAAAACGACGCCGTTCTTTAAGAGTTTTACGTATTTTTAGTTCGATTCGGTTGGTTCGGTTTCGGGTTGGTTTTATGCTACTCTCGGTTAGGTCCGGTTCGGGTCAGTCCTGTGATACCGAAAACTGGGACCGAACCGATGCAGTCCGATTTTTTTCATACGGTTTCAGTTTTTCAACGGTTCGGTATTTTGCGGTTCGGTCCCGGTTTGGTGCGGTTTTTCGGTTGGTTTTTTCAGACAAATTAACAGGTCTAGTTGGTATGGCACAAAGTAACACTCAACAAATAACAAAAACATATGTAATTAATTTTTTTTTATGAAGATATAGTTTTGATAAATAGAAATTGTTCTTAATTGGAAAAATTAGGGATATTTAATAATGGTTAGTGAAAAAGGATAAAAGATAATCAAAAGATAAAAAAATTAAAAAATTAAAAAATTAAAAAATTAAAGAATTAAAGAATGAAACAATAATAGAATTAAAGAATTAAAGAATAAAATGATTTGGAGGTTTTTGAAAGAGTTGTGGCCAAAACTACATTTTAACAAACTAAAAATTAAAATGCGGACGCTCATGATAAGTAAAATTTACAAACCATAGATTAGTTTCATAGACAAGACCGTCACTTTTGCGTAAGTAAATCCGAATTATCAATCACATTATTTAAACTACTCATGCTTTAACCTTTGTATAATGGACTTTCTGTAAACAAAAATCTTGCCAACACTCTAGCAATTGCACATATTGAACCAATCACGAAATTCTACCTTCATCATCTCAATTACATGCATACATTTTTTAATATTATAAATACATCGAACATTAATGTGCGTCAAACATTTACAATATGATTCACTTTACGTTTTTTTACTGAATGGGCTGACAACAACCAACATTAAATATCTTCAATCCGATTCTAAGCGCACCGAACAATGGTCATAAACACTAAGCGTTGAAATGGAGTTTAAGCACTAAAACGTATGATGTAAATGAAATTCATAAAATAAAACACATGAAGATTGTATTTATATTTACAAATGTTATAAAGAAGATACCAACACATATATTGAATAATAAGTAAAACCGAAACAATAACAAGAGTTTAAGTAGAAGGAACAAAGATACTCTTTCGGAATCGAAGAACAGCTTGTGATAGTCGAAGTGGATGGAAACAAAGGATTGTTATTCACATGATTCTCCGATAGCGGAAGGAACCTTATGAAGATTGAGGAATAAACACAAGGCATTTCAGACTTACACTCTAGAATTGCCTCGGAAATTACTCGGGCTAGGTTTTGTTAAGGAAAGCATAAAATTTTGTCTAAAAAAAATCGAAGAAAAGTCTCAAAAGAAAGTCTAAAAGAAAAGGTCTAAGAAAAAGTTTATAAAAAAAGGTGTTAAAGAAGGGTCTCCAACAATGAGAATGACCTCCCTATTTATAGAGAAAGTAAAAAACTAGAACATAAATTAAAAATTAAATAATAAAAAACAATAAAAGAATAATCAATGAAATAGTTAAAAAGGCTGAATTTTTGGTGGAAAAGGGCTAAAAAACTTGCCCAAATAGGGCAGGTTTGATGCAGAATGGAGCAGGTGAGATTTCGGTAGGGAGTTGCTAAACGAAGTGGCGTGATTCTGCCGACCAGGCACTGAACAAATATGGGAGGATGTGGGAGGAGTTTGGTGGGCAGGTGTTGACAAGGAGTGGTCTGCTCAGTGGGTCATGCGCTGAATCAGACGTAGGTTCGCACTGAATTTGACAGAGTGGTTCGGTACACTCTCGCCAAATTGTCTTCTGGGCTGGGTTGTGATTTTAGGCCACTTGCAAATGCGTTGGGTTTACGATTTTGGGCTTTGAGCAAGTAGGCTGATGCAAGTGGGCTGGACTAATCTCGGCTTCTGAATACGGTAGGTCTCTATCAAAATTTCTAGCAAAATTTGGTGGCCACCTTTATTTCAATCATAATTTCTTCAATAAAACTCGGATTGAGATGATTCTTTCGCCAAAATTTTCAAAATTCCAAGCTCTAACAATTTCTTAAAATTTCTCACAAAATATATTATTTTCTCCAATTGTATGGTATTTTTCATTAAAAGGAAAGCATAAAGGATATAAAATTGACATAAATCCTGCTCAATTAAAGGCCTATCAACGACACGGGCAGACAACAACAAGGAAAAACAGTGGGCCGACAGCAGCTTTGTCTCGTACATGATGCACGTGTCGACAAAGACAAGGGGTACAACAGCTCACAAACAACTTTGTCTGGCTCATGATGGGCGTATGCCGATAACAAT
Organism: Prinsepia uniflora; assembly: GCA_032719365.1. NCBI lineage: Eukaryota > Viridiplantae > Streptophyta > Magnoliopsida > Rosales > Rosaceae > Prinsepia > Prinsepia uniflora. Next base: position 30,647,035 of record CM064866.1, read on the forward strand.
AGGGGATGTAGTGGCTCGGCCGCAGCTTTGTCTGGTGCGTGACGGGCATATGTCGACATCAGCAAGGAAGAGAAACGGCTTGTCAGTATCTTGTCCAGCACTTGATGGGCATGTGCCGATAGTCGATAGTGAGGTGTAGGTGTCCGGGCTGTCCATGTCGGGTTTGCAATGGCAATTTCACTGCTGCTGACTCAGCTTATCTCTTCATGCCGATAGCAACATATGGGTTTTCTGATGTTTCTTCCATGTGTAATGATGCACCTCTAGGTGGCCAATTTTGATTGGTATATCAGTCTCATTAGAGACTGCATGGTGACACAAGAAAGTAGGCTATCAGGGTTGTCAGACCTTACTTATGTGCTAGCTGCCACATGGCGTGTCCTGAATGGTCCTATGTTCTTTTCCCTTGGGTGAGCCCTATTCGTGCGTAATTTGGGCGTTTCTCCCATTGGCTACTTGTACTATTTTGCAATATATACATTTGTTTATATATACTTTATAATATAAGTTTATAAAAGTATGTATATTATTTTTGGAAATTGATTAAATTTTTTGCCTATTGAGCACCGCATTTTTGCACGTTCCTGGGCTTTTGGAATATTTTCAGCAACAATTCAAGTGGTTAACTCTCTATTTTTCTAAGGTGATTATTTTAACATGAGACAAGGTGCACTTTCGGAGCGGTCTAGTAGACTTACATATGAGAGCGTGGAGGTTCGCGTAGTCAAAGTCCATTCCGAGGGAAGGATATGAAATTTGAGGAACTGAAAACTTCGAGGAGTGAAAAATTCATAATCAAATTGCCTTTTTGGATTGTGTCTTTGTGGAGTTTGGCGATAGGTGTTCTTCGATGAAGGCTCTTAGACATGGCAAGGGCAAATATTTAGTCGGTCGCCGATGGACTAAGTTCCACCCATTGATCATCAGGTGGGGCCTTTAGTTCCTGTTCTTGAAGTTTTTCTCCAGAATTATTAGTGGTTGGGATGTAGACCTGCTCAACTTGATGCCTATGGGCACATTATGTGTTTTGAGAAACTAAACAAATTATTTGGCTTAGAGCTTTCTGAAGACAAGTTCTGGCATTGCTACTACGTACCACAAAATGGAATTACCGGTGGCTAACTCACTCGAGTTATTTCAACGGTGGGACAATTTTTTGAAGACGACGTTTGATGATGGCTCGTAGATATGGATGGCGGAAGACCTTCTGATACCCTTGTAAAGGAGTGGTTGAATGCTCATATGCGACTGAAAAAAGTTGCTACTTCGAAGAAGAACAACAATCAAGGTCCTATTACTTCTTTCGAGAAGAGGTAAGACCAGGAGGTCCCTTCCAAACCGGGTCACTCTAGCCCCGCAATGTCATCCCAGAAGCGTAGATTTTCATACAGTCCTTGTGAGCATGTAGATAAACACCTTAAAAGGTCGAAGGCTATCCCTACTGCCCCTGAAGTGATTGAGTCATTGAAGGATGAGGGTTCAGATGGATTAGAAGAGGGGATGCGACCATCATCTAAGACTACGGATGTGACAATTGCCACCATCATGGTGGAAGAAACTATGAAAATTGTCCCACAGGAGGCTTATGATAAGGTTATTAGAGACCTTAGGATTTTAATAGCTGGGGCCTACAAGTTGGTTGACATACTTCGTGGGAATGCTGGCCTCAAAAATGAAAACAAACGAATGACGAGCGAGTGCATACACCTTTGAGGGGGTTGAGACCACTCCATGAAAAACAATGAGGTCTTGGTCGGGAGAATTCGTACGTTGGAGAAAAAAGTGAGTGAGCTTTTTCAAGCCATGCAGAGAGGATGCTGATCGAGAATGAACGAGATGTTGCCCTCAACAAGTCCAATTTGTAACACAGATGCATGCATCATTCAGACGAGAAACCCAAGCTTTTGGAGGTGGAAATCCAAAATTGGAGGATTGAAACAATTTTGAGAAATGCTCATCTGTTGCCACCACATGCCCCGCAATTTTGTGGCACAAAGAGTATGAGGCGTAAAACTTGGATATGGCAAGCTATAGTGGGATCACCACCAAAGAGCCGGAATCGGTGATAAGTCACGAATTTAGAAATGTTTCATTGTTATTTATTATCCCTTTTACTTGTCTTTTGATTATAATTGCTCAATCAATAGGAGAAATTGATCTATTTTGTGACAGATCACTTCTCATTTACACGATAAAGACTCACCAAGGGTACCAAGACTTCCCAAATTACTGCTAAGCCTCTAAATTGTCCATAAATTGCGATTAGGGGTAATAAGGGGTTCCTTCTCCATTGTGGAATTCTCTAGCTGCAATTTCCCTTCCCTTTTCAATAAGGAATGATGTGGATTGACTTGGAAAAGAAGGCTCAAGGATTTCTTAATCAAACCTGAAGTTAAAGAAGCAAGAAACAAGGAAAATTAGTTGCAAGCCAAGGAATCCTAAAACTCACAGCTAGGGCTAAGGAACCTTCCTTAGCCGCATTTTACCTTCCTCTTTCTTCTAGGACTAATGTGATCTGATTTTGCAAGAAGATTAAATGAATTCCTAGTCAAAGTTGAAGTCAAGAAGTAGAAAGAAAGAAGGAAAAAGGATTTCGTATTCAAGAAGGATTAAGAATGCAGCTATGGGGGTTTTCACAGTTTCCTTCGAGTTTTGGATTGCTTTTCCTCTTTTAATTAGGGCTAAGCTAGGGCAAGTGTGAGATATATATAGAGGTTATTTTCTCATTATTTGGGGGCCCTAATTTATTTCCCTAGGTGCTAAAACTCTGTCAAAATTTACACATAAAGTTTACATAAATTATCAGCAATTTTCATTGTTCTTCAAGATTTTGGATTCAAGTTTTGCATCTAGAATGTTACGTGAAGCTTGAGAGGAGAAGAATTATTTGTGCCACTTCTTTCACGCCTCATCTCACTTAGTATCTGTGCTCCTTAATCCTTCATCTCTTTATGTTTATATGAATTGAAGTATGTTGTTTGTTAATCTAGTTATGTGTGAGTAGTTCCCTTAAGGATGAGGGCTGTTTGAAAACCTAGCCATGTTAGTTCATATTTAAATTTCGGGCTCTTGTTTATGATTGTTATGCATGACTGGATTTTTTGGATTACTGCGCTTCATGACCTCAATTTACACCTATAAGCTTGATCACTTTGTTTATGTATAATTGTTGATGTAATTGCTTGACGGACCATAATATCATCTTACAATTTGTAGCATCACGTTTAAAAGGTGGAATCTAATTCGTAATCTAAACTCATGACCTACTTGAATTGCACATCACTTTTCTAGGGTTAGTGTAGTGTCATCAAATCTTCTTCATGTTTTATGCATTATCACGCACCATCGATAATAGACGTTTAACAGTGGACATCACGCTTTAAACAAGCAATCTAAGAGACGATAATAGGAGTGAGGTGAGCCTTAGCCGGACCCCGACACGAGCACTTAATTGAAAAACATGCATAGTAATTAGATCAAGAAAATCTAAGGAGAACTATAATTGGTAAAGGTCAATAATAAGCCCTAATTCTTCCTAATCATTCAATCTAGTGTTTAGTCAAGTTTTCATTGTTTTGTACTTTATTTTCATTATCTAATTTTGTGAATCATCATTCCAAACAATCCCCCTAGTTGGATTTTTATTATGTCACTAATGTCAATTGAACTAAAACGAATTGGACATTGTTGAGAAAGTCTCTATGGGATCGACCTTCGCTTGCATCTTTACTATCATAAGTCTTGTGCGCTTGCAAAGTATTACACGTAGTGGTTTTACCCAGTACCTCTATTATACTTCGTAAAATTTCTATCATGTTTTTTTGGTACCGTTGCTAGGGACTTGTCTCTCAATAATGTTCATTTTGTTTAAATCTTTTGACTAAGTGGTTTTTCTTTTTTGTATATAACTTTTTCTTTTTCTTTTTTTTAGGCATATGTTCCCTTAGGTGATCGTGGAACCGTGGGATAGTCCATACTATCCTAGTAACTGGGCATACGAGCCTTACGATCCCTTTCCTTCGCCCCCAAGCAACCATGGAGGTTGGGAACAACCCCAAGGACGGACCAATGAACCAACACCCTATGACCAGCGCTACTCAGCTCCATATAACCAAGGATGGGGGAGCCCATCACTTTGAACTTGGACCCCTCTTGCTCCTGCTCCTAGCCATGTCCAACCTCCACGAACACTCCATGAAGCCCTTTTAGAGGATCGAGAACTAGAGCACTTTTGAGTGAAACTTCTTTGGGAACCCTCCTGGGATGATGAGGCCCTTGAAGTCCCTGAAATTCGAGCACCCCCACGGCCAAGACCCATCCCAAAGTCCAAGATTGCCCCTTCCATAGGCCTAGTCCTAATCCAAGGCACACCCACGGGTGCAACCTCTCAGGACATCACACCATCACCTACGGACTTGGGCATGGATCGTGCGCTTTTAGGACCCTACTTCTCCCTATCTTCACCTTTTAAGTTCCTTAATCAAATTATGTGTTTTGGTGAGAACTCTAATGCATTTCCTAATCTTACGTACATATTTAAAAATCCTTGCAAGAGAAGGATAAGAAGGTTATCATTTTGGTGGTGTGCACATTCACACCATTAGGCGCAAAGAATGGCTCAAGGCCACGACCTAAGGAGTCTAAGGCCCATCCACAACCTCTCCTCAATGATCATCATTCCTATATGGCAAAACGGATCAAACACTTCTTACTTACCTTTAAATCTCTTTTGTATTTGTTCCCTGAAATGTTAAGGTCTAGAAAGTGGATTCCTTCGTACATCACTAATCGTTTATTTTCTATTGTAGGAAGGACACCACTAAAGGAGGGGTGAGTTTGGGGTCCCTTGAGTGCCCCTTGGTTGACAAACACCCTATGCAATCGAGCCCTGGTTTGTTCCCTTTCCCTTGTGGACGTTTTTCATTTTCCATCTAATGACTTAGTCTTACTTTTATGCTTGCAACATTGAGGACAATGTCTCATTTAGGTTTGGGGGTGTGGACATGAAAAACTATATGTTTTGGGGTACATAAACCAATTTTCTTTTTTGTTTTGCTTGCTATTTTTTTAGGTTCTGCTTTGATTTTCGTTGCTGTTATTTATGCTAGTTTTTATGCCTAAACAAGTTAATATGAATGAATAGAATGTGGGAATTTCTTGTATTGACTAAGAATCATTGCCATTTCCATTGAATTCACACTTGCACTTCACGATACCATAATCAAGTGATTAAGCAACCAACACAATTGAATTTGAGCATACTTAGAAAATTAGTGGAGACTACCATTGTGAGATCTTTGAGCTTGTTTTCCTTTCTTTCTGTGTGATCTACTAGTTTCTAATCTTAAACACTCATCATTTTGTTTATAATTGCATGACCTCATTCTAAGTGCATTGATGTTTAAAGAACCATATCTATTGGATGCTCTTGATTTTACGAGATGTGATATAGGCTATGTGTGCTTTAGCTCCTAAAGGCCTTACCCGTCCCAATTGCATGCTCCTCAAGCCCCTTTGAAGCCAAACACTTGCCCTTTTGTTCTTCACCTACATTATAACCTAACCAAGTTTTGAACCCTTCATTATGACTATACATTATACTCTAACCTTGTGTCAAGGTTGCATAAAATGAGATTAATGGTGAGGAGGAAATGTGTTGATGTTTTGTGCTACCTATGCTCATGTGATTGAAGTTACAATTGAATTGAAAGATCATTTGGTTGTTTGAAAAGTGAGGAAGTTATTACATGATCTAGGCTCAGCACATATAAACAAAAGAAAAAGTGTATCAAGTTCATTAGTGAAAAGAAAAGAAAAGAAAGAAAAAGAAAAAGCAAAATTGCGATTAGAAAAAGAAAAAAAAAGTGAAAGCAATGAACTTAGAGTTGAGACAATTGAGCCAAGTACCTCAAGTAAGGAGAATGTAGTGAGCTTAAGCACCGTTTCATCCTTTATTAGTCAAGGTCTGAGTCATGACTTCTTATGCCTTGATGCGTCTTAGGTTCCTTGAATTCCAACTTCCCTTTCTAACCCCAAGAACCTAGCCCCATTTGTAACAACCCGTACCTACGGGAAGGGTAAAAATGTAATTTTTGTGAAGTTTTGTAAAAAGGACGATTTTGCCCTTGTGAATAGTAAACGAAAAGTTGACTTTTTGTACTATTGATTGGATGAGTGTTAGCCTTTGACCGTGACGTAGGTTAGGACGTCACGAGTCCGTAGACAGGCGGCAGGTTCGATTCGGACAACCGGAGGAAAAGTTATGATGTACGGAAGGTTGGGGGCGTTACCGTAATTTTGAGCTAATAGGGAAAATGTTGACTTTTTGGAGGATGTGTGATTTTCACGTAGACCGAGGACCGTTGGATAGGTCTCGACGTCCTGAGTTCAACGACAGGCGGCACGCTGTCATCGGACGTCGGACGGAAAAGATACGGGTCTGGAAAGTCTAAGGGCAAAATGGTAATTTTGTGCAGGAGGGGCATTTTGGTCATTTTTCCTCAGCCCAATCAGATAAGGGCAAGTGGCAGATATTTTTGGGATGGCCAATAGCTGATGGACACGTGGGAGTGGCTGGATGGTTCCAGGCCATTCTCAAGTGTGCACGGCCACACCTTGTACAAAAATCAAACCGTGTTTGGGTTTGAAACACAGAAAACAGAGAGAGGATTGGGGTGAGGCGGTGATCGATTTGGATGCCAGGGAGAGTGAGGAGTGACTGGTGAGAGTGACAGAGAGACGTGGGTGAGGTGCTAATCGTGTTTTGGGACTGGAATCGTGCACGGCGGCACGGTGGTGGTGCGGCGAACATTTGAGGAAAACAGAGGAGACCGTGGACGGTGGAGGCTGTTGTGCCGTGTGGTGAGGCAAACCAAGGCGGTAGGAGGTCCAGGTGGTTGCAGGGAGTCCCACGAGCACCGTGGTGGGTGACGGTTCTCACGGCGGCGCCGGAATCGAAAGGTAAGCTCGTTTACCCTGTTTTTTGTGGATTTTCAAATGCAAAGTCGTGAAGTTGGTCTTAGAGTCGAGGGATTAGGAGGTCAGGGTGTTGTTCAGTGAGGTCTTAGGATTGGTTTGTGATGGCTGCCGTGACGGGGGCGTACACGGCGGGGCTCAGTCGACGGCGAGTATCCAATGCTCTGTTTTTGGCCGTGACTTCAAACTTGAAGTCGTTGACTTCGGGGATGAATCGACGGATTCTGTGAGTTGGGTAGGACTAAGTAGGGTCCTAGGAAGGTGCTGGTATCACCACCGTGAAGGGGGAAGCAGTGGACGGCCGGGAAGGAAAACAGAGCTCACGGGCAAGGTTTTTCGAGGTTGAAGACGAGGGGTTTTAGGCCGTGATTTCTGGATTTTAGGATTGGGTTTGGTTGAAGGGGACTGGACGAAGCTAATGGAATCGAAATGGGGAAGAATGGTGGAGGAACGGCGGAGAACCGGTCACGCCGGTTCAACTGTGTTGAACCGGGTGACTCGAGGTTGAAGATGGACTGTAGCAGGCGCGTGAGGCCCACGCGCAGCCACTTTGGGCGGCGCGTGGGGGCGCGTGGGGAGGAATCCGGTTAAGCGTCCAACATGAGTTTAGCCCTAAATGTCCTAAGGAATCCAATGGTATAGTTTTCGGGTTAATCGGACGGTGTTACGGAATGGTTCGGGAATCCGTGCGGTTTAGGGTTTAGGATTAAAATATTATTAAATTCCCGAAAAATTGGGGAAAATAGGGAAGGTATCCTTGATGTTATTGTGACCCTATTTGGTATCTATTGACAGGACGGGAGACACCAGAGACGGTTGAGGAGCGCACGGAGCGCGAGTGACGTGTTGTAAACTGTGAGTGGACTCTTTCTTACATCCGAGCATGCCAAACTGTTTTAATTACTGTTTTATGATTTCTATGTGTGTTTTTATGTCCTAATGATGATTATACGTGATTGAGATGTTTGCACGTTTTTCGAGACGTTTTCGGGCTTTTGCACATTTTTCGAGAAAAAGCGGGTTTTCAGAGTTTGATGTTATAATTCAGAAATTTAACCTAAAAAAACATTTTCTGATGATGGTAAATAGGTTGTGGAATATGATTTGGGATTTTCCTATGGTTTTCCGGATTTGGGTTCAGAATGTCGGTTCTGGATGCCGGAAGGGCTTCGAACCGGGGATTTCGAATTCGAATCTGGCGATGGATTTTGAATTGGTTTTACACTGGATATGGATTGGATTTGCTGGATCTGGATATGGGTTTAAAGACCCGGATTGATATTGATGGGGGACGGGCCCGGATTGAGTTTAAAGACTCGGGAGTTTAAAGACTCGGATATTATGATATTACCCCCATAGGCCTATTGAGTTTAAAGACTCGGGAGTTTAAAGACTCGGATTTATCTGTGAGGCCTGGTTGAGTTTAAAAACTCAGATAGGTCCAGCAGGTTTGATCGGGTTATACTCTGGTTTCTTATGCTGTTTTATAGTGTATCTGTTTCTTATGATATTTTCTAGTGTTTCTGTTTCTTATGATGTTTCATATTATGGTTTTTCTAATACTTCATTGGCATGCCTGGTTTTAAACCGGAGGGAACAAATGATTTTATTTCCTTACTTTGATTTGCTGGTAAACGGTTTTAAAACTTTCATTCTTTTCGGTCCACTCACACCTTTGGTTTTTAATTTCCCTCCAGGTCGTGGTGATAGCGCTGGGGTGAACGTTGAGGCAGATATCGAGGCATAGGGCTTCCGACGTTCTTCCGTTGCGGACTTAGACTTGTAGGACTTTTGGTGCCCATTTTGTAGAACTATGCTCTGGCTTACTGTTGTATATATTTACTCCTTCGTCTGATGGTTATGCTTATAGTTGTATTAAGTTTATTTTTGGTATTGTAAGTGTGATTGTCAGACGGGAGCAGGGTTCATCCCGAGTATCGAGGTGATATTTGGGACGGGTCCTGACACCATTACAACCCTTGAATGAAGACCTATTGATCTTGTGGATGGTTATGCAAAGGATTAAGGTACATATCTCTATTCTTAAACTTCAATTCCTTCTTGAGATCATATTTTCCAGATAAAGTGCTATTCTTCATTGAAATTCATATGTGTTTAACTAGATTTCCTTTACATAAACTTATTACATATGCTTGTTGAGTGAATGCCTTAGGATTCGTGTGTGCATTGAGTGATGCCTAGTAAGGATTAGAGTTGAGGCGAAATCTTTGTAGGGTGTTTAGATGACGTTGTTTTCTAGTTTGATCATTTGTGATGTTGGTATAAACACTTGATACATTGAGTTCATGGTTATAGTATGTTCCTTGGTTTTTGTGAGCTTATTTTCTATTCTTAGTTCTTATTAGCTTGTTGACATATGATTTCTAGCATCCTTTGCGTTAAGTAAAATGTTTGTGGGTATCATGCTACTACAACCCTCAGGGGACAAAACTTCTCCTACTAGGTGAGCCTAGGGGTTTCAATCCTTATCTTAACTAGATTGAGTCTTTTGTTTTCTATTTTTCTAAGGGACTAGCAAAAGATAGGTTCGGGGGTATTTTATAAGTCACAAATTTAGCATTGTTTTCAATGTTATTTCTTATCCATTTTACTTGTCTTTTGATTATAATTGCTCAATCAATAGGAGAAAATGATCTATTTTGTGAAGTTTGTGCAGATTGTTTAGTTGCGGTTTAAATCATGTTTTTGAAATGAAATGTGATCATTCCAAGGATAATTCTCCAAGAACTCATCAAGGGCCCACAAAGGGTCACATCACCTCTCATTAACACGACAATGACTTACCAAGGGCACCAAGACTTCCCAAATTGAGGTTAAGTCCTTAAATTGTCCATAAATTGCGATTAGGGGTAATTAGGGGTTCCTTGTCCATTGTGGAATTCTCTAGCCCAATTTCCCGTCCCTTTTCAATAAGGAATGATGCAAATTGACTTGGAAAAGAAGACTCAGGGATTTCGTAATCAAAACTGAAGTTAAAGAAGCAAGAAACAAGGAAAAGGAGTTCCTTGCAAGCTGAGGAATCCTAAAGCTCACGGCTAGGGCTAAGGAACCTTCCTTAGCCGCATTTTACCTTCCTCTTTCTTCTAGGACTGATATGATATGATTTGGCAAGAAGATTAAATGAATTCCTAGTCAAATTTGAAGTCGATAAATGGAAAGAAAGAAGGAAAAAGGATTCCTTATTCAAGAAGGATCAAGAATGCAGAAATGGGGGGTTTTTCACGGAAAGGTGGATTTCCGCCTTGTTTTGGATTGTTTTTCCTCTTTTAATTATGGCTAAGCTAGGGCAGGTGCGAGGCCTATATGTAGATGTTATTTTATCATTTTTTGGGGGCCCCCAATTGACCTCTCAAAGTGCTAAAACTCTTTCGAAATTTACCCTTAAAGTTCACATAAAGTTAGCCGCAATTTTCATTTTTCTCCAAGCTTTTGGATTCAAGTTTTGCATCTAGATTGTGACATGATGCTTGGGAGGAGAAGAAGTTCTTGTGCCACTTCTCTCACGCCTCATCTCTCTTAGTATTTGTGTTCCTTAATTCTTAATCTCTCTACGTTTATATGAATTGCATTATGTTGTTTGTTAATCTAGTTATGTGTGAGTAGTTCTCTTTAGGATTGGAATTGTTTGAAACCCTAGCCCTGTTAGTTCATATTTAGATTTCTGGCTCTTGATTATGATTTTTATGCATGACTGAATTTGTTGGATTACTGCGCTTCATGAACTCAATTTACACATATAAGCTTGATCACCTTGTTTGTGTATAATTGTTGATGTAATTGCTTGATGGACCATAATATCATCTTTCAATTTGTAGCATTACTTTTAAGAGGAGGAATCGTATTCATAGTATAAACTTATGATCTTCTAGAATTGCACATCACGTTTCTAAGGATAGTGTAAGGTCATCAAATCTTATCCGTGTTTGATGCATTATCACGCACCATCGATAATAGACGTTTAATAGTGGACATCACACTTTAAACATTCAATCTAAGAGAAGATAATAGGTGTGGGTGAGCCTTAGCCGGACCCCTGCATGGGCACTTAATTAAGAAACATGCATAGTAATTAGATCAAAAAAATCTAAGGAGAACTATAATTGGTAAAGGTGGATAGTAAGCCCTAATTCCTCCTAATCATTCAATCTAGTTTTTAATCAATTTTTCATTATTTTGTACTTTGTTTTCATCATCTAATTTTGTGAATCATCACTCTAAACAATCCCCCTTTTTCATTTTAATTATCTCACTGAAGTCAATTGAACTAAAACGAATTAGACATTGTTGAGCAAGTCTCTATGGGATCGACTTTTGCTTGCATCTTAACTTTCATACGTCTTGTGCGCTTGCAAAGTATTACATGTAGTGGTTTTTCCTTGTATATCTATTGTTCTTTGTAAAATTTCTATCAACCAGAGCCAGAGAAAAAGCCTAAGACCTAACTTGAACCTGAACCAGAGCCAGAGCCTGAGCTTGAGGTTAGAAATGATGTTGTTCCCGAGACTGCTGAATGATTGTTTGACAATGCTTCCCTACTTTTAGCAGACGAGTGAGCAGAGCTCCGAAAAACAATGTGCTTTGAGGACTTGCACCCGTAGTTGCTTTTTCTTTATGCATGTACTTTCACTGCAGTATTGAATACTTGGTTCAAGCCATCAATATGTGAGGTTTTGTGCTTTGGATTGTACTAAACATAGTATTTTCTGAGGTGAAGAGAGTTCAAGGAACCACTCACCATCTTCCTATGCATGGTTTCTAAAGTGTGACTTCCTTTACCACCTACTTGGTAGATTCAGTATGGTCATTTCCATGAGGATTTAAGCTTTTGAGATCCTAGACGATTTGATGTTGTGAACTTATTCTTGAGAACAAGGTCACTAGGGAGGAAATGCCGGATCCTTGTTTTTTTGTTGTAAAAACTCATGTTTTACTTCTAGTAGTTAGAGATACGCTTAACCACTTGTTACCTTAAATCCTCATTGAGAGCAAACAAAGTCCTCAGGGTTATAGAGTTGACCACAAGATCATCGCATTTTAGAGAGTTTTATGGCCTAGCCGTGTTTCTTGGAAGCCTTGGTAAATCTTGCCGTGTCCTTGAGTTGTGAGGTGACACATTGTTATTGCTTGATGAGTTCTTGATGAGTTAGCCATGATTTTAACCTTAACTAAACAATCTACATAAATTTCACAAAATAGACCATTTCTCCTATTGATTGAGCAATTATAATAAAAAGATAAGTAAAAGGGATAAAAAAATAACATTGAAACAACGCTTATAACCTATCTATTCCTAGTCCCTTAGAAAAATAGCAAATAGAAGACTCGATCTAATTAAGATAAACATTTAAACCCCTAGGTTCACCTAATAGGAGGAGTTTTGTCTCTTGAGGGTTATAGCAGCATGATACCCACAAACGTTTTACTTAACACAATGGATGCTAGAAATCATACGTCAACAATGACACGACCCATCCCAATCCCCCCGGGATTACCGTGGGATGTGTCATGCTCCCGTCTGACACGAAGTGTCAGACAAGGGATAACCGAAAGCTGCTGCCCCGACGGGCGTCCAGAGTGCGCAAGGATCGATGGAGGGGAGGAGGCATGCAATGTCCCAGTCTCTTCTCCAGTCGCATCCGTGATCAACCTGAAGGGCATTAAAAACAATAAAGGCTGTGAGTGGACGAAAATAAACAAGTACATAAAACACAATTTCACAAAGATATTTATGCCCTTCATTAAAACGTATGCATGCATCGAAAACCAGCAAGTAAACTATTTACTAAAAACAACCATTAGGGCCTTAACCCAGAAACCGTAAAACCAAATCGTGTGGGTCTCTACCCAAAACCATGGATGTCGAAAACCAAACATATATTATTTAAATCCGACATCCAGAATACCAATTTCAAATGCCAAGTGGGCCATCGCCCAAAACAATAACCATAAATACCATTTCCAGGGAAACATGTTAAACCATCCTGGGCATCCCAGATGCCTAGCGTCCTAGACGCTCGACGTCCTAGACGTCATATCTCACGATATAATAATAAGCAACGCGTGCTGCCCGGGGTCTCTCCGGGTCAATATCTCTTACATCCCATATGTCTGAAGTCCCAGACGTCAAATCATAGCAATCCTGCTCCTGAGTCATCGTACGGTCAGGTAGCTCCGTACAATGACCCCTCGCAGGCAATGCACCGTGACTTCCCCAGTGTCTCAGACACCTGGAGGAGACCATCACATCTCCTCGTATCAAGATGGTTTATGGAAAATAGTTTATCAAATCACATGCAATTTCCGAAAATTACTTCACAAATATAATCAAAACATCATAAATACGTAACATGCACAATCATCTCAAATTACTTCATCAAACCATCATTCATTCATAGGAGAAAACCTTAACCTCGAAGTACGTAAAATACGATAATTACCTCGAAAAGCGTGAAATTACGTAAAACCGAAAGATCATGATTATCAACATAAAATCATATGTGAAACATAAAACAAAAGAGTAAAAATAGTTATGCATGCACGGTTGAAAATCAAAAGTCCACTCACGGTTTTCGGACGCGTCAATCACGCCCCGTGTGCTCCTCGGTAGCTTCGGGAAAGTTCGGGCCTGTAAAAAGGTACAAGAAGGGTTACAAACATCCACAAAAAGCTCGAACTAATTTTCCTAATTTTTTCGAATTTTTCGACGTAATTAAACTTAAAGCCTAAACCTTCCGAACCCTCGGAACTATCCCGAACGACTCCCGATCGACTCGAACTTTAAATATAAAATGTTAATTAAGCTGAAAGGATAAAATCCCATGTTGACCGTGATCGGAAATGATGTCACACGCGCCATCACGCGTCGCCCAAAGTGGTTGCGCGTGAAGGTCACACGCCTAGCACTGTAGCTACAGTGTCACCATCTTCAACCGCGAGTCTAATAAACGGGCCTTCAACCCGCGACTCGACCCGGCTAATTACCCTTCAATTCTCAACCAATTCCTTTCATTTTTTATTCTAAATTCTTCCCTAACCATTTAATTTCAGTTCTGTGTCAATGATTAACCTCGACATGGACTAAATCGATCAGTCCAACATTAAACAATCGAAGGGGTCGACGTCTGGTACTCACCCAACACGGTTCCATTCTCAAATTAACTTAGACAGGAGCTTAAGGGGGCCTAAATGAACACTCTAACATAACCAATTGAACGAACCTTTACCTGGAAGTAGCCGTCCACAACACTGGATTTTCTTAGAACCTGGAACTTGGGTTCCTGGACAAACAGCGATCGACCTCCTTCAATTCTTTCGTGGTTGAGTTCGTAGTGAACCCAGAAGACTAACCCCACTCTCAATTTAGCCCAACTCACCCCACAAATTGAAAACCAAGTTTTCCCTCCAATTTCCAGAAACGGGTTCTTCACGATTTTCTCTCAACTCTCAGCCCTCAAACTGATTCGCAATGAACCCTCTCCCTTCCCCTAACTCAGTTAATCGATCAAATGGACGGCAACCCGTGGGAATCCATCTGATTCCTCTCTGAACTTGTTTCCCGCAAACAGAACCCAAAGCCATTTTCAAAGCTTCCCGTGCACTGATGCAGTCCACACCATTCAACCCTGTCTCCATTATCCTCAATCCAATTAAACAATCCACTGAGACAGTCCACTACTGATTAATCAATAGGGATACTCAGAACCACCACACACGGTGGTGCAGCCAATGTCCCCCACGGTTGCTACAGTAACCCATGGTGAAAAAGACCAAATTGCCCTCAGTTCAATAATTACCAAAATGCCCCTCATCTTCCGTGACCCGTAACTTGGTCACTCAATGTCCGTTTGACGCATGCCGCCTGCCGTTGTACTCGGGGCCTCGAGACCTACCTAACGGTCCTCGAGTCGTGTGAAAATCAATTGTCAAACAAAAAGTCAACATTTTTCCCCTAATCGTCCAAATTACGGAAATGCCCTTGAACTTCCGAACGTCATAACTTTTTACCTGTTCGTCCGAATTAGACGTGCCGCCTGTCTATGGACTCGTGACGTCCCGAACTACATCACGATCATCGGTCATCGTCCGTTCGACCTACCAATCAAAAGTCAACAAATTGACCACACTATTCACAGGGGTAAAAATGTCATTTTATTCATTATTTTACAAAATTACATCTTCCGAATTTCCGGGGCGTTACACAAAGTCCGTTTGACTGCCCGAATTAAAAGTCAACGTTTTACCCACGACTAGGGGCAAAACGGTCATTTTGCATCGTTCGTCCGATTTCGCCTAACTAATCACCAATTAACCCCACTAATCATGATTAGTTACTAATCTAATCTCGGAATTCGGGGCGGGTCGTTGCAAACAATTTAATAAGAAACAAGAAAACACACTCACAAAAACCAAGGACCATGCCATAACCGTGAACTCAATGTGTCAAGTGTTTACTCCAATATCTCAAATGATCAAGCTAGAAAAACAACGTCATCTAAACACCCTACAAAGATCTCGCCTTGACTCTAATCCTCACTAGGCATCATTCAATGCACACACTAATCCTAAGGCTTTCACTCAACAAGCATATGCACACACGACTCTAATGCTCACGATTGAGGGTCAAGCTGCATGAGGGTAACATCATCTTCTAGTTGCCATCCTTTTGGAGTTGGAGGTTCCATGTAAACGTCTGGATCGTGACTTATGATTTTTTGCTATTTATAAGATGAAGAAGAAGGTTTGCCTCTAGTGGATGTTCCAATCTGGTGAATAAACTCAGTCTCCTTGACCTCTTTTAGCCCTTCGGGGAGGCACCATCGAGTCAACACCCAATTTCCCTTTATATCACCATTCCTCCTCTGGGGATCAGGAATCGAATTTTCTGGTAAAGGCTCGATGTGTTGGCTAGGATCTTATGAAGCCATGGTATTCCATTGTATGGTGAATACTAGTCCATGATATAGAAAGCTTGGGACGTGACAATGAGGTTAGAGTGCACATCGAGCTAGAGGGTGCCAACGGTCATACCTGTTGATCCGTTAAAGCCTCGAAGAGAACATCGTTTTTTGTTGTGAGATTCTCTAATCCTATTTTTTGCACAACATCAAGGAATAGGATATTGGATGCGCTTCTTTCATCGGTATGGATTCAATCAATTTTTGCGTGTGCAATTTGGATTGATAAAACTAAAACATCATTGTGCGACCAATCAAGCCTTACCTTGTCTTTTAAACAAAAATCAACGACGAGGTCGTTAGCCACCCACTGGGTGGTGACATGGGAGGACATGAGAGACAGCTAAAGCATCTCGAAAATTCACCTAAAATGGCTATAAATTGTAAAGGATTGGTGAAGCTAATACTTCCAAAGTAGCATGACATTTTGGAGTGGAGAAAACTCTATTGAATCTTTGTTGTTATGTCTTTTGGCCGAAAATTCACCTAGGTGTTTCAAGGCAACATATGAAATTATGTTCTACCCAACACCTTGAAGCCTTCCAATAGGAAGTTCTGATGGTATCTTCCACTACCAGTAACTAGCCGACCTTGGGAGAGCATTTTCAATGGACTTTCTTGGGGGATTACCGAAAACAAGTCCAGTAACGATTACTTGTTTGTAGTAGTCAATCATTTTAGCAAGATGGTGATCCTCATTCCATATAAGAAGGTTGTAACAGGAAAGGGAGTAGCCCGGTTGTTTTTCCAGCATGCTTGGAAACATTTTGGCTCCTAATATCGATTATATCAAACATGGGACCTTTGTTTCATAGACCATTTTTGGAGGTCATATGGGGAATGATAGATATATCACTATGCCATTTTTTCCCTTTGACGACAACAAAATGTTGTCGTCTGATTGCAAAAAAAAAAGTGTTGTCTATGTGAGTATCATCTATTTGAATACAATCAGATGACAGTTTTTTACTGTCATTCAAGGTACATACGATGTTATGTTTCTACCCAACACCTCGAAGCCTTCCAATAGGAAGTTCTGATGGTATCTTCCACTACCGTAACTAGCCGACTTTGGGAGAGCATTTCAATGGACTTTCTTGGGGGATTACCGAAAACAAGTCCAGTAACGATTACTTGTTTGTAGTAGTCAATCATTTTAGCAAGATGGTGATCCTCAATTCGTCTCAGCACCCTTGTTCTTTCATGTTTACCAAGCACTAGAAAAGGATAACGATGTGAGGAGCTTTGACATATTGGTTCACGGTTTCAAAATTCCTTGTACTATGTTCAACCCAAAAACCGTGCAAAATTGTAACTCGTTTAAAAACAAGGTGAGGCGGCTGAGGATTGTTCCAAATTCCTCTAGAGATGGGACAAGTGTCTCAATCCCATTAAGCAGTTATCCCAAGGCAGCCACATGTTCCAAATCCACTGGGGATAGATCCCAATGCCACAAATGACCAGAATACCCCAAAGGAAAAATTACCATTTTGCCCCTAGGGTTTGTTGACCACAATCCAAACAGTCCGACGTCCGATGATAGCATGCCGCCTGTCGTTACACTCAGGACATCGAGACCTACCTAACGGTCCTCGAAATACATGAAAAAATTCATGTCGTATGAAAAGTCAACATATTGCCCCTTTTTAACCAAATTACCAAATTACCCTTGAACTTCCGAACGTCATAACTTTTTTCCCTGAATGTCGGAATCAGACGTGCTCCTGTCTATGTACTTGTGACGTCGCGAACTACATCACGGTCATCGGTCAAAGTCCATTTGACCGCCCGAATGGAAAGTCAACATTTTTGCCCATTCTAGGGGCAAAATCGTCATTTCGCATCGTCCGTCCGAAAGCATCCAACTAATCACCGATAAAACTTCACTAATACATCATTAATAACTAATCTAATCCTGATTTATGGGACGGGTCCGTTATAAATCTACCCCCCTTAAAGAATTTCGTCCCCAAAATTCCGAATCTCGCACGTCCACAAACTCCTGGGGGAATCCAACCGATCTCGCACCTGGGTCTCCTACTCGGTTTCCAACACCTACCAATCCAACCTAGCCTGAAAGTTCCCAAGCTGGCACCTCATTTATGCCAAGCGAACCATCTCATCCAACTTTCAGTCTGTCTGACGATCATTTCATTCTCACCGAGTTCAACACATTCCAAGTCTTACCCGAGATACCTCTAACGTCGCACTAGCCGACCCTCACGGCTAGTAGGTAGGTCACAACACCACTGCTACCAGGCTCATCATCCTTGATCTCTTTCCGAGTCTAGTGTACCTCGTACCAAGACTTCAATACATCGTGT
Organism: Prinsepia uniflora; assembly: GCA_032719365.1. Classification (NCBI taxonomy): domain Eukaryota; kingdom Viridiplantae; phylum Streptophyta; class Magnoliopsida; order Rosales; family Rosaceae; genus Prinsepia; species Prinsepia uniflora. The sequence continues at coordinate 30,665,309 of CM064866.1, forward strand.
CAGTTCGTCGTTAATAGGCACAAATCTCACGTACACCTATTCACAAAAACGACATCTACCTGTCACGGTATTCCTGTGTATCAAGATTTCGCGCAACGTTCTATACTACTTCCGTCAGCGTACCTCGCTGACCTCACCGGAGTCACAACGTACTCGTCTATACTCCCAATTCAGCCAATCATCTCACCAGTGGCTCCACTAACCACTAACACAGTCAACCTGGACCCTATCACCATCCACATCCCATACTATCTCTCTATATCTGGACCATATCATAAACCGGTTTAACCATGGTTAAACATCTCAATGTCAGGGTCCCCACCAGACACTCATGGCTCTGAGCGTCCAGCTCACATCAGTACTAACTCCTGCCATAACCACTCAATCACTCGGGTCCAGTCCCTAATCTTAACCAGTCCGATCCCATGCCGATCCCCCACACCTCTATCAGGATATCACGATGCACCTCCAATCGCATCGGAATGGTTCCAAACATGAATAACCATTATGCGCATATTCCAAGTTCATGCACCCAAAAGACATGCAACGACAACCCTACGAACTTGAATAAAACAAAGATATTTTAGAATACCTAAAAACACAGCTCGTGGAGTATAGCCTCACGTACTTCCAACGTCATATTTATGGTACGTCCCACTAATCAACCATAGCGACATCAGTTACGCACTACGATATCCAAAGGCCACCCACACATCACAGTGTGCCCATCACCCTCAGAGTGAAATCTCCAGGGCACACAAAAATGTACTCGTAACCATACTGATTACCACCTGACGACGAGCCAATCACGTTTCACTTTTGCAGTTTTGTCGGTCCTAATCGACCTTTAGGCTGAACTACACATCCTTCGGGAAACTCCAACTCAAAATCCCGTCCGAGTCTCCTGATCTTCTGGGTCTCTCGACCAATATGAAATCTAAGCACACTTCAACTACGACTACAGGGCAGATCCAGCACCAAGCTAGCCCCATACCATAGGTATGCGAGATGGACAACACGCGTCCTGCACACCTCCAAGATAGTCAAGATATCCAACTTATGTCTCACATACGATCTTTCTGATTCACACAGCTCAAACCTGAGCCCGAAACAATCCTATTTTTGATCCAGTCACTCTTAAGTGGATCCCAATTCCCATCCATACAACTCTTAGCATCAAACCATCACATTGATCCACAAATACCACACGTCTAGATTGTGGGTTCTCTTCAATAACCTCATATCGATCACTCCTTTTCAGTTTCCTTCTGTCATCCTTCAACGGAAACCCATAATAATCCATCACTATGACTCACAAGTCATCTGACCTTACGCCAACTTATCACAAACTCATGACACTAGCTACACATGCCAAATATGGCGTCACTAAATCTCCTTTCTACTCCTAACCACACCACACGTGTCCACGACCAGGGGGGTTCACAATTCCTGGCATCCCAACAACGAGTTCCCCAACTCAACTCCAGAGTATCTACCACACAACCTACGCACCACCGTGGAAACAAACACAGTATCTCATCATCTCAAGCTCAACATCTCCTGATTCCGAGATTCCAATCATGTTGGAAGTATATCCTCCTTTTCCAACCATGGAACTCAATCCGTAACACGAATACTACTATTGGACCACCTGCCCAAATGTCAACTTCGCTATACTTAGGCAATCCACAACGCCTACGAGTCACAACCACGTGTCCGTAGCCAAATCAACTCACCGACCACTCGCCTGTCGGTTATCCCCGTTAAGCACATCCAAAAGGAGGTCAGTCATCATGTATCAATCTTCCCGAGGTTCCTTTCTGGGTCACCAACTCTCGGGATCACAAGCAACAAGCACTCACCTCGAACTCCTTAGTCACTATTCTCGAAGGCATCCATCACTAAGCACGGAAATTACCAAGAACAGCCTCGCTATCACCCAAATGCCACCCTCGGCATCTGTAACACATCAGGAGAGCCCACAAAAATTAACCTTACGGATGGTCAAACCCGACCACACCAACCTAGCCCGCTCCAATACAAAGCATAGGTCCACCGCACTTCCGCTGCGCTACTCTGATCAGACTCACGGTATCCTGACCGTTCGTATCGGAACATGACCTACCAATGGTCGTCACATATCCCTGCTATGTTAATGATTCCTGCCAGACACCGGCACCTCACAACCTCAACTAAATGTGCCCCTCTGACCGTTTACAAGCATCCCAACTCGTGGCACATCATCTCTACTCCAGGGCTCACAGTACACTAAGCCCGAACCTTTGCTCTCACCAAGCCAAACCCTCAATCTACACTCGGGTCGGGGAAACTAACATTCCTCGTCAGCCACAACTCTGAGCAGCTCACAACCAACCAAATGCCACAATCACACTGGGCTCATTCAGAGTCATCCACTAACAATTCACTACCTCTGCTGCACATAACAACACTATTCCATTCCTAAGTTGGCCGTAAGTCGGTCCAACCACCACAACTACCAAAGCAGAAACCTCAACTCACGGTTTCCAAACTAAGCACCACCTCTAGGGTTTCTTACTCAGGTACTCACAATCCAAACTGGTCGTCCCTACGGGGTTCCTCAAATCATCCTCGTTATATAGGGTATCCAAACCCGCTACAGCCACTGATTCACTACCACCGTACCACCCGGGTCGTTACACCCGACTAATACCATCCCTTATCGTAACTCTACACCCGATAGGGGGAAATCCCTCGAATCTCAAAGTAGTTCCTAAACCCCGCTACTCAAGGCATCTGACTACTCGTAACCATACCAGTCCAAGCTTGAAAAATCTGACCAAATGGTCACAAGTCCATACTTCCGTCATCCAATCACCATCTGGCCCAACAGGCCACCGTTAACTGGCCTCCTTGGCCCACATATACCACCAGCTCAACAGGCTTCTATCGGGCCCCACAGGTTGACCAGCCTAATCAACCATAGCTCACCAGGTACCATCCAGGTTAATCCCACTAGCATATCTCTGACCTTATGGTCCAACCATTGAGCAAATCCAGCGCCAAACAAGCTAACTATTCCGGCCCCATGCCGACATATATCATACCCTGCATCGCGTATCGAGCGACTATCATCTTGCCACTAACCGATCACAGCTAACTAACCACTAACGAGTATACTGTTACTATCACATCCAGGTTGATGACAGGTTGTTTCGCATCGAGACATCACATCCATAGTAAACATCACCGCACCCAAGTCGACGAACCAACGACTCTAGGAGTCAAACCTCACGTAAAGCGCACAAAACCTGCTCTGATACCAATTTGACAGGACCCACCCCCAATCCCCTGGGATTAAGGGCTAAGTCCTGCTCCCGTCTAACTTACACATGACACGAAGGATAGACCGACGTCCAACCTCCATGTGACACGTAAATCAGACAAGGGATTATCCAACAAACCGTTCTAAACTTCCGGACTTCCCAGAGCGCGCAGACTCTACTGTGGATCGCGTGTGTGATGTTTCTGTCTCTCTCGATCAACAGACCGCACCGCGACAACCTGGAAGGTATCAAAAACATAAAAGACTGTGAGTGGACAAAAATAAAGTATAAGTTCAAAAACGGTTCAATAAAACAATTCCATTTATACCCGGCATTTAGAAACTAATGCATGCATATAAAACTCATTCCATATCCGAGGTAAGAAAAACCATTATTTAAAAACCAAAACCATTTTCTTTCCTCAAATCCACAATTCAAATCCAGGGCCTCAGCCCAAAATAATAAATCCTTTTCAAAGTACGGAAACTCAGTCCCAAAACACATCAAATCCAAGTCATCGTGGCCATTGCCCAAAACATCGGAAAATCAGTGAAAAACATCAATCATGCGAGTTGCTGAATCTCAAGTGCGCCCGAGTCTTTAAACTCAAAACCATGCGCATTAATCAGGCCTTCCCGGGATATCAACGAGTCTTTAAACTCAAAACACAATTAACATGCCTCGGGGGGTATCATAACCGAGTCTTTAAACTCAAAACTTATACTGAGTCTTTAAAGTCAAAACATATCAATCCAGGACCCCTCTCCGCATCAATCAACCGAGTCTTTAAACTCAAAACCAGATCCAACGGTTTTTTTTTTTCTTTTCTTTTTCCAGGTCTTTAAACCCAAAACCATTTTTCAATCAACAGTGAAAACCATAGAAAATCCATATTCGAATTCGCAACAATGATTCCATAAGCCGGCATCCGGAACCATCATCCCGAACCAAAATCTAGAATTTCCTTTCCAAGTTTCAAAACCAAATCTGAAACATCGTTTCTGAAATCCAGTTCCAAAACCGAAATCTCATTTTCCGAAATGACATGAACAGGGCTCCAATCCCGAAATCACTTTTTCGAAAACCATTTCAAATCCTTGAAATCAAATCATATTTCAAATCTCAAAATTAAATCCTCAAAACCAGGATCAAATCATAACATAAAGTGAAACCTCGTAAAAACGTGCAATTACGTCATAATCTCGAAATCCGTGCAAAACCGTAAATCATCAATATCAATTCACAATCGTAGTAAATCACGTATAGAAAACATATAAACATATATGCATGCATCATAAGTTCGAAAGCAAAGTCCACTCAGAGACCATTTCGCTGCTGCCTCGATACGCGCGCACTTATACCGTTTTCGGCCAATCCACTATCACCGGCTTTCTCAAACCTGTACAAATCCCATTACAAGGTCACTAACTACCTCATAAAGCTTATACTAAAGACCCGCAATTTTTCCGAATTTTTAACTATTTTTAACCTAGGGCTAAAATCTTCAGACATCCCGAAACATATCGAAATGATTTCCGATTGACTCGAAACCAATTCCAAAATGTTCATTACATCGAATAATTTAAAAGTCATGTTGGAAGATTCCCCAAAATACCTTTCACGAGCCCCCACGCTCGTGAACAGTGTCATCGTCAACTTCTGGTGAAACCGATTCACTTGGTTCGAACCGGCGGTCACGGTTTCTGGTTATTCTTGGTCAATTTTTAGTCCTTTTAATCTTATTATATTCGTCCTTCTATTTCTACTTGATTCCCATAATCCAAACATGAATTTAAAGTCAGGGATATATCTCCTTAATCCAGTAAGAATCGTCGACTTTCCTCCTCCCTGTTCTCATGCTTCCCGGCCACCTCCTGCCGTGATTCCAAGTCTAAACATTCCCTTTCAACCTCCAAAACATTACTCAATCAGTGATATCAAGTAACAACCACTAAAACGCATCTCACCATTATTGAATTTCAAATCGGGTTTTCAAAGGAGTTCCATGTACCGTCCCTCTCAGGCCTCAAAAGCGAACTTATTGAATTCCCCAGACCTCCAGTAATCTTTAGCAGCCATTACAATCAATCATCAAGCCTCACACGGTCAATTTCTATTTTGAAGTAAAACAGGGCACCTACGGGTTCTCGTTCCCCCCCTGCGCCGTCGTGGGCCGCCGTGCCACCATTATTCTTCACGTCCCCAGCACCCTTGTTCTTTCATGTTCACCAATTACTAGCAAAGGATAAAAGTGTGAGGAGCTTTGTCAGATTGGTTCACGGTTTCAAAATTCCTTGTACTCTGTTCAACCCAAAAACCGTGCAAAATTGTAACTCGTTTAAAAACAAGGTGAGGCGGCTGAGGATTGTTCCAAATTCCTCTAGAGATGGGACAAGTGTTTCAATCCCATTAAGCAGCTATCCCAAGGCAGCCACATGTCCCAAATCCACTGGGCACAGATCCCAATGCCACAAATGACTAGAATGCCCCAAAGGAAAAATTACCATTTTGCCCCTAGGGTTTGTTGACCATAATCCAAACCGTCCTACGTCCGACGTCCGATGACAGCATGCCGCCTGTTGTTACACTCAAGACATCGAGACCTACCTAACAGTCCTCGAAATGCGTGAAAAATCCATGTCGTATGAAAAGTCAACAAATTGCCTCTTTTTAACCAAATTACCAAATTACCCTTGAACTTCTGAACGTCATAACTTTTTCCCCCGAATGTCGGAATCGGACGTGCCACCTGTTTATGTACTCGTGACGTCCCGAACTACGTTACGGTCATCGGTCAAAGTCTATTTGACCGCCCAAACGGAAAGTCAATATTTTTTCCCATTCCAGGGACAAAATCGTCATTTTGCACCGTCCGTCCCGAAAACATCCAACTAATCGCCGATTAACTTCACTAATCCGTCATTAACAACTAATCTATTCCCGATTTATCTTTATTTGACACAACAATTGAACATAATGTCAATTCACATACATAAATTATTTTCAATCAAATAAAAAGAATCTAATTCTTTGAAACAAATTTATGAAACGTGATTTTATATATTAAAAACAATTGAAAACAACAATTGTAATCTTTTGTTTGAGTAGTGATGTTAATATTACAACAACAATATGATGAAACAAACACAAAATTAGAATGCAGCCCATGCCCAGTTCAGTTCAATCATATATGTGTAGGGAGATTTGCAATGTTTGTTATTCTTTCGTCAAGCCTTCCAGACCTCAATGGTGCCATCAACTGAGGAACTTATCATGCAGTTTTCCTTTGGGTGACAACTCACATTGGTTACCTGTCAAACCAAATCCATCAACACTTTCCTTTAACATTCATACAACAATCGTAAATCGGGTAGGCTAAAATTCTTTATGCTTTCAAGATACTAATGGAGGGAGGGGAATTATAAAGTGACGTTTGGTGAGCGAGATTGAGAAGCATCCGGCAATCAGCACAATGTTTAGTATTTTGTCTACGTTAATACCACACGTTTAGTAGTTTGCATTAAGGAAGCGGCAGCAATTGACCAGAACAAAAACAAAATGAAAGCTAGCTTAAAGATCATCGCCCATTCTAGGCAAAAGACTAATCAATCTCAAAGATCAGCAATAACAAAAAAGCTATTCAGAAAATTGCGAGAAGAAAACATGTATGCAAAGGCAATTGATATATGAATTATGCAAGGCCTTTAAACATTAGTTTAAGATTATTATTACTATTTCTTTGCTAAACAGTGGCTTTCAACTTGAACGTAGATTCCTTCAATAAACAATACAATTTTACAAAAAAATCAGAAACCCATAAAAGAAAATTATTCAGAAAACCCATATCTCAATTCACAGAAATTACAAAGGCAATGAAGGGAAAAATCAAATGATTAAAACGCTCGCACAAAGTCTACCTACAAACAGCCCAATCAAGAAAAATGAATGGAACAAAAACTAACTCATACAATATACATAGATATGCAACCTCACGAAACCAATGAAACAGAAAAATTGCAACAACAATAAAAGTGTACAGAAAAATAAGAACAAATAAATCAAGAACAGAAAAATCAACTACAATCCTAGTTGAACAGTTCGTAAATAATTAAGAATATCACACCATACATAGAGCAGAAATAAATACCCATAAAATTAAATCAACTAATAGAGAAAAAACTCAGACGAAGGTCGCTACTTTGGTCTTACAAGCATGAACTTCTTCCATTGATAACAGAGAAAAACACTCACAAGAACAACTTCTAAAGAAGAAAAGCATGAAAGATACTTTACCATGTCAACATCAATATTTTCCCAATTCAAGTCGATATCAGATTCACCAAGACACTGAATGGAGGACCCTGAATTAGGCAATCATGTACTTTGTGCAGTTGGACCTTGAGTTAGGCAATCATGTACTTTGTGCACTCATAAAATATCTCTATACTTTTTCCTAAGAAAATTCAAATTTTAATTAATCTCTACATTACACGATGAACTTGATACACCTCTTATAACCTCCATATTTTTGTGTAAGTTACAAGCCAACTGAAAACATAATGGTAGGTTTTTCTTAAAATATTTCTATTTATATCGACTTTGTAAATGTATTTTTTATTGAATTTCTACACTCTTAAGTTTTCATTACCTAAGCCTCTTAGAAAATTCCTCATTAACTTCATTCGTTGCCTGTATTTCCTTCTTCAAATTGATTGCTGTTGTATTCTTGAACTTTTTCCTTGAGTTTAACTGCAAGGTTCTGCTTGTAAGCCAAAAACCATTCCTCTGTTTCCAATAGGACTTATTTTCATCTGATTCATCAGGTGTCAAGTCTGTATATAGCAAAGATATATGCCAACATTAGGAATTAGGAGTTGCTAAATTTAATGAGCTGTTTATAAACATAACAAGTTATCATGAATGCATAAATCCCAAATAGCACATAATTTTGATTTTGAAATTAACTCTGTTTTAGCCATCTAGAGGCCGTTTGATAACCAATATATGTTTTTATTTTCATTTTTTTATGCTTGAGAGATGAGGAAATGAGAGACGGAAGGAAGGTGAGAATGAAAGAAAAACCGGTTGTAGATGTAGAAGAAAAACTAGAGGTCAGGACCAAAAAACCAAAATCAAACCGTAGTTCCTTTGGCATTCCTTTTTTTTTTTTTTCATTCTTCCTTCTTTATTTCTTTTTTCTTCGTATCATCATTGTTCTCTACCCTTGTATCTCTCATAATTTTTTTTTCCTCATGCACGAAATGTAAAAAACTGGAAACAAAAAACATAATGAAATGATTATCAAACAACCCTTAGTTTTTCTTGTATTTTTTTCCACGTTTTTTTCTTAGATATATGGGAAAAGTTCATGCAAAAACAAGCTAAGGATGAAAAAACGATGGTGGAAATTGAGCTAGAGGAGATAAACTTTAAGGTGAAAACTAAAAAACTAAAGGACTATATAATTAATCGAATCTTAAACTACCAAAAATTAACAAGCATGCTATGGGCAAGGTCCAATAGAAAGTCAACAGAGTCATTGCAACCAATGGGGACATATCCAATGCCGGAAAAGTAATCCATGACTTCTAATACCTTCCGAAAATACAAAGAGTTACCTTCTGATAAGAGTAGCACCTTATGAAAACATGTAAAACAAGCTACTTGAAGGCTGGTGGATTGTCACCACAATGCTTCTTCCTCCACTTGCTAAGTCTCCCAAAGCAGATACAATATGTCGAGCCGTTGTTGAATCAAGCCCCGATCTAGGTTCATCCAAGAACAGTAAGCTAGGGTTCACAAGCAATTCTTACCCAATGCTAACCCATTTTCGCTCTCCTCCCGAAACGCCCCTCACAAATTCATCCCCAATTATGATGTTCTTGCACTTTTTCACACTCCAAAACACTCATACCTCCTATCTCCAAAGTTATAATATTAGTCATGATACCAAACACTCTAATTTCAATTTCAATTCATTTTCCACAGGTGCTGATTAAACCCAAAATATTTTCCCGAACCAAAAATGGAACTTTTGGGGACAGAAAACCCATTAATTAGAGCTAGACACAATAAAAAAATGATAAGTCATAATTTATGTATGTTTTATCCATGATTTAATACCCTTTTACTTATGTTTTATTAATAATTCGTTCTATGCAATTGGAGAAAATAATATATTTTGTAAGAAATGTGTAGATCAAATTGAGTTTGGAATTACGAGAATTTGGGCGAAATAATTACCTAAATCAAAGTTGAAACGAAGAAATTATGAAGGAAAGAAAATGGCATAGGAATTCGGTGAATACCCACCGAAATAGGCGACAGAGCATCCTTCCATGTCACTGTAATGGCCTCCTACTTCGGTAAGTGCATACCGAACGTTTCACCTGACTAATTAGCGAGCGCATGCTGAAGCAGCGGCTCTCGGTTCAGTGCGCACCCACCGAATCCCTGCACAACAACCCTGTGCCCTTGACCAAGGGTTGACTGAGCCTTTGACCGCCCAATTTCGGTGGCTGACCACCGAAAAGTCTCCTGAAGGTTTAATTCCGAGTTTTAGGCCATTTTTAGGATAATTCCAACTTCCTTTCACACCTATTCTCCATATTGTATAAGGATTTTAATCCTATTTCCTTTTGTATTCTTATTTTTAATTCCATTACTTGTAGGAAAGGTTTTTAATTAGATTTCTAAATTAATTAGGAAGTCTTTTCCTTATAGAATTTAATTAAACACTCCTATTTTTAAGAGGATTAATAATTCTCTTATAAATAAGGGTATAAGGGGGGCAAAATTTATTGTCTTAATTATTATCTTATGGAAGGGGGGCCAAATTTACGTCATGAAGGTCCCCCGAAAACTCTGTCAAAATTCGTACTTCAATTCATGTTCTTAGTTTAGAGTTTTGTAATCTTAATGCAAGCAATCTTTACAATTCAAGCATCTTAATTTTAGCACGTCTACCTTGAGGGAGTTTTTCCTTCATCTCTTTTATTCATTGTCTTTTTATTATTTCTTGCTTTATTTATGTTTATGCACCTTTTAATTATGTCCTTGTTTTATTCAATAATGTTTGAGTAGTGTAATTAGGGCTAGGGGTACTTGAAGCCCTAGCAATGTTAGTTCTTGTTTGATTTTTGGCTCTTGATTATGATTGTTATGCATGCTTGGATTTGTTGGATTACTGCGCTTCATGAACTCAATTTATGCTTATAAACTTAGCTACCTTATTTGTGTATAATTGTCGATGTAATTGCTTGACAGATCACCTCGATGTTTGTGTTCACCCCGCAATTTGTAGCATCACGTTTAAGAGGGAGAATCTTATTCGTAATCTAAACTCACGACTCACTAGAATTGCACATCA